>CM076580.1:328589382-329065499 GCA_034641835.2 Pinus albicaulis
TGTCCTTTTGTGCATATGACTTCTAGGTAAGTGGATCAATGTTCAAAATAGAATATTAGAGATTATCAAATTGGAATTTCACACATGAATCTAACTGTAAATTTGTTACATAAATTTTCAACTATCATTTTTTTTGTTATGGATATTTTAAGAGACTGAAAATTTCATTGATTAAAAGGAAAAGCTTATATTTGCATAATTGAAAATTTCCATAAATAAACACAAAAATATGTAATGGTGTTTCCAAAATTCCAATGAAACATGCATTTGATCCCCTATTCAAATTTTGAACCATATCAAAATCTTAATCAAACAAAAAACTTATTTCTTTTATTAATTATGTGATATCGCCGATTACTTTATAATGATAAGAAAAGATTGGAGGAAATGTAATTAGATATATGCAACATAGTCAAATCTAACCCCAATAATAAAAAAAATACTTTATTCGTCTATGTAGTTGATCACATGACTAATATTTTCCACCATAAAGAAAATGCCACCATTGATCATGTAGTGGGTGTGGGTTTTCAGGAGAATGCCCTTCAAACCCTTATTACCTACATTCCCATACAAATAAAATACATCTCATAATTTTTCTAATGTGGGTCTAAATTCTAATGAAGAGATTTATCAAATCTACAAAAGCTTTGCACCAAACTGACAATGTAAAATGTTTGGGCCGAGTTAAAGCTATTGCAATAAAAACCTAGTTCATTAATTCTGTGAAACTTGAGTTGTAGATTTGTGTTTTGCATATGTCAGAGCTGAGAAATTTTTGGGCTGAAACTTTGATATTAAAGTGGACGCAAGGAGGTAATAGAATCTTGGATTAATGCAACACAAATTTGTTATGTTTTGTATCCTAGAGATGAATTTGTATAAGGAAAATTTCTTTGTTTCAAGCAACAATATAAATTGTGTTAGCTAAAGACAAAGAGAAGCTATGTATGAAAATCCTTGTCCTTTGCCACATCAATGATGATGAATCATGCTCAACATAGTTTGGCGTGTAAATAATCTTTGGTTTCATGTGATATGTTTTGTTAATTTTATTTCATGTAGCATGTGCAGACTACAAAGTGATTTAATCTTAAAAAGTGCAGACTATAGGCCACTTGTTAGTGTGATCTCAAAGATGTTATCGAACTTGAGGAGGATATAACCCACTTTCCTTTGAAAATGCTTTATTTGGTCCAATATAGTTCAAATTAGATAAGTTCATTATGTAGTTTTACATTTTAATTTCTTAGTAGTTGTTAGCCAAGGTTTAGTTCTAAGCTATGAGAGTTTTCCGAGCCTCCTAACACAGACAATTACGCATTGGTTGAACGCCACCTGTAAAACTATTTATGTGTTTTAAATTTATGTGCACATGTGTTGGACTATAATTAAAGATGATAATGGTGTTTCCACTTTTTTGCATGGGTGAAAATGTGAAGTTGGGTTACACTTTTTGCACTTTTGTGAGAAAAAAATATCATTTTTTTCTGTCCTTCAACTTTCTGCAAGCCAAAACAATTTTTATGTTTAGAATTTCATTTTACGATAAAAATAAAACTTGTCAGAAATTTTATTAGCTTTCTATTACTTTTTTTTGGATTTTTTTTATTCACATTTGATATGTCAACTTAAAATTTCTTTTAGTTTGTGTTCTTTAACAATCAAAGGATTCATAAAAATTCATGTTCAAACATGTTGGTGTATTCTTTGAAAACTTTGTGTTTTTAAGAAAAAATAATGTGTTACAACAATCTAGACAAAGTCTACTTCGGTTTCGTTATATTTACGAAAACAACTAATGCATATCATAATTACTAGAATTATTTGAACTCATCCAATATGAAAAAATTGCATATTTTGAATATGTTTCGGCTCGCACAAAATTTCTTAACATATTAGTTATAAACTAAAAATCTAAAAACTACCCATTAAAGACGACGGACCAACGTAATGCACCATAATTTTTTCAATTTCTTTTACAGTGTATCTTGGAAGATACAAAATTTTGATTTCACTGAATCATAATGACCTTCAGAAATTTTTTGCACCCATTTTGTTACAAAATTAATTAAAATTAGTAAATATTTATGGAATTCCATAAAAGTTATATTTCCTGAAAGTAGATTGAATTCTACAAATGCTTGCCTTCGATAGTTAGTTCATAAATTTTGATGGATTTTAATCATTCCAAAGTTGAAGAAATTTTTCAAAGCCAAGTTGTTGCGTAGTTGCAAACGTGTTAGTTTGGCCAAATTGTTTTTTGCCCTATCGGCTCGTTGATTCTAACGACACAAAAGTTTGGCCAAAGTTTTTATAGAAATTCGGCCGAAATTTCAATTGAAATTACGTCGGCCGGAAAATTCGATGAAGCCCCTCCAAATAAACATTTCACGGCTATATAAATAGTCAAAAACGGAATCATTATTTTCGCATAATTTTTCACATTTCTTCATTTGGGATGATTTTGCAAAGGACTTTTTTTGGGCTTAGTTTTCAAATGACTCTTTTTGGACTTAATATTCAAAGGAAATTTTTTGGAGGTATTTTTTTAAGTGATATTTCTTTTAGAGGCTTTTTGGGCTTAATTTTAAAAGGACATTTTTTGGAGGTATTTTGTTTAAGAGACATTTTTTTAGAAGTTTTTGCGGCTTAATTTTCAAAGGACATTTTTTGGAGACATTTTTTAAGAGGTTGGGCTTAGCTTTCAATGGACATTTTTTGGAGGTATTTTTTAAAGTGACATTTTTTTAGAGTAATTGTTTTGGGTTGAAGTAATTGTAACACCCCCAATTTATGTGTTTGAATTTCAAAGCTAGACATTTGAACTTTAATCCTAAGGGGAGTGGACCCCAAAGGATAAGTATTTTGTGAATGTAATTAAATATTTAAATTGAGGAAATGAATAAAATGATTTTGTGCAGATTGACCAAAATGAGATTTTGAGATCACTTGCTAAATCCATGAGGATGGATAAGGCAACAAATTCCCCACAATCTTTCAAAAATCCTTGAAAGGAATTATTTCTAATTTAGATTTTTGAGGAAGAATCTAAATTTCCCCAATGATGAGGAAAGTAGTTGGGAAGAGGTAAAAAGCTGGAAAAGCTGAGGAAAAGCATAAACAGCTTTAAAGAGTCCCTAAAATGGGAAGCCTAGGAAAACAGGAAGAAAAGCATCCTGATATTCTGGACGCAGAATTAGAAACAGGCTTTGGGGAAAAATAGCTTAAATAAGCTGATCCTAAACAGATTAGGGATTGATCTGTTCTAGGAGATGATCTCAGCTCGGGGGTGAGTTCTGGGAGATAGAATAACTCTAAGGTTGGGAGGTTGGTCAATTGCATGAGTGGTATGTCTCTAAATTTATTGATGTGTTTACTTCATCTAGTATGAATTGGCTACATATAAAAGTTGACTGTAGATTAAAATATAAAGTTTACATTTAACAGAATTAATCATAGGAATTCACCTTTGAAACTCTGTATGGTTGTAGAATTTAAAACTGTGAAGTAGAATCCAACAGAATCTCTAAACCATTGTTGGTTTAAATCTGAGGATACATAGTTCTTCACAGAAAAAAAAATATATTTTGGAAATTAACTTTGATCTGCTTCTGATAAATGTAAAGTGTTTAGTATATACATATAAAGGAGAGAACCATATTAGAAATTTTGTACTGAACCATAAAATAGGGATATATGAAATATCATTTAGACTGTGAGTCAAAAGGAAAAGGAAAAATTTCTCAGACTGCTTCCCAGGAGCCAGTACACTATATACATATGAATGGAATTACATGATTCAGTATGTAAGCAAATAAATAAACAATTCTACAGTAGACAGAAGTTAATAATTAAATCTGCATGTGTCTGTCCATTAAAAATAGTTCACTGAGCTACACTTTAATTATTAGTAGTTACAGAATCACAATAATTTAATCCATTAGAGTTTGATATTTTAAAACCATTTTCAGATGGAATCCACCAGATAATAGAAATCACACTAGATTATAATTGGTTATGGAATAGAAATTGTATGTTGGACAAATACAGTATGTTATGAAACAGATCTATAAATCAAAGAATAGTCGTGTTAACCTGTTCACAGTTAAATTCTTGTTTTATTTAAATTGATATATGCCATTTACAAAGTTAGAGAATTTGTATAAATTTTCTTTAAAATAAAAAATAAAAAATATATATCCATCATTTACGATATCGACATCATAATTTCCTTACGACAGAATTGCACAATAGGTAGGGAAAGTAAACATCTGCAGAGTAATTTATTGTTACTGTAACCTCATAGTTTTAGAGAAAAATAATTGCCATGAAAGTATATAGGAAGTATAAATCTTAACGTGCAGGTTGTACAATATCGGTACCTAAATGAAACAATCATCATAATCATATAACATGGTTGTGTGCCTTCGTCTGCTAGAGGGATACGGACTAAAAAAGAATATAAAAAAAACCCTTTGGTTATCTCAGCAAACAATAATTAGCCCGAGTTATGAAATCGACGGTATGATGACAGTCGATGATTAAAACAACGAAAGGAAAAATTATGAGGGGTTAAAGTTAGATATAAGCACTACCATTTCAACGTAATTCTCTTGAAACCGGTTTGCATCCATAAACCAGAAACTGTGGTGCTTTGTGGTACCCAAAAGGGAATAACCTAGAACGTGATAATATTTTTTTATACAACCCGATTGCCGTGACAATCAACAAACAAAATAAAACTATTAAACAACTGTATGGAATGCAAATAGGTTTCGAGTGGTAATTATAGCCAGCAGCTCGAACAAGCTTTGGGAGGACATGTAGAGAACCTGTACCTTCTACGAGTAACCACGAATGAAATGAAATGAAGATTCCGCATGGGCTAAAGTAAATGGCGGGATTAAGGTTTTGCGGTGACAGAGGTCCCTTGAAACTGAAACGGAAACGGAATAGGCAGCAGTCAGAGAAAAAAAAAACAACAACCAATAGAAACAAAGTTATAAACAAGGGTCTGCGGTACTAACCATGACCGCTCGATTTGAGGTATTCACGCTAGTGATACTGAACTATCGTGTTATATTGATAACTAGATCCAAAATACCTCTTCCGGGAAACGAAAATGCTTCAGCAGTTCCTTCGCCATTTCCCTCCGTAAAATAGAAGGATAATCATAATGACCACATAATACTTAGCTCAAATTCAAATAAATCTGTAAATTTTGTGAACGCCCACAATCTATATATGTAAGATAGAAAACTAAAATTTGATTTTAAATAAAATACTATCCTAAAACAAACTAAGACTCGGTAACGTCGATTTGAAAACCTGAGTTACTTAGTGAGTTCTAAGGAAATGCTCCATCTAAGGAGATTGTGAACAGGGTGAATAGAAACCATAAACAGGAAAAAAAGTTCGATAGGGCCTAAAACCAGGGTTCGATGATCTTCACTTGTAATATAGATTCGGAGATTATGGAAACACAAAACACCAAGTCCGAGGCAATGGACTCAAGAAATCCCGAAAGGGATTGTGAAAATATCCGCAGCAGGATAATGGCGTACCCTATGTAGTGTATTTTAATTATTTTAATTATTTCTAGTGTACCAAGCGGAACAAATGAATCTGAGTAAATCGATGCCGAGCGGTGACTGCGACTTGGCCATTATGAACCTAGATGTTGTGGCTACGTGTCATACGTTCACACGATACTAATGCTGAGTGGTACCAGAGTTAATAGGAGTTGAAATGTTTCGAGTCTGGAGCCAGAGAAAAAACCATGTCATAGCAATATTATAATAAATAAACATTCAGTCGATGGGAGATAGTACTAATCGTATGCCAAAATCAATCCGAGGGAGTTAATGTAAATCTCTTACCAAGGTACATGAAATTTAATTGCCAACTGTCGAATCAATTAAAAGGTCCAGAGGAGACTATAAGGATTAATTATCAACGTTTATTCGGTCCACGTAACCAAGAGAATATGTATATATGTCTTTTGGTAAACCTTCGGTATGACTATATGCCGATGTTTGATATATGTTTATATATATATATTGTAGGGACGAGGAATACTCTCACATATGATAATGATTACACTATGGGTGTGAAACTAAACCTTACCTTAGATAGGTACAATCTAATGAAGAAAATCAAATGACGCAACCTAAAGTGTTAATAGGAAAAGTAACAAGGTATTTCCTTGGATCTTGATAAATAAGGATTGGTTCGATGCAATTAGATGAATTGCTATTTAAGATTGTTATAAAAATAAGAGAAGTTATAGGAGGGATGTTAGTCCAATCCAGTAGGATGTTAATTAAACATAGTCATGGGGCAGAACTTAAACTTCACATGTAGTGATAATAACAAAAGAAAAAGAAAAAAAAAAAAATTAGAGAAGGAGACGTGAAAAATGGTATCAGAGCCCAAGTTATAAAATTGGGCTGGTGACATTGTGCTCACTATTTCTATGTGTTCACGGTATAAATGTATTTTTGTAGATTATTTTTTTTTTTTTAATTTTATTTTCATTGATCTATGTTGTGTAGTGTACAGTGGTGCTGAGATGGCAGAAGGTGATGAAATCTATGTTGATCTGCATGATGAGGATGAGGCACCAGATCCAAATGCACCCATGATGGCTATTTTGCGGAAATTGCAACAAGAGTTGGCTGAGATAAAAATCCAGAATGACAGATTTTCATTAGCCAGTGAGGAACATGAAAAGCTCATCAGAGAATTAACCTCTCGGAACAGCCAAGAAGGTGAAGGTTCTGGAAAGAGGAAAAATGATGAGTCTAATGAGGAAGATGATGTTAGGCATCAGAATAAACAGAAAAAGGAATTACAAGTGGAATTCCGAAAGATTAAACCTCCCTCCTATGATGGGGAGAAGGAGGAAGATGCTGAAGCCTGGTTTCTGAATATGATTAAATATTTCCAGGTTTATGAATATGAAAGCAATCTGAAAGCCAGATTAGCTATTTACCAATTACAAGGTAAAGCTACCTTGTGGTGGGAGGAGACAAAAATGGTGCATGCCATTGATGAAAAGACAGTCACCTGGGAAGATTTCCAGGTTAAGTTCAAGAACCGCTACCTAAATGAACGTTAATATGATGATAAAGCCAAATAATTTCATGAACTTAGATTGGGACAGCTCACTATTGATGAGTTTGTTACTAAGTTTACAAATCTGTTGAGATATGTACCCTACATAAGGGAAGAGAAGGCAAAAGTTCAAATATTTCTGAATTGTTTGCCTGCTGCATACAAAGAGAAAATTGAGTTTGACAACCCAAAAACAATGGACGAAGCTGTTAGAAAAGCCAGATTATGTTACCAACAGTTCAAAGGAAAAACTGAACAAGGGAAAAGCTGGGTAAACAGGAATGAGTTCAAAGGGAGGAAACAGAAAACAGCCTATTTGAAGAATTTTGGCAAAGATCATTAGCGGAAAAAGTTTAATAAACCTAAAGAGATTCAAACTACTTAGTCCCAAGTGGCTTCAAAACAAATAGATGGAGACAGTAAAAAGGAAGGGACAGTCAAAATAAAGGAACCCTTGAAATGTTGGGGCTGTGGAGAACCCCATCTTTTGAGGTACTGTCCTCATCGAAACATTCATATGATCATGAGAGATCGAGAAGCGACAACAGTAAATGATATAGCCAGAAATATACCAACTATCAGTGCAGCCTTGGAAAATCGACAAGCAGAACATCGAGCTACCATGGTTGAAATGGAAGGTAAGATTTTTGACCAACATGTTACTGTTTTGATTGATCCGGGTGCTTCTTTGAGTTACATTAGTCCAAAAATTGTAGAAAAATGTAATCTTAAACCTGAAAAATTTCAACAGTTATGGTTGGTACAACTGGTCACTGGAACTAAGAGAAAGGTAACACATAAATTACCCAAAACAACAATCAAATTAAATGATTTTCAAACAGAAGTAAATCTGAACATACTGCCTCTAGGTTCTTATGACTTGCTGATAGGAATGGACTGGCTGGAAAAGAGGAAAGCCCTGATGAATTGCTGGGATAAGACTTTGCATTGTGTAGATGAGAAAGGGAAACCTTTTATCCTCAAAGGAAAACCAAAACCTATCTCTGTGAGACAAATATCAGCACTACAATTAAAAATAACAACTAGAAAAGGATATCAGGTTTATGCTGTACATGTGGAGGAAATAGAACAGAAAACTGAAAAAAATATGATGGATGCTTTACCAGTGGTAAGTGAATTTAAGGAAGTCTTTCTAGATGAGATTCCTCATCTTCCCCCCAAAAGAGAGATTGACTTCTCAATCGATCTGGTGCCAGGAGCAACAGCTATCTCCCGAGCGCCTTATCGAATGAGTCCTCCTGAACTGATGGAGCTAAAAATGCAATTGCAAGAATTGTTGGATAAAGGGTATATCAGACCAAGTGTATCTCCTTGGGGAGCACCGGTACTGTTCGTGAAAAAGAAAGATGGAACTTTTAGGATGTGCATTGATTATCTTCAACTGAATAAGTTGACCATTAAGAATAGATACCCTTTGCCTAGAATTGATGATCTTTTTGACCAAGTGAGAGGAGCTTCAGTTTTTTCAAAAATAGATTTAAGGACTGGTTATCACCAGCTTAGAACTAAAGAAGAAGACATCAACAAAACAGCCTTTCGAACCCGGTATGGTCACTACGAATTTTTAGTCCTACCTTTTGGGTTGACAAATGCCCCTGCCACATTTATGTGTCTGATGAACAGTGTGTTAAACAAGTACTTGGATAAATTTGTCCTTGTGTTCATAGATGATATACTAGTCTACTCAAAAAGTGAGGAGGAACATAAAGAACACTTGAGGATAGTGTTACAAACTCTGAAAGAAAACCAACTATATGCCAAGTTCAGCAAATGTGAGTTTTATAAAGATAAGATCCAATATTTGGGTCATCTTATTTCTGAACAAGGCCTTGCAGTTGACCCTGAAAAGATAAAGGCTATAAAATAATGGCATGTACCAACGGATGTTTTAGCAGTAAGATCATTCATGGGGATTGTAGGCTATTATCGCAGATTTGTGGAGAAATTTTCTGCCATAGCACATCCCATAACATCATTACAAAGAAAGGGTGTCAAATTTGAATGGACAAACAAATGCCAAAACAGTTTTGACCAGTTAAAATTAAAACTTACTACAGCCCCTATACTGAAAATTGCAGATCCGGATAAACAATTTGTGGTATGTACAGATGCTTGTAGAGAGGGGTTGGGAGGAATTCTCTTGCAGGAAAATTCAGTTATTGCATATGAATCTAGGAAACTGAAGATACAGGAACAGAACTATGGTGCCTATGATTTAGAATTGGTGGCTGTTATCCATGCCTTGAAAATGTGGCGGCACTATCTTCTTGGGAAAAAGTTTACATTGATGACTGATCATATTAGCCTTAAATATTTCTTTTCCCAAACTGATCTGAATGCAAGACAGGCCAGATGGTTGTCCTTTTTAAGTGAATTTGATAGGGACATAAAACATATCAAAGGGAAAGAAAATAAAGTTGCGGATGCATTGAGCAGAAATGCTTTTCAGAATATAAACAGCATTGGAAGTAGTGCTCAAATAGCTGTAGAAGAATTGGTGAGAAAGGCAGCAAACCAAGATCCAAATTATGAAACACTCCTGGTGAAAATTTAGAAAAAGGAGAAAACTGATTTTACTCAAAACCAAAAAGGGCTGATCTGTTATAAGAATAGATTGCACATTCCCAAGGTAGAGTCCTTAAAAAGGGAAATTCTGGATGAATATCACAAGCAGCCATATGCAGGACATCCAGGATATCAGAAAATGTTAACAGCCCTAAAAAAGAAGTTGTTCTGGCCAGGAATGAAAAGAGATGTAGCAGAATATTTAAGTAGATGCATGGAATGTCAACTAGTCAAAGTTGAGCATCAGCATCCAGTGGGTCTTTTAAACCCTTTGCCAATTGCAGAATGGAAATGGGACATAGTTTCCATGGATTTTATAACAGGATTACCCAAAACCAAATACCAGCATGATTCTGTAATGGTAGTAGTAGACACTCTAACAAAAGCTGCCCACTTTATACCAGTGAAATCTACCTTTGGGACAGCTCAAGTAGCAAATGTGTTCTTAAAAGAGGTAGTAAGACTCCATGGGGTTCCAAAGGTAATTGTTTTAGACCGAGATGCTAAGTTTACAGCAGCTTTTTGGAAAGGACTATTTGGAGGGATGGGTACTAAGTTGAATTTTAGTACCTCCTATCACCCTCAGACCGATGGGCAGACAGAGAGGACTAATCAAATTTTGGAGGATATGTTGAGAATGTATGTGATGGATAGGCCATCAAAGTGGGAAGAGTATTTTCATTTAGCTGAATTTGCCTATAATAACAGCTACCAATCCTCTATCAAGATGAGTCCATTTGAGGCACTATATGGAAGAAAGTGTCATACTCCTTTGAGCTGGAGCCAGCCAGAAGATAAACTAATGTTGGGACCATATGCTTTACAAGAAATGGAAATAATTGTGAAATAGATACAAAGAAACATCAAGACAGCACAAGATCGCCAGAAAAACTATGCTGATAAGAAAAGAGTACACCGAGAATTCAAAGTGGGGGAGCATGTGTATTTACGTATTAAACCTAAAAAGAGCACACTTTATGCTGGAAGTTATGCAAAACTGGCTCCTAGATATTGTGGTCCTTTTGAAATATTAGAAAGGGTGGGACCAGTAGCTTACAAACTGGCCTTACCACCCCATGTTAGAGTTCATGATGTCTTTCATGTTTCATTATCAAAAATATATGTGCATGATGCTTCTCACATAGTTGATTGGAATGTTGTACAGGTGGAACCAGAAGGGGAGTTTCTGCCAGAACCGCTTCAAATATTGGAACGGGAAGAAATTGAATTGAGAAGCAGAACAGTAGCAAGAGTAAAGGTGCAGTGGAAGCACTTTACTATTGAAGAAGCTACCTCGGAAAGAGAAGCTGAAATGATGGAAAAATATCCATTTTTATTTACAAAATGAACTCTAGTAGTTGAATAACAACACCGAGGACAGTGTTTATTTTCAGAAGGGGAATATGTAACACCCCCAATTCATGTGTTTGAATTTCAAAGCTAGACAGTTGAACTTTAGTCCTAAGGGGAGTGGACCCCAAAGGATAATTATTTTGTGAATGTAATTAAATAAATTATTTGAGGAAATGAATAAAATGATTTTTGTGCAGATTGGCCAAAATGAGATTTATGAGATCACTTGCTAAATCCATGAGGATGGACAAAGAAAATATTCCCCACAATCTTTCAAAAATCCTTGAAAGAAATTATTTCTAAATTAGATTTTGAGGAAAAATCTGAAATTCCCCAATGATGAGGAAAGTAGTTGGGAAGAGGTAAAAAGCTGGAAAAGTTGAGGAAAAGCATAAAACAGCTTTAAAGAGTCCCTAAAATGGGAAGCCTAGGAAAACAGGAAGAAAAGCATCCTGATATTCTGGACGCAAAATTAGAAACAGGCTTTGGGGAAAAATAACTTAAATAAGCTGATCCTAAACAGATTAGGGATTGATCTGTTCTAGGAGATGATCTCAGCTCGGGGGTGAGTTCTGGGAGATAGAAGAACTCTAAGGTTGGGAGGTTAGTCAATTGCATGAGTGGTATGTCTCTAAATTTATTGATGTGTTTACTTCATCTAGTATGAATTGGCTACATATAAAAGTTGACCGTAGATTAAAATATAAACTTTACATTTAAAAGAATTAATCATAGGAATTCACCTTTGAAACTCTTTATGGTTGTAGAATTTAAAACTGTGAAGTAGAATCCAACAGAATCTCTAAACCATTGTTGGTTTAAATCTGAGGATACATAGTTCTCCACAGAAAATAAAATATATTTTGGAAATTAACTTTGATCTGCTTCTGATAAATGTAAAGTGTTTAGTATATACATATAAAGGAGAGAACCATATTAGAAATTTTATACTGAACCATAAAATAGGGATATATGAAATAACATTTATACTGTGAGTCAAAAGGAAAAGGAAAAATTTATCAGACTACTTCCCAAGAACCAGTACACTATATACATATGAATGGAATTACATGATCCAGTATGTAAGTAGATAAATAAACAATTCTACAGTAGACGGAAGTTAATAATTAAATTTGCATGTGTCTGTCCATTAAAAATAGTTCACTGAGCTACACTTTAATTATTAGTAGTTACGGAATCACAATAATTTAATCCATTAGAGTTTGATATTTTAAAACCATTTTCAGATGGAATCCACCAGATAATAGAAATCACACTAGACTATAATTGGTTATGGAACAAAAATTATATGTTGGACAAATACATTATGTTATGAAACAGATCTATAAATCAAAGAATAGTCGTGTTAACCAGTTCACAGTTAAATTCTTGTTTTATTTAAATTGATATATGCCATTTACAAAGTTAGAGAATTTGTATAAATTTTCTATTAAAAAAAAAAAAAAAAAAAATATCCATCATTTACGATATCGACATCATAATTTCCTTACGATAGAATTGCACAATAGGTAGGGAAAGTAAACATCTGAAGAGTAATTTATTGTTACTGTAACCTCATAGTTTTAGAGAAAAATAATTGCCATGAAAGTATATAGGAAGTATAAATCTTAACGTGCAGGTTGTACAGTACCGGTACCTAAATGAAACAATCAGCATAATCATATAACATCGTTGTGTGCCTTTGTCTGCTAGAGGGATACCGAATAAAACAGAATAAAACAAAAACCCTTTGGTTATCTCAGCAAACAATAATTAGCTCGAGTTATGAAATCGACGGTATGATGACAGTCGATGATTTAAACAACGAAAGGAAAAATTATGACGGGTTAAAGTTAGATATAAGCACTACCATTTCAACGTAATTCTTTTGAAACAGGTTAGCATCCATAAACCGGAAACTGTGGTGCTTTGCGGTACCCAAAAGGGAATAACCCAGAACGTGATAATGGTTTTTTATACAGCCCGATTGCCGTGACAATCAACAAACAAAATAAAACTATTAAACAACTGTATGGAACGCAAATAGGTTTCGAGTGGTAATTATAGCCAGCAGCTCGAACAAGCTTTGGGAGGACATGTAGAGAACATGTACCTTTTACGAGTAACCACGAATGAAATGAAATGAAGACTCCACATGGGCTAAAGTAAATGGTGGGATTCAGGTTTCGCAATGACAGAGGTCCCTTGAAACTGAAACGGAAATTGAATAGGTAGCAGTCAGAGAAAAAAAAAAACAACAACCAATAGAAACAAAGTTATAAACAAGGGTCTACGGTACTAACCATGACAGCACAATTTGAGGTATTCACGCTAGTGATACTGAATGATCGTGTTAGATTGATAACTGGATCCAAAATACCTCTTCCGGGAAACGAAAACGCTTCAGCAGTTCCTTCGCCATTTCCCTCCGCAAAATAGAAGGATAATCATAATTACCACATAATACTTAGCTTAGATTCAAATAAATCTGGAAATTTTGTGAACGCCCACAATCTATATATGTAAGATAGAAAACTAAAATTTGAGTTTAAATAAAATACTATCCTAAAACAAACTAAGACTCAGTAACGTCGATTTGAAAACCTGAGTAACTTAGTGAGTTCTAAGGAAATGCTCCATCTAAGGAGATTGTGAACAGGGTGAATAGAAACCATAAACAGGAAACAAAGTTCGATAGGGAAAAATTTTACAGAACCAACTCGATCAGGAGAGAAGGATAGCTAATAATGAAATGAACGTCGAGACTACAAGAAGAGGAGAGATCGATTACCAGTTTCATCCGACGTTGGGCACCCTTCCTGGTATCAACCTCACGTGATTACAGAACCACTTGGTGTTGAACAAAAAAGTCGAGATGGAAAATGAAGAATCATGGTCCTGTTGAATTGGACAGTCAAGAAAATAATTGCACATTAAGAAGAAAACGTGAAACCCTAAAAAACCGGGGTTCGATGATCTTCACTTGTAATATAGATTTAGGGATTATGGAAACACAAAACACCAATTCCGAGGCAATGGACTCAATAAATCCCGAAACGGATTGTGAAAATATCCGCAGCAGGATAATGGCGTACCCTATGTAGTGTATTTTAATTATTTTATTTATTTCTAGTGTACCAAGCAGAAGAAATGAATCTGAGTAAATCAATGCCGAGCGGTGACTGCGACTTGGCCATTATGAACCTAGCTATTGTGGCTACGTGTCATACGTTCATGCGATACTAATGCCGAGTGGTACCAGATTTAATAAGAGTTGAAGTGTTCCGAGTCTGGAGCCGGAGAAAAAACGCTGTCATAGAAATATTATAATAAATAAACATTCAGTCGATGGGAGATAGTACTAATCGTATGCGAAAATCAATCCAAGGGAGTTAACGTAAATCTATTACCAAGGTACATGCAATTTAATTTCCAACTGTTGAATCAATTGAAAGGTCCAGAGGAGACTATAAGGATTAATTATCAACGTTTATTCGGTCCACATAACCAAGAGAATATGTATATATGTCTTTTGGTAAACCTTCGGTATGACTATATGCCGATGTTTGATATATTTATATATATATATATATATATATATTATATATATATATATATATATATATATATATATATATATATATATATATATTGTAGGGATGAGGAATACTCTCACATATGATAATGATTACACTATGCATGTGAAACTAAACCTTACCTTAGATATGTACAATCTAATGAAGAAAATCAAATGACGCAACCTAAAGTGTTAATAGGAAAAGTAACAAGGTATTTCCTTGGATCTTGATAAATAAGGATTGGTTCGATGCAATTAGATGAATTGCTATTTAATATTGTTATAAAAATAAGAGAAGTTATAGGAGGGATGTTAGTCCAATCCAGTAGGATGTTAATTAAACACAGTCATGGGGCAGAACTTAAACTTCACATGTAGTGATAATAACAAAAGAAAAAGAAAAAAAAAAAATTAGAGAAGGAGACGTGACATTTAAATTTTAATGAGAAACTAATGCCCAATATGGGTTGGATTACAACTAGATCTACCTATTTTCTCTATAGACAGGGTTCCATATTACATAAAGAAAAAAAAACCAAATTTTGAACATATAATCAATCAGCAGTGTTTGAATCTAATAAAAAACCCCAGATTTGTATGCGCCCTTTTTATTTGAACAAAAGCTAAATTCCCAATATCACATTTCATTGCTAAAACTGAAGATGTTCTTAATGCCATTCATGAATGCTTCATTCAAACTAGAGTTTGGCATTCCATTGTTAGAAACACATGAATTCTTATTTCAAACAACATATTATACTTTCATCATCGGAAAAACATTCTTTATGCCTTTATCAAAGACTTGTGCTCTCTGGAACCTTTTCCATCGATCTTATCATATAACTGGAGCTCTCTTGGAATTGGTATGATCAATGAAGAGGTGGATGAAGCGTGCTTCAATGTAAAATGGAAAAACACAATGTTCATGGAGAGTGATTCGCCACAGATCCAGAGGAAGTCTAGAAAAATCAAGATTTGGTCATAACCCTGTTTTTTCAGTTGAGGCTACACATTCATTGTGCATGTGTTGCGCACACACCAAAGATGCTACGTAAACACCTTTGAGGTGATACACACACAATTGCGGCACTACTCTTGCCTTCACATGCTACGGTTTCACCCGTATGCTAACCCTCACCTTAGCAACTAACGGAGTGATCGATCTCTAGATCTGGGATGGAACTTTGACCATTGACAATAAATTTAGACTAAAATTGACAACAAAATCTACGTTCAAATATGACTTAAGAACTTCAATTTAACCTCATTTAATAAACAAATAAACCAAAGCTTGATCCTGAAGATAGAACCTTAAACTGTTCAAATCATCATTGTGTTTCCTCCTCAAAGTGGTTTGATGCTCTGCAACTTAGAAAAAAAATAACCACATAGTCCTTTGTGTACAAGAGTGAGCCAATCTAACTTGACCACTCTGTAGCTTCTTCCACTTCCAAAAGTATTGACACAAATATTCACAATATCAAATCTAAACTCGAATCAAATTCATAACAGAAAAATTACTAGTCATGTCACTACTATGTATACTATATTATAAGAATAATAAAAAAAAATTGATCTATTCATCACATTAATTGATCATACACCCAATCATACCGGACTAATTTCAATTAGGAAATTCAATAAAACTCATGTTATTTTACACCACAAAGGCATGATCAATACGATTAGAAATAATGTCACACTTCCCTCTCCTTTTGGTCTCATGGACCTTCTCTTACTCACACTTCTCACTCTCTTCCACTCACTATATGCTCCCTATCCAATCCAGAAATTAATTCCTTCAAGGCATATCATATTTAAAATCAAAGTATTCTAAACTAATTTTAGTTCAGAACCTATAAATTCTCTTCACCAAACTCCTAAAATCCCTCACTCAATCTCCAAGAGATATTTCAGCTCCATAAAATATGCATGGAAATTATAACACCTTAGACCTCAAGTGTTCTCACATATTCAATAATAATCACAAATTAATCATCATTTTAATAGTTAAAACATTAGGGAATCTCTCCATTCATAAAATAAACATTCCCCTTGGGTTTCTTCAAAAAATAAATTTATGGAGTAGGATGCTCCTGCATCAGACTCCCAAGGAAAAAAATCTTCCATGATCTCCTAATCTTGAATTGTTGATTTTGAAGTCATCCTAGTTTCCAAACTTTATGTTGTTGATCACCACATGCTTTGCCATATTTTTGCTACCTTGTAGATGTATGCATTCCTCCTGGATCCCAATTCTTAAACTGTCTTTGTGCAATCATATTTCTCTTACTTGAATTAACAATCACCGTGTTATTGTTTCTTTTGTTCCCTATTATCCACTTGAAATATTTTATTTCCAATGTTGTATTCTTTATCTCTACTCGATACTGATTTCTACCTCTTCGGAATGAATAATTTACTCCTTCATAATATATCTTACACTCAACAAATTTCTTTCTCAAGGTTTCAAAATATTTAAAACCTTGCTCAAACCACATTTTATCAATTTTTTTATCTTGTGCTTCCACTATCACCATCATGGGTTGCCTCCAAGAGGTTATTTTTTGATCATGATGAATATCAATACACAATTCATTGGCAGAAGTTATAATATACCATTCCTCTACTTTTCCCATTTTCCACACATCCAATGCTTTATGTGGAAGTCCTTCATCTTCAAACTCGCTTAACTACTTGCTTGGTATGAAAACAAAAAACCAATCTCATGTATGTTGTTTTTCAATTGTGAAAATTTTCCATTAAATTTCTTCATCCTGCCAATTGATCTTTGCATTCACATCATATTTATCTACATTTCCAGCTTCTACACCATCAAATCTTTAGTATTCACCTCCTTTTGGAGTTGTGAAAAAAATTTGTTCAAATTCTTCCATGTCTCTTTCTCTACAGTCCTCTTTCGCTTCAATAGTACCCTGCATAACAGTTGTTAAAATTATTATTTCTTCCTCAAAAATTCCATTATATTTGGAACACTACTCTTCATGCAAACCATCCACTAAATTTTTCTCTAAAACCTGAAAAAAATTAAAAATAAAATATTTCATGATCATCATGATCATCTAGAAATGATCATACACAATTAGTTCTTCAAAATTGTGATATTCCTGCTGCAACCAATTAATAAATTTAAAATATGAATTATCTTCAAGCCTATCCCTTTGATCTATGTCAATATTCCAAACATTTCTTCCATTCTCAAACCTATATTTAATATTCTTGTCACCCTAAGGCAATCTTTTCCATTCAACCATCAATGTTCCAACCTTGTACTATGAGATAATTTCAAGAGTTTTCTCCCACTTTCCTTCATAAAATTCCAAATAATATGATTTCTTTGACCATTCTCCTTTTCAACTGCTCCATGGAAGGTTGATTTCTTCCATATTTTGTACCTATAGATTCAAACTTTTTGCAGAAATTGCATTCTTCCTGATATTTCTTGGGCTCATGCTCAATTTCCAACATTCATTTCTCTTCTTTTTGGTTGCAATTTTCTATTACATGAGCTTCTTCTTGTACTTTTTATTCATATTTTGTAGCTCTCTGATCATAATTAGTAATCTTATTTTTATCCCAATTAATTCTTGGTTCTTCATAAACCTCTTCATGACCTTTCTAAGCATAGCCGTACTTTGTCCTTCCACGAGAAATTTCTACAAATTCTTCTCCGTGATTGTCTTCATAAGTTAGTCACCTTATTTTCATGACTACATGAGATAATAATATCTCTTCTTCCTTAGGCCCTTGGATGCTTCCTAGTCTTTGAATCTTTATAGTTTCTTTTCCATTGACAAAATTGTCTTGAGTTGCACTCTCCTTATCAGCTCTTCCTTTTCCATAATTGCATATCTGCAAGATGTACATTGTCTCCTCCTTTTCCAGTTTCCAATAACTCTTAGTCATACAAACAATTTCTTCAGAAATATTTAGATAAACACTCAGTGAAAAAATGTACAACCAACGAATTATACCTCCCATATTACTCCTCTTTTCACAAAATTGTGAAATTTTGATATGATTTCTTTCATAACCATCTTCAAGGTTGTCTTCATGACACAAGGCTGAACTTCCTTATTCTAAAAAACTCCTTTGAAACTATCCAACTCCATAATGAGCTACCTCTTGTTTTCCTTTACAATAATAGTCCCTCTTTTCTTGGACTGTTACTCCTTCCTTATTTTTTAGCATTTTTTTAGCTCCATTTTCTTGATATTTAGTACCTAAAAATTCATACTCATACAAAAAATTAGGTTGAAATACATTACAATTTCCTTCTTCACTTGATATCATCGACATCTCCTTTCTTTTTTAATCCAAGCACTCCATCATCCCATCACTCTCATCATCATCCTTTCGTAGGATTAATCCTTCTTCGGGTTCACAAAAGTGAACTTCTTCTCTATGTTTACTTCTACTAGTTTTATTTTCCTCCTTCATCCAAACATTCTTCTTTTGCATCAAATTCTTGGAAAATAACCCCATAACAAACCACTTGACACTTTTCCTTATGTTCACTCCAGATTTCAACTCCTCCCTAATCTCCTTTTGTAGCAGTTGTTCCAAATGATTGATTTGTGCCCTTAACTCAACCATATCCCTATCAATTTCTTCATCATATACTCTCCTTCTACCATTTTTTTTGGAATCTTCTTTCCCCTTTATATGGATTTCTTTTAATTCTTTCCTCTGACTCTCTAGAGTCATTTTCACCTTTCCTCTTGTTAACTTTCCATGTCCACTTGGGAGCTACACTAAAGCCTTTCTCTTGTAGCCAATATCAATTACTGCTACACAATCCCCTATAAAGCTTCCCTTGTATGCTTGATCTCATGGAATCACTTGGTTCTCTTTCCTCTAGAACCCTATTGATCATTTTGTTGCTCTTATCTAGATTTTTCACTTATGATCCCTTTCTTCTTATTCTTACTGTATGGCTGCCACAATTCCCTTGTCTGCTGCTACCTGCATATACACATTAGTATTCATCAAAATTAACCACTTAACAAGACCTTCTTTCAATGACATTGTATTTTTATCATTCTTCCATTAGATGTAATGATCTCAAGTTTTACTTTTTCTTAGTCTTTAGGTACCTTCTACTAACTCTCCTCTGAAATTCACTACACTCTTTTGCAATTCTACTACCGGAAATTCACCTCTACACAAAAAATTCAATATCCACACACAATTTTCACTTATAATGCCTCAAAGAGCATTAGAAGATCTATACCCAATTCAGATCTCTCCCTCTTGAATATTTTTCTATTCTTTCCACTATCATGGTCTTATTTAATCCTGCAACATATAAAAATACTTGTTACTCAATTTTAAAATGAGATGAATTGAGCCTGCTTGATCATATTTTATAGAAAATCCTACTCTTATACAAAATTATGCTCAATATGGGCTCGATTACCTCTATATATACATGTTTTCTCTATAGAAAGGGTTCCATATTGGATAATAATAAAAAACAAAATCTACAACATATAATCAATCAACAGGGTTTGAATCTAACAAAAAATGCTAGATCTGTATGGGACCTTTTTATTTTAACAAAAGATAAATCCCCAAAAACACATTTCATTGCTAAAACTGAAGATGATCTTAATTCCATTCGCAAATGCCTCATTCAAACTATATATTTTCCTTCCATTTCGAGAAACATGTGAATGATCCATTCAAACAACAGATTATACTTTCATAACCTAAAAAAATATTCTTTACGCCTTTATTAAAGATTAACACACTTAGGAACCATTGCCATGAATCTTATCATAGAATTGGAGCTCTCTTGGAATTGGTGTGATCGATCTGGAGTTTGATGGAACATGTTTCAGTGTACAAGGGAAAAACACAACGTTCAGTTAGAGTGATTCTCCAAATACCCGAAGGAAGTATAAAAAAATCAAGATTTGGTCATAACCTTGCATTTTCAGTTGAGGCTGCACATTCATTGTGCATATGTTGACCACACACCATATATGCTATGCAAACATCTTTGAGGTGCTACACATACAATTCTGGTGCTATGCTTGCCTTCACATGCTACAGTTTCACCTGTATGCTAACCCTCACCTCAATCACTAACAAAATGATCGATCTCCAGATCATGGGTGGAACTTTGACCCTTGAAAAAAAATTCCGACTACAATTGACATCAAACTCTATGTTCAAATCCAACTTAAGAACTTCAGGTTAACCTCATCTAGTAAACAGATAAGCCAAAGCTTGATCCCGAAGCTATAACCTTGACTGGTTCAAATCATCATTGTGTTTCCTCCTCAAAGGGATTTGATGCTCTACAACTTGGAAAAAAAATCAACTCATATTCCTTTGTGTACAAGACTGAGCCAATCAAAATTGATCAATGTGTAGCTTCTTTCACTTCCAAAAGTATTAACACAAAGATTCATAGTATCAAATGTAAACTCCAATCAAATTCATAATAGAAAAGAGTACTAGTCTTGTCACTAATATATATACTCTATTATAAAAATAACCAAATGAACTTGATCTATTCATCTCATTAATGGATCATACACCCAATCACGCCAGACCAATTTCAGTCAGGAAATTCAATAAAACTCTGATTATTTTACACCACAAATAGAGGATCAGTACAATTAGCATTAATGTCACACTTCCCTCTCCTTTTGGTCTCATGGACCTTCTCTTACTCACACTTCTCACTCTCTTACATTCACTATATACTTATCCAATCCAACCACGAATGCCTTCAAGGCATATCATATTTACAATAGAAGGATTTTGAACTAATTTTAGTTCAGATCCTATAAAATATCCTCACCAAAATCCTAAAATCCCTTACTCAATCTCCAAGAGATGTTTTAGCTCCATAAAATATGCAAGGAACTCATAACACCTAAGACCTCAAATTTTCTCACACATTAGAGAATAATCACAAATTAATCATCATTTTAATAATTAAAACATTAGGGAATATCGCCCTTCATAAAATAAACATTCCCCTTAGGTTTCTTCAAAAAATTAATTTATGGAGTAGGATGCTCCTACATTAGAAATGCCTTAGGAAAATGGTTCACTAAATTATTTCTTATGGTGAAATTGAGTTTTCCATGGAAAAACTTGTCCAACATGGTGTATTTCGATCCACCTAGTATAAAATGGCTAGGTCAACATTTTTTGGGTGATAACCCTTCAAATCAACAAACAACTTCTGTTGGTATGGTTGAAAAAAAAAAAATTCACTCTGCCCTTAGAAACTTGACTCAAAGGCCATGTGATATGAGATAATCACAACATGAACCTCTGATAAAAGATGTCAAGGCCCAAAAACCTCTGAAGGTCTATTAGTGTGACGAAGGCTGGCCAATCTCAAATGACTTGGATCTTAGACAAATCAATGAATTTTTCATCAATGATTTAACTCGGATTATGCACCTTGCTCATGCCAAAGGTGAATTTCTGCAACTTGGAGCATATTTTTTGCTATCATAGTGTTTGAAGGACCTACCAAATGTGTTGCAAGTTCTCTTCCCAATTCTTATTAAAGATGAGGATGTGAACCAGTTGTACAACCAAAAACGAGTCAGTAAAGGGCCACAACATGTCATCCATCAGCCTCATAAATTTTGTATGGGAAATTTTCAACCTGAAAGGCATGACCAATCTCTAAAAAATACCCTCCCTAGATTTGCAGGAAATCTTCCACCCATCTGTGGGTTCTATTAGAACCTGGTGATATCCAGACTTCAAATCAATATTATTGAAGTACATGCCCCCCTTGAGCTAGTCAATAAGGTCACCAATCCATGGGATTGGGTACTTGTTCCTAAAAATGAATTTATTTAGTGTCTAATAGTTAATGTAGAGTCTCTAGGTCCCATCCATCTTATGTACAAGTAAAATTTGGCTCCCACAAGGTGAGGAAATTAGTCAGATTTTCCCTTTTTGCAGCAACTCCTAGATTTTTTGCTTGATTTCTTAGCTTTCTAGAATGGTGTAGTAGTTTATTGGCCCAATGGTTAGACATGATATGCGGGTTATTTGATGGAATGCTTCACCTGGCAGTGAAAATGTACCCATATGGGTGGCGAGATGTACCACTATTCTTCCATGATATTCTCCACCTGCTTCTTCTATGTGAGGTAACTCCCTCAAGGGCCATGAATGTGGCCATGATCTTCCCCTTATTTTGAGAATCACTAAGAAAGAAAACAAATTTACTGGTCTAGGAGATGATCTTGTTTCATTGCTCAGTAGAGCTCAAAGAAATGGTGGTAGGTGGGGTTACCTTCGGTATCCTTTATAGCTTATTTCGTAAAGCGATAATAATAGCACTAGACCTTGACTCATATACAACATGAAGCTTCCCAAAGTATGGTATGAATAATAGTACATCAAAAACATTGAGAGGAGAATTACAAAGTTACAGAATATTAACATTAGATTTATAACTTCAATATATTTCGTGTAGCATTGGAAAATCATTAAAAAGTCACATAAACATTAGTTTTTGATTCATCTCTTGGTAACTTCAATAAATTTGGTGTAGCATTGGAAAAAAATTACACTCTCAAATATGCATGAGTTATTTATTTGTTAAATTGATGAAAGAAATCCATATTATTGGATTTTGAATATAGGAAATATATGTATATTAACATATAATATCAATATTAGTGATGAGGATTAAATCTCATAGATTCTGTTCTTATATGAGGATCAAATCTCACACAATTTTTTCTTATTATTTCTTTGAATAGATTCTTTGCATGGAATATAACGTATTTTCCTTTAAATTATACACACAAATCCTTCAATGAATTTCAAAGTAAAAAAAATGAAAAAAAAAAAACATTATATAAAATAATGTTACAAAATTTCACATTTATATTAAATATATTTTTTTATGAATTAATAAAACTAATTTAAATATTGTTTGTTTGTCTAACAACTATTATATTGTTTTTTACATTTAATTCTGATTATTTTTATACCCTCATTTTGATTTTATTTTTATTTATTTTTAAGTGGTATATATATATATATATATATATATATATATATATATATATATATATATATATATATATTCCCTTAAGATTAAAAAAATGGAGAAGAATGATCCAGATTATCCACAATGTTATAAGAAATTCGTCGACATTTCAAATTGCAACGGGGATCCATCTTCAAGACTATTTTCGAATGAATCAACTAAAGTAGAATTTTAAGTAGTGTTAATTTTTTTTTAGTTTTTTTATTGACTATCATGTTTATTTTATTAAAAAAAAAATTGAATAATATCCTAAAAAAATACATATGAAATCTTGTAGTACATTGTATTTGTATCTAATGATGTGAATACCTATATTTCAACGTATTATTTAATTATACGATATTTTTTGGATTATATATTTTTTATCTTGGAATACAGATTCCCTTATTTAAATTTAACCATAATATATCAATCGTAACCCTCGATCTATCAAGTGCTGAGAAGGATCAAGTCTCTCGAGGTGTAAACATATTTTTCGATTTCAAATCTTGAGGAAACGTTTTCTCCTCGAGAAATTTTATCTCTCTCGATGCTTGATTGATCTAGGGTTAAGATGGATCTAGGTTGGTTTCTCTCTCGCTTTCTCTACTCTCCCTATCACTCTCCTCTCCCTCTTCCCTCCCACTCTACTCTCTCCCACACTGTCTCTCCATATCTCCCTTATCACTCCCCATCTCTCTCTACTTTTATCCCTCCATGTAATTCTTCTTCCATCCCTTTCTCTCCTCTTCCAACTCCATATTTACCTCTCTCTATTGACTTATCTCTCTCGTTTATATTATCTATGTCATTCTATCCCACATCCCTCTATCTCTCACCCCCATCACTCTCTCTCTCTCTCTCTCTTCCCTCTAACTCTATCACTACCTCCCCCCTCTCTGTCTTCCCCTTCTCTCTTTGTCTCTCTCCTCTCCTCTTCTCTCTCTTCCCTCCTATATCCCTCACTCTCTCCCCATCCCTCCCTTGTCACCGCCTCTCTTTCTCAACCTCTATCTCTATCTATATGTTTTCTTTCCTCCCTCTCTCTCCCCCTCCAACTCCATCTCTCTCTCTCTCTCTCTCCCTCTCTCCTTCTATCTCCCCCTCCTCTTTGTATTCCTTCCTCTCTCTCCCTCTCTCTCCCACCTCATTTTCGCTGCACACCCCCCCCCCTCTCTCTCGATATTTTTCTCCTTTCCCTCCTCTTTGTCACTATCTCTCTCTCTCTCCCACCCCCCTTCTCTTAAATTTGATTCCAAAATATTGTGTTTAAGAAAATATCTAAATTAAAAAAAAAAAACCATCTGGTCATAAAATTTTAAGCATATGTTTTGGATCAACCATTTCAAAGAAAATACAATAATTAAAAACTTAAAACAACCATGCACTATCTTTCCTATATTATTTAGAATATCTTGATTGTGAAATAAGTTATGGTTATTGGCCATGTGGTATTGATAAACCATGGTATTGACCAATGATATTATAACAAATCCTATTTATATGCTAATAATATCGACCATAAATTGGGGTTGAATTTCCATGATTAAGAATCATGTCATATTGTTATAAAATATTTCCATTGTCAAGGAAGTGACATTGTATTGATCCATGGCATGCTAACAAGACATATGCACAAGTTAATAATAAATTTTACATATAACAAATTGATTTTAAATTTAACTTTTTATTATTAATTGAGCCAACCTTTAAATGTTCAGAGGTTTTATATTAATTTTAACATTTTATTTGTTACCTTTAACTTTATTTATTACTTCCTTTTTAATAATTTAGTGGACATGTAAATGTTAAATGCTAAACATTTATGCTTGGAATTTGTACCCATTATAAGGGGGTAGAGTTCCTCTCAAGAAATCATTGATAAATAATAAGTGGAAAATATTTAATAGTAATCAAGACAAACGTTTAAGATTTAATGTATTTTTTCTTTTAAATTTAATTAAAAAGTGATGGTCATATAATTAAATTAACATAAAAATATATATATAAAATATTTTTGACCATATAATCTGTTGCGGTTTTGGGGTAAGTGGTAATCATAAGCCTTGGTATTGTAACAAAGTGGAAGCTTATTTATAGGTTAAGAGTCTCCATGATAAAGTGGAAGTAACTTCAGCATTAAGAATGTTGTTAGGGTTGAGAATTTCCATGACCCTAAATTTAGGAAAGATGTTGAGATTAAGAAAGGGTTTATGCTTGATTTATTTACTGATATAGTTATATAAATACTTATTTATTATTACAGTGATTTAGTCAGTTTGATGTTTTTTAGGTTTCTTCATTTGTTTTGTTATTTTATAACTATATATTTTAAATAATATTTCTTAAGTTGATCAAGTTTTAGTCTATATTTGGTTTTTTTTTTAGTATTATTTTATTTATACTTCCATTTTTCATTTTTCTTTTTTATTTAGTCTTTCTTTATTATTTTTTTATCTTATATTATTTTTATTATGCTGTTTGATATGTTTTGTTTTATTTATTTATTTGTTTTTTTTATTTTGAGGGTTGATGGTGTTTTAGATTTTAAATGTTTGATTTTACAAATGTTTTTTTATAAAATGTGTAATATTTATTTTAATATTTTTTTAACATCTATTTTCCTATTTATTATAGGTATTCAATGTTGATTCTATAATTTCCTATGTGATTTCGACAAAGATTTATTATACTATGATATGGATCACAGAAGCTTACACTCTAAAATGTTATTACATGTTTTTTTAAATGTACATATGTTTATGTTATTTTTTTTAATTGATCATAATAATAATTGAAAATAAAGTTATATTTTAGCTAATTTAATAAATTTTTTGAAATATAGCAAAGATAAATGTTTTGATGAGTATAATGCTATGACACCCCTAGTTTATGTGTTTGAAATTTAAAACTAGACATTTGAACTTTAATCCTAAGGGGAGTGGACCCCAAAGGACAAGTATTTTGTGAATGTAATTAATTATTTAAATTGAGGAAATGAATAAAAAGATTTTGTGCAGATTGACCAAAATGAGAATTATGAGATCACTTGCTAAATCCATGAGGATGGATAAGGCAAATATTTTCCCACAATATTTTAAAAATCCTTGAAAGAAATTATTTCTAATTTAGATTTTGGAGGAAAAATCTAAATTTCCCAATGATGAGGAAAATAGTTGGGAAGAGGTCAAAAAGCTGGAAAAGCTGGGAAAAGCATAAAAAAAATTTAAAGAATCCATAAAATGGGAAGCCTATGCAAACAGGAAGAAAAGCATACTGAGATTCTGGACGCAGAATTAGAAACATAATTTGGGGAACAATAGCTTAAATAAGCTGCTCCTAAACAAATTAGAGGTTGATCTGTTCTAGGAGATGATCTCAGCTTGGGGGTGAGTTCTGGGAGACAGAAGGACTCAAAGGTTGGGAGGTTGGTCAATTTCAAGAGTGGTATGTCTCTAAATTTATTGGTGTTTTTATTTCCTGTGGTATGAATTGGCTACATATAATAGTTTGACTTGTATGTTAGATTTATTAGTGCTACATTTAACATAATTAATCATAAGGAATTTACCTTTATAATTTTGTATAGTTGTAGACAAGAAATTTGTAGATTAGAATCCAACAGAAACTCTAAACCGAAGTTGGTTTAAATCTGAGGATACATATTCCTCCATAGATAATTTAACTTTAAACTCAACCTGATCTACTAGTATAAATTTGTGCATATGATTATGATAGAGCAATATGGGAGTTCCTGTACCATAATTGACAATAGCAATAGATGAACTGAAATCTAAACTGTGCATTAAATGAGAAAGAAAAAAATATACAGACAGACTTCCAGGGTCAGCACATCATTCATACATAAACAGAAGTACAATAGCAAGTTATTTCTGCATATAAGAAATTAATTCCACAAAAGAAGGAAGCAATTATCAGTTAGCATGAGACTTCCCATTAATACTTATTTCAATAAACCTTTCTTACAGTAGAGGCTAAAATTAATATGGGAAATAAAGTTAAATAAATAATCAACAGGTAGAATTCACAACAGCAGGGCATATTTAGCTGTAAGTATTCTATTCTATCATGTGAACTAAAGGCAAGAGTGTATAGTGGAATATTAGAAATGCAAAAGTCTTCTAGACATAAGTATATATATATATATATATAGTAACACATCACCTGTAGGTATTCACGAAGCATGACGAGAGATGATGCTAAAAAGGTAGACAAATATCATTTGCAAATTAACTATAAAATACTTATTTAAGTACTGAACCAAGGTAAAGATCAGAGTTGGTAATACATTGTACTATTCCGAGAATATTGAAGAGATTTAGTTAACTGTTACCATCAAATCTATAACCAGCGTAGTATGAGAAACATACATAAAATGCCTTTGACGACTAACATTCTGAGTGTAAGAATGGTTGAGGTAGAATCAGCAATCCAACGATATAATAAAATGTGGATTTATAAAACTACATGTAACTGAAGTTACCCTGTGGAAAAGCACAGTTAAACTATTCATTCAGATAATTACCATGTTCATGAGTATAGTTTAACAAATGTATTGCCTGAAAGCATTAATACAATAAAACAGAATAAAAGTGGGGTATACGTAGTTGCAGAACAATGCCATAAGTACTTATTAAGCTGGACCCAAGCTAAAAAGAGCAAAGTGCGATTACTGTTGAAGACACATAATAATACTTGATATTATGAAAATCAAGAAACGACAAAGATATATATATAAATGAAAATCCAAATGTTACAAGTCCACTCTGGCATGGGGACCATATCATAATGTTCCAGAATATGATATAAGGGAACATTCAGTGTCGGAACTCAAAATTTACAATAGTCAAAATTATACAACTGTATCAATAAAAATTTTAAGCTTTCGAAAACATTTCTAGAACAAATGCGAGGAGAACTGGCTCCTTCTAACCAGCGTTTGGTGAATACCGACCTGTAAATGACAAGAGGAGTCCATGTTAATGCTGAAGGAAGCCACGTCTCTCAACGTTCAAGGGAAAGTGAGGCGATGGTCGTAAATACCTATAAGAGACAAACCACAACATGAATACGATGCAGAACATGACGAGGAAGAGGAACACTATCAAAAATGATAAATGAGGAATGGACAGTTACCTGGTGCACTAGACCGTCCAAGCTTTCAATTAACCTGTCATATACATAGGGCCATGACATAAATAAACACGAGTTGGATGGTGGGAGTTCAAACTAGAATAAAGGAACTAGCACTCTTGTGAATGAAAAATAGAAATTGTTCCTTACACAGGTCGAGGAAAAGAGCGAACAGAAGGTCGAGAGGGGTAGAATCCCTCTATCGCCATGCAAATGACCTCAGAGCAATCTTAGATGGCTGTAAGGTAGAGGGTAAATCTCCCTCCAAACACATAAGCTCATTCGTTCAGTCTCGTTCCTGAGAATACGTATAAGGAAATACCATAAATATGAACTTAAACCAAGCAAATCGAATCAGTCGAAATGGAGAAAAAAATTTCTCTGCAAGAGAAAATTTAACAAATTGTCAGACATGAATTAACTGGGACAAAAAGATGGTAAACTATCCATCGAAATACAAAACTTCAGTCCCTGCTCCAGTCAATGAGCGTAATTCTGAACAAGACAGGGAATACCTATATTGAGTGGTAAGAACAGAGCGTAAATTTCAAACCATCCGGAATTATCATACCTGCGTTCTCAAATGAAAAGAGGGACTACGCCGAAGTCTGGACTGAATCACGCTCAATTTCTCCAGAGCCTCGAAGTTCACTAGCCAGGGACAAATCGAACAAGTAGTAAGGGAAAAGAACCGACCAGCAAATTAACAATGCGAATTTATATCCATGTTCCTGGAATAGATCAATGAAACCCTAATGCGTTGGTGAATCCTTGTCGTCCACATGGCAAGATCCCAAGGGTGAAGCCACGGATCGAAGGGCTAGATGTGTTATGTACACCATACGTTCAACATTCAATGTGACAAGGAATACAATAAATGTCACAGCGTCATGGCCGTACCACAGAGATTGCCTTGGCACCAGGGTAGGCTGGCGTGGTGAGTTCCAGAGTTACGTGGAGAAAACTCACGTGACCGCGAATAGAATGAGACCCATTCCAAACCATACGATGAGACTGAAAGTCATATATAAGCTTACATGGAAAACTAGCTTCACGTCTCAATTCTGTTGAGTCAAATTACCAATTCGTATTACGTGGAGGCCAAAATAAATTATTCCAATCTTGATATAAATGTTGACAAGAAGTCAATAAATGGCCATGAGTGACATGTACGCATAGATAGCAACATGGGTAAATTAAATCCAACTAAGGTTCATAATTTATAAACGAGTGGTGAGCAGGTGTAACCGAAATTGTCCCATATGGGTCTATCGAAATATAACGATATGGTTAACATGTGAAATTGAATCGATCCCTCATCTGTCTATAAAAATATAACAATATATTGAATGATCAAAGGTTCATTACTATAAAAACGAAGGTGAGACATAAAAGTGGGATTGGGATAAACAAATCCATTATGTTTGTATTTTAAATATAATTATGTTTGGTAGTAATAATATTGTTATATCCAATTGGGTTGGATATAGTTGAGATATGGAAATACATCGTAATTGGGAAAAAAATTATGATTTGAATAAACCAACATAATTATAGTATAGTATCTTGCTAGAATTATAATTGAAAAGATGAATGCTTGGAAAAACAAAAAAAATGGGAAGGTAAATGGGAGGTGTGACAAATGGTATCAGAGCCCAAGTTATAAAACTGGGATGGTGACATTGTGCTCACTGTGGCTGTGTGTTCACGGTATAAATTGATTTCTGTGGAAAAAATTTAAAAAATTTAAAAAATTTAAAAAAATAAAAAATAAATAAAAAAAAAAATTATATTTTATTTTTACTGATCTGTATTATGTAGTGTACAGTGGTGTTGGAATGGCATAAAGTGACGAAATTTATGTTGATCTGCGTGATGAGGATAATGCACCAGATCCCAATGCACCCATGATGGCTATGTTGCGGAGGTTGCAAAAAGAATTGGCTGAGATAAAAATCCAGAATGACAGATTGTCATTAGCCAGTGAGGAGCAGGAAAAGCTCATCAGAGAATTAACTTCACGGAACAACCAAGAAGGCCAAGGTTCCAGAAAGAGGAAGACTGATGACTCTGAGGATGAGGATGCTGTTAGGCATCAATATAAGCAGAAAAAGGAGTTACAGGGGGGATTCCGAAAGATCAAACCTCCCTCCTATGATGGGGAGAAGGAGCAAGATGCTGAAGCCTGGTTGTTGAACATGATTAAGTACTTCCAGGTCTATGAATATGAAATAAATCTAAAGGCCAGACTAGCTGTTTACCAGCTACAAGGTAAGGCTACCTTGTGGTGGGAGGAGACAAAAATGGTGCATGCCATTGATGAAAAGACAGTTACCTGGGAAGATTTCCAGGTTAAGTTCAAAAACAGCTACCTAAATGAACGTTACTATGATGATAAAGCCAAGGAATTTCATGAACTTAGACTGGGACAGCTCACTATTGATGAGTTTGTTACTAAGTTTACAAATCTGTTGAGATATGTACCCTACATAAGGGAAGAAAAGGCAAAGGTACAAAGGTTTCTGAATTGTTTGCCTACTGTGTACAAAGAGAAAATTGAGTTTGATAACCCAAAAAGAATGGACGAAGTTGTTATAAAAGCTAGATTGTGCTACCAACAGTTTAAAAGAAAAACTGAACATGTGAAAAGCTGGGTAAATAAGAGTGAATTCAAAGGGAAGAAACAGAAACCAGCCTATTTGAAGAATTTTGGCAGAGATCATCAGCGGAAAAAGTTTAATAAACCCAAAGAAATTCAAACTGCTCAGTCCCAAGTGGCCTCAAAACAAATAGATGGAGCCAATAAGAAAGAGGGCATAGTGAAAATGAGAGAACCCCTGAAATGTTGGGGATGTGGAGAACCCCATCTGTTGAGAGATTGTCCCCATCGAAACATTCAGATGATTATGAGGGATCGAGAAGCCACCACAGTAAATGACATAGCCAGAAATATACCAACTATCAGTGCAGCCTTGGAAAATCGACAAGCAGAACATCAAGCTACCATGGTTGAAATGGAGGGTAAGATTTCTGACCAATCTGTTACAGTTTTGATTGACCCAGGTGATTCTTTGAGTTACATTAGTCAACCAATTGTAGAAAAATGTAATCTTAAACCTGAAAAATTTCAACAGTCATGGTTGGTTCAGCTGGCCATTGGAACCAAGAGGAAGGTAACACATAAATTGCCCTGAACAACAATAAAATTAAATGATTTTCAAACAGAAGTAAATTTGAACATTTTGCCCTTAGGTTCATATGATTTGCTGATAGGAATGGACTGGTTGGAAAATAAGAAAGCCTTGATGAACTGCTGGGATAAGACTCTGCATTATGTAGATGATGAAGGGAACCCTTTTGTTCTAAGGGGAAAACAAAAACCTATCTCTGTAAGACAAATATTAGCACTGCAATTAAAACGAACAGCTAGAAAAGGATACCAAGTTTATGCAGTACATGTGGAAGAAACAGAACAGAAACCTGAAGAAAGATTGATGGATTCTGTGCCAGTAGTAAAAGAGTTTAAGGAAGTTTTTCCAGATGAGATCCCTCATCTTCCCCCCAAAAGAGAGATTGAATTTTCAATCGATCTGGTGCCGGGAGCAGTGCCTGTTTCCCGAGCCCCTTATCGAATGAGTCCCCATGAACTTATGGAACTGAAAATGAAATTGCAAGAACTGTTAGATAAAGGTTATATCAGACTGAGTGTGTCTCCTTGGGGAGCACCGGTGCTGTTCGTGAAAAAATAAAGATGGAACTTTTCGGATGTGCATTCATTATCATCAATTGAATAAGTTGACCATTAAAAATAGATACCCTTTGCCTAGAATTGATGATCTATTTGATCAAGTGAGAGGAGCTTCAGTATTTTCAAAGATTGATTTAAGGACTGGTTATCACCAGCTCAGAATTAAATAAGAAGACATCAGCAAAACAGCCTTTCGAACTAGGTATGGTCACTACGAATTTGTAGTCCTACCTTTTGGTTTGACAAATGCCCCTGCCACATTTATGTGCCTGATGAACAGTGTGTTAAATAAGTACTTGGATAAATTTTTCCTTGTGTTCATAGATGATATTTTAGTCTACTCAAAAAGTGAGGAGGAACATAAAGAACACTTGAGGATAGTGTTGCAAACTCTGAAGGAAAACCAATTATACGCCAAGTTCAGCAAATGTGAATTTTATAAAGATAAGATCCAATAATTGGGTCATATTATTTCGGAACAAAGGTTGGCTGTTGACCCTGAAAAGATAAAAGCTATTAAAGAATGGCTTGTACCAACTGATGTTTTAGCAGTGAGATCATTCATGGGGATTGCAGGCTATTATCGCAGATTTGTGGAGAGATTTTCTGCCATAGCACATCCCATAACATCATTACAAAGGAAGGGTGTCAAATTTGAGTGGACTGAAAAATGCCAAAACAGTTTTGACCAATTAAAACTAAAACTTACTACAACCCCTATACTGAAGATTGCAGATCCTGATAACGAATTTGTGCTATGTACGGATGCCTGTAGAGAGGGGTTGGGAGGAGTTCTTTTGCAAGAAAATTTAGTTATTACATATGAATCTAGGAAACTGAAGATACATGAAAAAAACTATAGTGCCTATGATTTGGAGTTAGCTGCTGTTATTCATGCTTTAAAAATGTGGCGACACTATCTCCTTGGAAATAAATTTACGTTGATGACTGATCACATTAGTCTTAAATATTTCTTTTCCTAAACTGATTTGAATGTTAGACAGGCCAGATGGCTATCTTTCCTAAGTGAATTTGATATAGACACAAAACATATCAAGGGGAAAGAAAATAAAATTGCTGATGCATTGAGCAGAAATGCTTGTCTGAATATAAATAGCATTGGAAGTAGTGCCCAGATCGATGTAGAAGATTTGGTGGAAAAGGCAGCAAACCAAGATCCAAATTATGAAACACTACTGGTGAAACTACTAAAGAAGGAGAATATTGATTTCACTCAAAACCAAAAAGGGTTGATCTGTTATAAGAATAGATTATATATTCCAAATGTGGAGTCCTTGAAAAAAGAGATTCTAGATGAATATCACAAAAAACCATATGCAGGACATCCAGGATATCAGAAAATGTTAACAGCTTTGAAAAAGAAGTTGTTTTGGCCAGGAATGAAGAGAGATGTAGCAGAATATTTAACTAGATGCATGGAACGTCAACTAGTCAAATTTGAGCATCAGCATCCTACTGGTCTTTTAAAACCTTTGCCGATTGCAGAATGGAAATGGGACATAGTTTCCATGGATTTCATAACAGGATTACCCAAAACCAAATACCAACATGACTCAGTGATGGTGGTAGTAGACACTTTAACAAAAGTTGCACATTTTATACCAGTGAAATCTACCTTCGGGACAGCTCAAGTAGCGAATGTGTTCCTGAAGGAGGTAGTAAGGCTCCATGGGGTTCCAAAGGTGATTGTTTCTGACCGAGATGCTAAGTTTACAGCAGCCTTTTGGAAAGGGCTGTTTGGAGGGATGGGTACTAAGTTGAATCTTAGTACTGCTTACCACCCTCAGAAAAATGGTCAAACGGAGAGAACAAATCAAATTCTAGAAGACATGCTAAGAATGTATGTGATGGATAGGCCATCGAAGTGGAAAGATTACTTGCATTTAGCTGAATTTTCCTATAACAACAGCTACCAATCCTCCATCAAAATGATTCCGTTTGAGGCACTGTATGGAAGGAAGTGTCGTACCCCTTTGAGATGGAGTCATCCAGAAGATAAACTAATTTTGGGACCAGATGCATTACAAGAGATGGAAAGAATTGTTAAACAAATACAAAGAAACATCAAGACAGCACAAGATCGCCAGAAGAACTATGCTGATAAGAAAAGAGTGCACCGAGAATTTAAAGTGGGGGAGCTTGTGTACTTGCGTATAAAACCCAAAAAGAGCACACTTTATGCTGGAATTTGTGCAAAAATGGCTCCTAGATATTGTGGTCCTTTTGAAATCTTAGAAAGGGTGGGACCAGTGGCTTACAAGCTGGCCTTACCACCCTATGTTAGAGTTCATGATGTGTTTCATATTTCGTTGTTAAAAAGATATGTCCATGATGCTTCTCACATAGTTGTTTGGAATGTGGTACAGGTGGAACGAGAAGGGGAGTTTCTGCCAGAACCACTTCAAATATTGGAGCGAGAAGAAATTGAATTGAGGAACCGAACGGTAGCAAGAGTAAAGGTGCAGTGGAAGCACTTTATTGCTGAAGAAGCTACCTAGGAAAGAGAAGCTGAAATGATGGAAAGATATCCATTTTTGTTTGAGAAATGAATAAACAAACATCAGGATGGTTTTTTTTCGTAGGGGGAATATGTAACACCCCTAGTTTATGTGTTTGAAATCCGAACTTTAATCCTAAGGGGAGTGGACCCCAAAGGGCAAGTATTTTATGAATGTAATTAAATATTTAATTTAAGGAAATGAATAAAATGATTTTGTGCAGATTGACCAAAATGAGATTTATGAGATCACTTGCTAAATCCATGAGGATGGATAAGGAAAATATTTCCCCACAATCTTTCAAAAATCCTTGAAAGAAATTATTTCTAATTTAGATTTTTGAGAAAAAAATTAAATTCCTTAATGATGAGGAAAGTAGTTGGGAAGAGGTAAAAAGATGGAAAAGCTGGGAAAATCGTAAAACAGCTTTAAAGAATCCCTAAAATGGGAAGCCTAGGAAAATAGGAAGAAAAGCATCCTGAGATTCTGGACACTGAATTAGAAACATGCTTTGGGGAACAATAGCTTAAATAAGTTTCTCCTAAACAGATTAAAGAGGATATGTTCTAGGAGATGATCTCAGCTCAGGGGTGAGTTGTGGAAGACAGAAGGACTCTAAGTTTGGGAGATTGGTTAATTGCAAGAGTGGTATGTCTCAAAATTTATTGGTGTTTTTACTTCCTGTGGTATGAATTGGCTACATATAATAGTTGATTTGTATGTTAAATTTATTAGTGCTACATTTAACAGAATTAATCATAATGCATTCACCTTTATAATTCTTTATAGTTGTAGACAAGAAATCTGTAGGGTAGAATCCAACGGAAACTCTAAACCAAGGTCGGTTTAAATCTGAGGATACATATTCCTCCACAGATAATTTAACGTTAAACTGCTCCTGATCTACTAGTATAAATTTATGCACATGATTAGGATAGAGCAATATGGGAGTTCCTGTACCATAATTGAAAATAGCAATAGATGAACTGAAATCTAAATTGTGCATTAAATGAGACAGAAAAAAAAATATACAGACTGACTTCCAGGGTCAACACATCATTCATACATGAACCTAAGCCAGAGATAAAAGAGCCAGATATGGTTGATAATTAATTCCACAAATGTAAGGAAGTATCATTTGCATTAGCATGAGATTTCCCATTAATACTTATTTCAATAAACCTTTCTTACTGTAGAGGCTAAAATTAATATGGGAAAGAAAGTTAAATAAATAATCAACAGCAGATTTCACAACAAAGAATGGCATATTTAGCTGTAAGTATTCTATTCTATCATGTGAACTAAATGCAAGAGTGTATAGTGGAATACTAGAAACGTAAAAGTCTTCTACACACACACACACACACACACACACACACACACACATATATATATATATTAACACCTCACCTGTAGGTATTCACAAAGCATGACGAGAGATGATGCTAAAAAGGTAGACAAATATCATTTGCAAATTAACTATAAAATACTTAATTAAGTACTGAACCAATGTAAAGAGCAGAGCTGGTAATACTTTGTTCTATTCCAAGAATACTGAAAATACTTAGTTAACTATTATTATCAAAACTACAAACCATTTGATGACTAACATTCTCAGTGTAAGAATGGTCGAGGTAGAATCATCAATCTAACGATATAATAAAATGTGGATTTATAAAACTAAATGTAACTGAACTTACACTGTGGAAAAGCACAGTTAAACTATTCATTCAGATAATTACCATGTTCATGAGTATAGTTTAACAAATGTATTTCTTGAAAGCATTAATATAATAAAATACAACAAAAGTGGGGTATACGTAGTTGCAGAACAATGCCATAAGTACTTATTAAGCTGGACCCAAGCTAAAAAGAGCAAAGTGCGATTTCTGTTGAAGACACATAATAATACTCGATATTATGCAAATCAAGAAACAATAAAGATATATATATAAACAAAAATCCAAACATTACAAGTCCACTGTGGCATGGGGACCGTATCATAATGTTCCAGGAATTGATGTAAGGGAACATTCAGTGTCGGAACTCAAAAATTACAATAGTCACAATTATACAACTGTATCAATAAATATTTTAAGCTATCGAAAACAATTCTAGAACAAATGCAAGGAGAACTGGCTCCTTCTAACCAGCGTTCGGTGAATATCGACCTGTAAATGACAAGAGGAGTCAATGTTAATGCTGAAGGAAGCCACGTCTCTCGTGGTTCAAGAGAAAGTGAGGCGATGGTCATAAATACATGTAAGAGAAAAATCACAACATGAATACGATACAGAACGTGACAAGGAAGAGGAACACTATCAAAAGTGATAAATGAGGAATGAACAGTTACCTGGTGCACTGGAACCTCCAAGATTTCAACTAATATGTCATATACATAGGGCCATGACATAAATAAACTCGAGTTGGATGGTGGGCGTTCAACTAGAATAAAAGAGCTAGCACTCTTGTGAACGAAAAATAGAAATTGTTCCTTACACAGGTCGAGGAAAGGAGCGAATAGAAGGTCGAGAGGGGTAAAATCCCTCTATCATCATGCGAATGACCTCGGAGCAACCTTAGATAGGCGTAAGGTAGAGGTTAAATCTCCCTCCAAACCCATAAGTGCATTCGTTCAGTCTCGTTCCTGAGAATACGTGTAAGGAAATAAAATAAATATGAACTTAAACCAAGCAAATTGAATCAGTCGAAATGGAGAAAAGAAATTCTCTGCAATAGAAAATTTAACCAATTGTCAAACATTAATTAACTGGGACAAAATTATGGTAAACTATCCATCGAAATAAAAAACTTCAGTCCCTGCTCGAGTCAATGAGCGCAACTCTGAACAAGACAGGGAAAACCCATATTGAGTGGTAAGAACAGAGCGTGAATTTCAAACCATCTGGAATTATCATACCTGCGTTGTCAAATGAAGCGAGGGACTACACCGATGTCTGGACTGAATCACGCTCAATTCTCCAGAACGTCGAATTTCACTAGCCAGTGACAAATCAAACAAGTATTAAGGGAAAAGAACCGCCCAGTAAATTAACAATGCAAATTTATATCCATGTTCCCGAAATAGATCAATGAAACCCTAACGCGTCGGTGAATCCTCTTCATCCACATGGCAAGATCCCAAGGGTGAAGCCACGGATCGAAGGGATGGATGTGTTATGTACACCATACGTTCAACATTCAATGTCACAAGCAATACAATAAATGTTACAGCGTTCTGGCCGTGCCATAGAGATTGCCTTGGCACCAGGGTAGGATGGCATGGGGAGTTCCAGAGTTACGTGGACCAAACTCACGTGACTGAGAATGGAATGTGACCCATTCCAAACCATACGATGAGACTGAAAATCATATATAAGCTTACGTGGAAAACTAGCTTCACGTCTCAATTCTGTTGAGTCAAATTACCAATTCGTATTACGTGGAGGCCAAAATAAATTATTCCAATCTTGATATAAATCTTGACGAGAATTCAATAAATGGCCATGAGTGCCATGTACGCATAGATAGCAACGTGGGTAAATTAAATCCAACTAAGGTTCATACTTTATAAACGAGTGGTGAACAGGTGTAATCGAAATTTTCCCACATGGTTCTATCGAAATATAATGATATGGTTAACATGTGAACTTGAATCGATCCTTCATCTATCTATCAAACTATAACAATATATTGAATGATCAAAGGTTCATTACTATACAAAAGAAGGTGAGACATAAAAGTGGGATTGGGATAAACAAATCCATTATGTTTGTATTTTAAATATAATTATGTTTGGTAGTACTAATATTGTTATATCCAATTGGGTTGGATATAGTTGAGATATGGAAATAAATCGTAATTGGGCAAACAATTATGATTTGAATAAACCAACATAATTATAGTATATTATCTTGCTAGAATTATAATTGAAAAGATGAATGCTTGGAAAAAAAAATATTTGGGAAGGTAAATGGGAGGTGTGACACCATAATAGTAAAATTTATTTATTTTTACTTTTGAAAAATACATTACTTTATGACTCAAATATAGTTATGAAGATCAACACTATATACATTATTCAACACTCCCTCTTAACTAGGGAGGTATCTAGTGAGTGTTACGGACTATATTCCTGACTGGGGTATTTTATCCTGGTGGAACTAATGGGACTTATGCTTTAGCCAGTCTAGGTACCATCAGGATTTTAAGCTCAACCACCAACCTAGGGATCTAGGTGTGTATCTAAGGGCATAGCTCCATCACCAATTCCACCCTCCCTCTTTGGGATCAAGAAGTCAACACATAAGCAGGCTAGATGTCATCCTATGCATATTTCCATTAGATGATTCATCTCTCCCTAATAAACTAAATCATTTCTACCAATTTGTCTAAGAATTATTCCAAACTGTTCAACCTTCTTATGGGGATATTTACCCGTAGAAACACAACCCCAATTATTAATAAACTTTCAAATTTATAAGTAAACACAAACCTTTGGGGTCTTTAATCATTCTAATGCTACTTTCATCATCAATTTACCCATATACAAATTTTCAAAAAATTTCTTTCATTTCTTCGGCAACACGAAATATATCCTCAGAACTTCTCAATTCTTTTCTTCGCAACTTCATGAAACATGAACATATATCTGTAGTTATTTAATTCATTATTTTCTTTCATTATTTCTTCAAGGTATTCATCATGACTGTCATAATATTCCCTCTCTCTTAATTGGGTAGATATACGGTTTCTTTTATCGAGACTCCCCCTCAACTTAAAGAGATCGACCACTTCCTTCTTCTATAGCATTGAAGAACCTCTCATGGATCCATTACTTATTACAAAATCAAGGTCATCTTGATCATCATAATTCATATAAATTCCTTCATCATGCTTTATCATTATCATAGGAACATCTTCATCATCTTTAGGATTATGTACGTGCAAAAATTTAATAGAAAGTACAATGAAATGTAAACATACATAAGCATGAAGTTGACTATATCAGAATCATGAAATAATTTTTACTTTATACATTAAAACATATAAACCTAGTTAGGTTCATAAATAGTAAGATACATACTATACTACAACTTATTTATAGGGATATTTCATAGACTCCTAGACTTCATCTTCGATAATTCAATTAAATAACAATTCTACTATTCAACAATCAACTTTTAGAATTTATATGACAGAGTCTACTAAGGTATGTTACAAACCCTAAATTTCATCATCAAAACTAAATAATATCATCATTTCCTAGAATATCAATCTCTACAAGGGCTTTGTTACAAACCCTATAATTCACAAACTAAAACATGAGTATCAACAATTAAGTTAGCATACTCACATATGCAAATCTAGGATGCACTATAATTTCACATTAGTATTTACCAAAACATCAATACATCAAATTTAGATATACAAAAATTTCAATCAAGTTAGGGTTTTGATCATATAGATGAGTATACACCTATGGTTTCATTCCTAGGATCTTACCATAGGTATTACATGGGTTTTTCTCATAAACCCTAATTCATCAAACCTTAAGGACATAGAGTTTCAATACATATCTTACACATTACTAGTAAACACTAAAGCACTATGGTTTCTATAATACCAAAACCTAAACATCATAACAATATGATTTTTATATTTCATAAATAACGTTAAGTAGACTAGGGTTTCATAATAAATATTGAAATGCCCTTGGAAACAAAAGGATAGTGTTTTAAAGTGAACCCTAAAGGTTAGGGTTACAAAAGAATAATAAAATAGTATCATGAAGTTAGATTCAATATAATGATTAACCACCCTAACAATAATATTCATGATTCAAAACCCTAGACATAATGATGTCAGTAATGTAAAGAGAATTTCGAAAGAGAATGAACATACCTTTTACATGAAGAAAAAATTATAACAATGTGTGTATTCTAATACATACCTTTGAGTTGTTCCTTAACAAACCTTGATACAAATAATACAACTAGAATATAAAATTAGGTTAAATTTTCAACGATTTCATGTTTACGAGAATAAAGTTAGCTACTTAAAAATAATTACATAATTGTTTGAAAGCAGGATAGTGATAAGAATAAGGGTAATGAATATGGTGAATAGATAAGACCAATGGATAAATGCATGCTATTGTCTTGTGATTCCATATCACTATTTCATATCATAAAATGGGATAACTTGCTAAAAATAGACATTCTATAAATAGAATCTAAAAATGCACCAAACTATAATTTTTAGAAATACAACGAGACTCTAAAAATTGTATTAATGTTTCAAGGAGATTAGGTTTTCAAGAATAAAACTAGTCACTTCAAGGGAAATTTCATGCTTGTATAAAAAGAAGATAATGATAAGTATAAGGATAATAGATAATTTTTGGCATCATAAAGTTTCCATTGATGTCAATAGATGAGTTAGATTGTGATGGGAATTCATGTCATATAGGTTGTGGAGGCTTTTACATGATGCAGATGATTGACTGATGTGTTCTGGTGTTGCAATGGTTAGCATGATATATACAATTGTAATGAAGCAGGTGATGAAGATATTAGTAGATACTGGTTAAGAAGTTTTAGTTTAAGAAATCTGCATTTGTAGTATTGACAACCCATATTGTGAATGTAGAAAGAGAGTCTCGAATGTATATTATTCATGGATAAACCGTTTTTATGAACTTGCACTTGGGAAATAAAAACCATGGGATTTCCCATGGAAATTTCCCAATGTATTGCAGTGATTGAAGATTATTTTAATTAGTCATGCTTATGTATACTTGGTCTCATCCAAAATAACATGACGAAGTGTAATGTAATTATGGCACATTGATTGGGTTTTATTTATTGTCACACATACTAGTTTTTAAATTTTTTATTTTTTATGCCAAGATTTAAACTTAGGTTGGAAGTAATGTGATTTAGAGCACACACATAATCCCATAGTGGCCTACAAGAAATATTAGATACTATCATTGAGCATTAGAATGCAGGAGTGTTAGAATTCCAAAGTGTCTGTTCTCATAACCAAATATGGAGTTATTATGGAAATTATCCAATTCATGTACGAGATTCCATGTGAGCTTAAATATATCATCCTATAGCTTAATATCAGTTGGTGTGTTTTTATGTCTATGGTGTAAAACATTGGATCAAGTTACCTATGTAATTGTTAATGCAATGGTAGCTTGAAGTCATGAGTGATCTAGTGGCGGATGTGATCTAGTTTGAAGTGTGATGAATGTGCAAGTGTAGCCTATGTATGTTGAGACTGCAGTATGAGTGCAAGATAGAGGATGCTAGTGGTATGGGTCAAAAACTTAGGCATATCAAAGGCATGATGAGAATGATGTATGCATATATACAAGTATCATTGTATTTGCGGATTCCCCCTAAATGGTTGTGATTATATTTTGTATGCTATTACTATTTTTTGTGGCTACCTAAATACAAGACAGAGTGTAAGATGCTCACCTGATTGCTGCATGCACATTGGGTAAGTTTTGGAGGCAATTGTAAAACTAGTGTGGGTAGAGATAATATGGAAAGGATAATTTTTTACAGTTGTATTATTATATTGTAGTAGAGAACAGATATTGAAAGGATGGTCTAAGAAATATTGTGATGTATTGTTAAATAGAGTAGAGTTGATGGCTTGGATTGTGTAAGAATAGAGTATCATTGTAGTTCCCTTTATATCTTGTATTTGTAGGTTTTAACCATGAACATAAATTATCTACACACAAATCTTATAACACAAAATAAACAATAGCGAGAGCATAAAACATAAAACAGATAAACACAGAGATTTTCCCCTGGATCCCAAATTGTGATGACCAGCTTGATTTTTCATTATATTCCTTTTAGTGTTACAACACACATATATACATGCTGAAGAATACATGAACTCTAATCCATTAACCCTAGATTATAACATAACTGTAGTTCCCTTGACCGGATATACAAAAATACCAAGGGCCGAAAACCATCGTACCCCAAAACCATGTGCAAAACCATGCGCAAAACCATGGGTGATGACTACCCACTGGAAATTAAGGACCAAAAAATTTTCATCGGGGCGCTGCCCTGGACCCCTTGCACGCAGCACAAAGGGGGGGGGGGGGTGTATCACCCCACCTCTTACCCCCTCGCGCATGCTTAGTTGTGGAAATAATATAACACATACCCAACATTCTCCCACTTGTTGTTTTCTTTCCGTAGGGGGCCACAGGAGAGCTTAGTCATTGGCCCAATTATTCAACACCCATTTTTTCTCTACACCAAGAGAACTTTTCATTGCTCACAGACTTCATCAATGCATTTGCAACATTCTTCAAAGTTTCCACCTTTACCAGAAACACCCTTTTAGCCTCAACCATTTCTCTAACAAATTGATATTGAACATCAATGTGCTTTGTATTTGAATGATAAGTAGGGTTCTTAGCCAAAAAAATTGCACTTTGACTATCACAGGCTATCCTTATAGCTTGTTGTACCAACCCCATACTTGAACACAATCTCTGCAACCAAACTCCTTCCTTGCTTGCATGAGTGGCTGCTATGTATTCTGCCTCTGTAGTTGAAAGAGCCACTAAAGACTGTCTTTTACTCATCCAACTGACTGTGCCTCCAAATAGGCTAAACACATACCCACTTGTAGATCTTCTTTGGTCCAGATCTCCAGCCCAGTCTGCATCAACAAAACCACGAATGTTCAACATTCTTTCCAATCCTGGTCTTCCCTAGTAGCAGAAGCCATAATCACTAGTGCCACGTAAATATCTAAAAACCCGCTTCACTTCTGTCCAATGCTCCTTCCCCGAGTTTGACATAAACCTTCTCAATACTCCCACTGCATGTGCAATGCCTAGTCTAGTATATACCATTGCATAAATTAGGCTACCCATTGCACTTGCATAGGGAACACGAGACATATCCTCCTCTTCTTCTTATGTCTTGGGACACTGTTCAATAGATAGCTTTACACCTATGGGAATAGGAACATTCACCGGTTTACTATCCTGCATATTGAACCTCTGCAATATAGTCTCGACATACTTCCTCTGGTTTAACCAAAGCTTCCTGTTTTCCCAATCTCTCTTAATTTCCATGCCCAAAATATAGTTTGCAGCACCAAGATCCTTCATGTCGAATTTGGAGAATAGTTGGGTCTTCAAATCTTGGATAATTTCTTTGTCATTTCCAATCAACAACATATCATCCACATACAAGACCAAATAAATAACACAATCACCAATTAATTTAAAATAAACACAGTGATCCTCCTTGCTTCTAGTGAAGCCAAGTCCCCGTATATAGGTATCAAATTTCTGATACCACATCCTTGGTGACTGTTTTAACCCATACAGAGACTTCTTCAACATGCATACCAGTTCTTTCTTACCCTTCACCATAAAGCCTTCAAGTTGATTCATGTATATCTCCTCTTCTAGATCCCCGTGAAGAAATGTTGTCTTCACATCAATCTGTTCTATCTTAAAATCAAATGCAGCAGCAACAGATAAAAGTAATCTAATAGAAGTAACCTTGGCAATAGGAGAAAAAATATCACCATAATAAATCCCCAGCACCTGGGAATAACCTTTTGCTACCAACCGAGCTTTGTATTTCTCCACCTTGCCTTCTACATTCATCTTCTTCTTAAACACCCATTTTCTCCCGATGGGCTTCCTTCCAGCCGACAACTCCACCACATCCCATGCCTCATTTTTGTGCAAGGATGCCATTTCATCAACCATGGCCTCCTTCCAGAGTTTTCCATCCTCTAAATCTACTACCTCCCTGACAGTTCTGGGATCATCATCAGTTATAGTTGAGGAAAATTTTGAAAAGAAAGCAGATGGACTATACCTTTCTGGTTGTTTTCTTTCCCAAGCTGATCTTCTCACAGCTGGAGTTTGCGGCTCTTCCCCTTCTGAGTCTTCTTATATTGTAGAGTATGTTTCATCCTCCTTTAGCTCAAAATCTATCTTCTCAGGTTCCTTTGGTATGATTTCATGTTTAACAACATCTTTCACCTCTCTAAACACCACATCTCGGTTGTACACAACCTTCCTTGTTTCCAGGTTCGAAAGCTTGTAACCTTTCAAACCATCCTTATACCCAATAAAGATGCACCTTTCAGATTTATTATCCAACTTGGTCCTTTTTTGCATTGGAACATGTACATATGCATCACATCCAAATACCCTTAGATGTGAAAGAGAGGGTTTCTTACCAGTCCATACCTCATGTGGAGTCTTATCCTCCAACACTGATGAAGGTGATCTGTTAACCAGATAGCCTATAGTCTCCACTGCCTCTGCCCAAAATTCTTGTCCTAACCTGGTACCACTAAGCATGCTTCTTTAGTTTTCCATCAGTGATCTATTCATTATTTCTACAACTCTGTTTTGTTGAGGTGTGTATGGAGTAGTCTTCTTTCGTGCTATATCACACTTCTTGCAGAACTCTTAAAATTCCTTCTTGCAGAACTCCCCGCCATTATCTGTCCTCAGCGCCTTTATCTTGTTCTCTGTCTGGTTTTCCACCAGAGCCTTAAATTCTTTAAATTTGTAAAAGACTTCAAATTTCTTCCTCAAGAAATATATCCATGTATTCCTTGAGAATTCATCTATGAATGAAAAATAGTACACAGACTTTCCCAGTGAAGGAACTGACATAGGTCCAAACACATCATTGTGCACAAGTTCTAATATCTTGTTCACCCTCTTAGCACCAGAAGGAAAACGCACCTGATTCTGCTTCCCATATACACAATGTTCACAGAAATCGAAATCCAGATAGCAGTTAGACATACCTTCTACCATACCATTTCTGTGCAGTATCCGAAGGCCCTTCTCTCCAATATGTCCAAGCCTTTGATGCCATAGCATGGTCTTTTCTCCAGAGACAGCTAGGATTTTCGCTCCACTTTCAGGAACCATAGAACTATTACACCCATCAATAATAGTGCTACCTTGTAGCTTGTATAGAGTTCCAGTCCAAAATCCTCGCATTAATACCAGTGCTCCCCGAACCATCTTGCAGGAATCTTTCTCGAACACTGTTTTTACACTTGCATCATCCATCTTGCTTACAGAAATCATATTTCTGGCCAATGTAGGAATATGCAGAACACTAGGAAGTGTTCTAATCCTTCCACCTTGTAGCTTCATCTTGACCTTTCCATGTCTGATGATTCTGGCCTTCCTATCATCCCCTAGGAAGACATCACCACCATCATATTTCTCATACTCGCAGAACCACTCCCGATGGGGAATGAAGTGAAAGGATGCACCTGATTCAATCAACCATGACTCAAGATCTACATGTGTATTTGAATAAGAAGCCAAATACACATCCCCACCTTCATCCGAGGTGGTTTTTTCCTCTGCAGAAGGAGCATCATCAGATCCCTTTCCTTTCTCAGGAGCTTTAGATCTACACTCCCTTTTGTAGTGCCCTTCCTTTCCGCATTTCTAGCATACCTTTACAAACTTTCCAGGAGATTTAGATCTCCCTCTAGATTTGGATCTCCCACTCGAAACCTTATTCTTGTTTTAGTTTTGGGACCTCCTCATATAGATAAGGCATCTCTATTTTGGCCCTCCATATTTCTCCGTCTCATTTCCTCCAACAACAAGGCTGAGACAATGTCATCAAAATTCAAGGTAGTTGTATTGCTACCTATTGCAATAACCATATTGTCCCACGAGTCTGGTAGAGAACACAAGAAACTGATGCACTTATCTTCATCTGATATTTTAATATCAACAAATGACAGCTGACTTACCGCAGTATTGAAGGCGTTTAGATGCTCTGTCACCAAGTCTCCATCCTTCATCCTCAGGTTATAAAAATTTTTCTGTAGGAACAACTTATTCACCAGAGACTTAGATTGGTACAAAATCCCAAGCTTTTCCCACAAAGTCTTCACCATAGCTTCCCCAGATACATTCAACAATACTGAATCTTAGACACAGAACCGTATTGTGCTCTTAGCCTTTCGATCCATTTTCTTCCATTCTTCATCTGACATTGTCGTTGGTTTAGTACCTGGATCTACCACGATCCACTGATCTTTATCCACCAGCAGATCCTCCAACTTGAGCTCCCATAAATCAAAAATCTGACCATTAAATTTCTTGATCTCTATCTTCTCGCCGCTCGCCATCTTCTTTCACCGCAAGAATCGATCCCACCGATCTCCCACTAAACAAGGTCTACCTCAGGCCCGAGCAAAAAACCCTCAGTAGCAAAGGCGTCCCCTTGAAGCCGAAACAAATCTGATACAAAATGTAGGTTTTAACCCTGAACAGAAATTATCTACACACGAATCTTATAACAGAAAATAAAAAATAGCGAGAGCATAAAACATAAAATAGATAAACACAGAGATTTTCCCCTAGAGCCCAAATCAGGATAACCAGCTTTATTTTTCATTATCTTCCTTTTAGTTTTACAACACATATATATACATGTCGAAGCATACATGAACCCTAATCCATTAATCCTGGATTATAACATAACCATAGTTCCCTTGACCGAATCTACAAAAATACCATAGGCCGAAAACCATCGTACCCCAAAACCATGTGCAAAACCATGCACAAAACCATGGGCGTAGACTACCCACCAGAAATTAAGGACCAAAAAATTTTCGCCAGGGCACTGCCCTAGACCCCTTGTGCCCAGTGCAAAGGGGGGGCTATCGGCCCCCCTCTTACCCCACCCCGCGCGTGCTTAGTTCTGGAAAGAATATAACACATGCCCAAAATTATTTCCACTGAGACTTTAGAGTCTGTCCGAGTTTTTTTCATATATTATATATAGCTTCCATTCATTTTCGTAAGCCTTGTCACATTTATTATTATTTTATGTATTTTCATTATTCCTATATTGATATTTGAGTGGTTGTTTCTAGTAGAATGTTGATGTAGTTGGTAGTTATTTAGGATTGTTGAAGTTGAGAGTAGTGTATGGTTGAGCGTGATGGGTTTGATATATTTTTTCTACATATTGTATGGTGAGAGTGTTTCTTATTTTGTTGAGGGTATCGATATGCAAGCCATGTTGAGTGAGACTATGTTGTTACAGTTTAACAAACTTGATGATAATTATTTGACAAGTGCTAGTTATTGAGGACAGGTTTGTGTCAGCATAGTGGTTTTTATGTTTTTATGTTGAGAGTATATCATTGTGGATCTAGTATGAAAATTTATGAATCAAGATCTGTAAAGGCTTGAAGATTGGTTAATTCAGGGAAAGTGGTAGCCTATATATTAGGAGTGATGACTTCCTTCATGTCGTGGCTTAAGAAACTATTTGGGGGTTGGCGTCTCTAGAAGATGGGCATATACATATAGTTTTGGGAAGTGGGTGCTTCCATCACATCATGGTCTGGAGTGAGTGGGTGCTTGCATATCTAGCAAGTTCATGGTTGCATACTAGTGGGTGGTAATAAATTATGTAAACGAAGATTTCATTATGAATAAGAAAAATAAAATCAATCAATGATCTTTGTCCTAGAAGGGTTTCCACCTAATATGTAGTGTCCTTATGTGGTTTGATATTTTATGCATTTCTGATGAATATTTATGCTCCCATGTTTTGGTTATGCATATTTTGATTAATATGAAGCTAGGGGTCACACAATGCATTTATATGTACATCCTTGTCAATAAAATTGTATTACATGATTGTATTCTTCAATAGTTGGACCCTTTTCTATACTATATATGAGCTAGTTTTATGCCCACTAATTTGAAATAGAAAATCAAAGAACATAATTTTCTTGAGAACCTGCTTCACTCATTTTTCTCTATTGATTGTGTTGCTAGAATCCCTATGACCGCATAAACATTGTTTTATGGATATCTATGGTTCAAATGAGTCCCTTTCCCATCCTTTCGATGGGAATTTCTCATTTCTTTGATATACCACTGCCAGAGAGATATTGGAAGAGAATTTCATGTTTTGAAATACATTTTTGTTTGACGAAAGACTCAGATCAAAGTGCTACAACAAGCCCATTGTTAGACAAATTAGAAAGGAAGATTTTATTTTGTTGATAATTACTTGTGATATCTTAGTGTTGTTATTATTTACTTTTTTTCTTATTTTGTATTTTTTTCATTAGTATATTACCAAAACAAAAACACGAATATCAATTACAGTAGATGTGGGCACTCTTCTATGACTAAAATTCCTTTATATAGGAAAACTCAATCAAAAATCTTCCTTCAGTAGATTGAAAATGAGATATAAAAAGAGCTTAGACCAACAAAATATACTCCTCCGTCAAGTCAGCCTTCCAAAATGATTTAGTAGTCTGTTATTATCCAGTAGCTTTAGCCTTGAAACAACCCAAAAATTTGACTTCTAAGCTACAAAACGTTTACCCACAACTACACAATTTTGGCCCAACAACATAACTATATTTTACACCCAGATAGTAGTTTAGAAACTTCACATGTGCGCGTGCGTGTGTGTGTGTGTGTGTGTGTGTGTGTGTGTGTGTGTGAGAGAGAGAGAGAGAGAGAGAGAGAGTTATCACTTACTATGCTTGATACAGATCTCCTTCTTCTTCTCTATCCCTTTCTTTTCCTTTCCTTGAATTTCACAGTTTTTTCTCGATCCAGAATATTAAAATCAAACTTGATGAGGTCTCTCAAATGAGTTCGAGTTTCTCTCTTTATACACTAATTTTCGCCCCTCAGTTAGGTCGACTTTCCAATTTCAGGCCAAATGTTGTGTAACCAGCTCCAAAAATAGAAGAAAAGAGATGTAAACGCCTTAGATATGAGCCACTTCGAGGGGGCAACCTCCCATACATTACATAAATGAACAATTCTTGGATGATACAATTCACAAAACCTCCTTTCTATATATAGGAGTCCATGGGGCCATAATGTAATCCTAGTGGGCCACAATGTGATCCTAGCCGACCTAACAATAATAATTTAAGGGCACAATAATAACAAAATGGGGGTTACAAGGGTACAATAATAACAATAAGGGGGTTACGCTAACAACAATCAGGGACTATACTAGTAATATAGGGACCTAACATGCCCCTCTCCTTCAAAAAAGTGTTGTCCTCAACGCTTGAGTAGCTCTGGGTGCTTCTGTATAAAATTCTCATCGTCCCATGTAGAATCTTCAGTGGGTAAGTTCTTCCACTTGATGAGATACTCTGAAATTGATCGATTCCGTAGTTGTCGAGTTCTTTTTTCCATGACTGCTTCAGGTTCCAATATGATTTTCCCTTTCCCATCAAGTTCTGGCAATACTGTTTGAACTGGAAGATTTTCACCTATAACCTTCTTTAAGCATGAAACATGGAAAACTGGATGTACTCGCGAAGAAGCAGGAAGCTCCAATTTGTATGCCATAGTACCAATCTTTCGCAACACCTTGTAAGGACCATAGTACTTTGGCGATAATTTATTATCCTTCTTTGCTTGCTTGAGGGACATTTGTTTGTATGGTTGTAGCCGTAAAAATACCCAATCTCCTACATCAAAACTTCTCGCGCTACGATGTTGATCTGCCTGTTGTTTCATTCGATTTTGTGCCAAATTCAGGTTATCCTTTAAGAGTTGGAGAACTTCTTGCTGATGCTCGATGTGATCTTCCACCGCTTGAACCTTCGAATTTTCCCTTAAAGATGATGTGATGGATGGTGGATGATATCCATAAAGTGCCATAAATGGGGTCATTTTTGCTGCAGTATGGAAGGAAGTGTTATACCACCATTCACCAAGAGGTAACCACTTGACCCATTGTGTTTGTTTATCAGATACAAAACAACGAAGATATCCTTCCAAACATTTATTTACGATCTCAGTTTGACCATCAGATTGAGGATGATAAGATGAGCTATGAGCTAATTGAGTACCCAAACAAGAAAATAACTCGTCCAAAAATTTCCAGTAAAAATGGGATCTCTGTCGCTCACAATAACCCTTGGGCTTCCATGTAGCTTTTGAATTCTATCCATAAATGTAGTAGCAACTGTACTTGCTTTAAATGGATGAGATAATGCACAAAAGTGTGCATACTTGGTAAGTCTATCAACTACCACCATGATAACACTCTTTCCTTCGGACTTAGGTAAACCTGTGATAAAATCCATTGAAATCTCCTCCCAACGTTGACTTGGAATGGATAAAGGTTGTAGAAGTCCCGGGGTCTTAATTGTTTCCACTTTATTCTACTGGCAAACCAAACATTCCGCCACAACTTTTGAATATCAGATTTAAGGCCATCCCAAAAAAATTCTTTCTTCACCCTGTGGTAAGTTTTTAAAAATCCTGAGTGTCCTCCTAAAGGAGAAGTGTGCAATTCCAGAAGAATCTTTTGTTTTAGTTGGGAATTCTTACAAAGATATAAGCGATCTTTGTACCATAAGGAATCATTTTTCCAACTAATGTATCAGATGTACTAGGATCTTGCTACAACTTTTGAATGAGTATCCATACATCTTTGTCCTTCTTCCATTCATCTCTTGCTTCAGTTATCCAATCTGGTTGGATAATAGAAATGGCACAAAGCAATGCTTCCACCTCTTCATTCTTTCTTGAGAGTGCATCTGCAACAACATTAAGCTTTCCTTTTTGTAGATTATTTCAAAGTCATAACCCAACATCTTTGTGACCCATTTTTGCTGCTCTTCTGAAGATAGTCTTTGTTCAAAAAAGTGTTTAAGACTATCATGATCAGTTTTTACCTTGAAGTGTCTTCCCATTAGGTAAGTTCGCCATTTCTTTAGTGCATGCAGTATTGCTAACATTTCCTTCTCATAATTAGGTTTCTGTAAATACTTTCCTTTGATTGGACGACTTTCAAAAGCAATGGGTCTTCCTTCCTGCATTAAAACTGCACCAATTCCATTTCCTGAGGCATCACATTCCACAATAAAGGTTTTTGTGAAGTCTGGTGTAGCTAAGACCGGTGCTAGGCACATTGCCTCTTTAAGACGTTGAAAGGCCTTAGTTGCTTCAGGAGTCCATGAAAATGCATCTTTCTTCAATAATGTTGTTAGAGGTGCTGCTATTCTCCCATAATTCTTAACAAACTTGCGATAATACCCTGTTAACCCGAGAAATCCTCGCAAATTCTTTATGGTTGTGGGGACTTTCCATTCCTTAATGGCTTTAATTTTGTTAGGGTCACTTTAACACCCTCGTGAGATACAATATGACCCAAATATTCCACCTCTTGTACTCCAAAGAAACATTTGGATTTTTTTGCATATAATTGTTTCTCCTGCAATAGTTTGAGCACCCTATCAGCATGTTCAACATGATCCTTCCAAGACCTGTTGTAGATTAGTATATCATCAAAAAATACTAGCACAAATTTTCTAAGGAAGGGTTTGAAAATGGAATTCATCAACCCTTGAAATGTAGAAGGTGCATTGGTAAGGCCAAAGGCATGACCAAAAATTCATAATGACCCTCATGAGTTCGAAATGTTGTTTTCGGAATATCTTCAGTCTTCATTCTAATTTGATGATATCCTGAATGAAGATATAACTTGGTAAAATAAATTGCTCCATGTAATTCATCCAATAATTCATCAATCACAGGAATGGGAAATTTATCTTTAATGGTGAGCTTATTGAGCTCCCTTTAATCCGGACACATTCGCCATGATCCATCCTTCTTGTGTACCAATACTACAGGAGCAGAGAAAGAACTTTGACTAGGTTGAATTATACCCGCCTCTAACATTTCTGCAATCATACGTTCAATTTCGCTCTTTTGGACGTAAGGATATATATAAGGCCTGATGTTTGGAGGAACACTTCTGGAATCAAATGAATAGCATGATCATGATCACGAATAGGTGGGAGTCCTTTGGGAGTTTCAAACACCTTGGAATGATTGTCCAAGACTTGTTGGAGATCTGCAGAAATAGATGATTTTGATGTTGGAACTTCTAGTGAGCATAATTGTGCAATTGCGCCTCGCTGTTCTTTCTTTAGAAGCTTTGTCATGACATTAGAGCTTATTATCCTTCCTGGCTTCCCCGCAATACCCCGTAATTCAACTTCCTTTCCTTCTGAAAAAAATTTCAAGAAAAGTTCTTGAAAATTAAAAGCTACCGTCCCCAAAGATTGTAACCATTGTACTCCTAGTACAACATCAGCACCTCCCATAGGAATGGCAAGAATTGGACTAGTTAATACATATTCCCCCATGGTTAGCTTGATATTATGGCATTTTCCAGAGCAATTTGTAGTTCCTCCATTTGTAACCATCACTTGACATTCTGGTGCTGGGTATAGGAAACAATTTAATTCCTTGGCTACCTTATAATGAATAAAATTATGGGTGCTACCTGAATCAATCAACACTATTACCATTTTCTTCTTTATATGTCCTTCTATCTTGAGAGTTTGAGGAGTGGTAATTCCTGCCAGTGCATTACACGATATGGTCGGATTCATTTCTTCCTCTTCTAGGGGTGGTTCCTGGTGTATATCCTCTTCTTGTTCATTTTCTTCTTCTTCTTCACAATCTGTGTAAAATAATTTCTTCTCAGCACACTTATGACCTTTAGTGTATTTGCTATCACAACTGTAGCAAAGCCCTTTTGCTCTTTTTTCTTCCAATTGTTGTGGTGTCAACCTTGTAGGTTGTGGAAATCTAGACGTAGCAACACTTCCTTCTTTATAGAATTAAGTGGTAGGCTTCCTTGTCGCCATTATTTTACATTCAACTTTTCTTACCAACCTGAATGCCTTCTCCAATGAATCTGGTTCCAAAACACGAACTTCATGTTGGATGTTATCCTTTAAAGTGCCTATGAAGAGATCGATCCTGTGGTCCTCTGGAATATCAGTTACCCTTATATTCAATTTTTGGAAGTCCTCAATGTGCTGCCCCACTAAACCCTTTTATTTGAGATTTATCAATTGGCTAAAGAAGGTGTTGCTCTTTGTATCCTCATAATGTGCTATCATTTCCTCCGTAAAAATTGACCAAGTGAAAAATTTTTTACGGGAGCAAAGCCATCGATACCATACAAATGTATTTTGTTCTAAATGTAAAGTTGCAATGCGTACCTTTTGTGTGTTTTGCATGTTATGGAGATCAAAATATTGCTCCATCTGTAGTATCCATGTTACATGATCCTTTCCATCAAACTTCCTCATATCCATTTTTTGAATATGGTGGTTCTTCCCGCCAACATTAGAGTTTATGAAATCATGATTAACATTTATTTTGTTCTCATCATGAGGTTCTTCTACTATATTTCCGCCATTAGGAATCATTTCTTATTTTAAGCTTGTCATCAAGCCTTCCATGTATGCTTTTAGATCATTCTTCATGTTTTCCATGTTGTCTTTCATGTCATCCATCTTAGCTTCCATGCCTTTCTTCAAACCGTCCATCTTCACTTCCATGCCTTTCTTCAAAACTTCCATTTCATTTTTGTTGCTCTTTGCGAGAGTGAAATCTGTTGCACTTGTTCTTGTAATTTTGATAGATCATGTTGCAATTCTTCATCTTCATGAGTCATGGTAGAGCCTTCTGAAGGCTTGATGGGTGTTGAATTCTTTTTAGGGGCCATTTTAGAATCAAATATTGATATCTATTCTACAAGATGCCCTTGGAATCAATTCAACTTGATTCTTCAAACAAGACTTATGCAATTCGGAAAAAAAATACACACCTTTTACTAGCTTTGAGGATCTCGATATTGAAATTGAATTATCTATGTAATTGAAAATCTTCGATATCTGAAATTCAGCCCTGTAGTAGCCCTCTGAAGCTTCTTTCAAATGCCACAGGTATGACCTAATTTTGATTCTCCAAGACAAAGTTGTGTCCAATCTCCCACAATGACCTAATTCTGGACTGGTTCAGTAGAGCGAACTTGTACGACTTGCCACGTGTCACTGTTTTGTCCTTTGTCTCTGAAATTGATAGAGAAGAAACTACAGGCCGTGTAATTGCGACCACGTTTGACGGCACTCCAATCCAATATTCAGAGAGAGAGTTATTGAAATTTTCCCACGATCACCTCTTTGAGATGAAATTCAGGAGCCTGAAAAAGCACTACCTTCCACAGATCATATCTCCAAAAATATTGCGAAACAAGCTCTGAAATTTTTTGACGAATTTCCTCAGGATTTCAGCTTCGCACCATATGAATTTCAGATTCTGAACCTTCGTAGAAACAGATTTATAGCGAAAATTCCACGATGACCTGTTTAGGAGCTTGAAACAAGACCTGACTTCCACAGATGATATATCCACAAATATTGCGAACCAAGGTCTGAAATTTTTAGACAAGCTTCCTCAGGATTTCGGCTTCGCACCCTAAAAATTTCAGCTTCGGAAACTTCGTAGAAAAAAAGTTATAGCGAAAATGCCACGATGACCTGTTTGGAGCAGCGAAACCCTAGAATCCAAAGCTCTGATACCAAATGTTGTGTAACCAGCTCCAAAAATAGAAGAAAAGAGATATCCACGCCTTAGAAATAAGCCACTTCGAGGGGGCAACCTCCAATTCATTACATAAATGAACAATTCTTGGATGATACAATTCAAAAACCTCCTTTCTATATATAGGAGTCCATGGGGCCATAATGTAATCCTAGTGGGCCACAATGTAATCCTAGCTGACCTAACAATAATAATTTAAGGGCACAATAATAAAAAAATGGGGGTTACAAGGGTACAATAATAACAATAAGGGGTTTACACTAACAATAATAAGGGGCTATACTAGTGATATAGGGACCTAACACCAAATTCGTGGAGGAGTCCTAGAAGTCCTAATTCACATTAAATTAAGTTTCTTTCTTGAAAAAGAAATCCCAAGAATGGTCTTTTACAATATGACATAGACAAGTATACTTTACGTAAGGCCTAGAAGCCTTCAATGGTGGCTTTGACCTGAAAATAGTTGGCCCAAGCATGAAACCCATGCTTTAATATGTCAATTTATATAATAATAAAATTTATTTATTTTTTATTTTGAAAAATACATTACATCATGACTCAAACATGATTACAAATATCGACACTAGATACATTCTTCAACACTCCCTCTTAAATAGGGAGGTATCTAGTCAATGTTATGGAATATATACTTGAATGGGGTATTTTATAGTGGTGGGACTAAGGGGGCTCATGCTTTAGTCAGTCTAGGTACCATCAGAATTTTAAGCTCTACCACCAACCCAAGGATCCAGGTTTGTATCTAAGGGCATAGCTCCATGGAAAATTCCACCCTCCCTCTTTAGGATCTAGAAATCAATAGTTAAGCTAGCCAGATGTCCTCCCTAGCATATTTCCAATAGATGCTTCATCTCTCCCTAATCAACTAAATCATATATATCGATTTGTCCAAGAATTATTCCAAAGTGTTCAACCTCATTATGAAGAGATTTCCTTGTACAAAGACAACCCAAATCAATAATAAACTTTCAAATTTATAAGTAAACACAAACCTTTAGGGTCCTTAATCATTTTTATGCTACTTTCATCATCAATTTATCCATACACAATTTTCAGAATTTTTCTTTGATTTCTTCAGCACCACCAAATATATCCTCAGAAATTTTGTATTATTTTATTCTTAACTTCATGAAACATAAACATATATCTATAGTTATTTAATTCATTATTTATTCAATATATTCATCATGACTGTCATAATATTCCCTCCCTCTTAACTGGGGAGATATACCCTTTCTTCTATCCAGACTCCCTCTCAACTTAGGGCGATCAACATGTTGGCTTAAGGGGTCTTGACCTAGGTTTAGATTTATTGCATAGCTAACAAACCCTCCTACTACTGTCCCTTTCGGTAATGACCTGCTTGCATGGATCAAAGTCTCACCCGAAGCAGTATGGGGGGGGGGGTGCTGGAACCAAGTTTCTGCACCCCAAGGAAGAATTTGATGTGGTGGCCCTAAACATACTTATAACATAACTTATCACGGATAATATGCAGATGCAGACAACAACAAAACAATAGAGTATCATATCAACTTCGTCGCAGATTATTCTACCATGCAATATATATGTCTTCGTGCACAATAAACATATATACTTAAGTAGATCTGTTCAAACATAACAAAATTTACTCAATTGTGCATATGCATTCAATCATAAATAGAAGTAAATGTAACATATCACAGAACCAATTCCGATCTCAAAGTAATTAATAGAAAATATTCGCAGTTAATCAGATAAATAACACATCAAGTGCATAACACATTCAGTTCTACCAAAACAATCTTTTGCATTAAGATATCAGTGACTCCAGTACATTCATAATTCCCATACAATTTACACTTCCCCGCACACAGCCAACGGAGTCTGCACATAGCCAGCGGAGTCTGCACACAACCAGCAGAGTCTGCACACAACCAGGACTAAGGTCTCCATGCACATGGCTAGCAGGAGCCTTTTCTACCCAAAAACCTAGACTTAGATCAAATCCTTACAAAACATTCATCATAAAGGCATACTATTCATTTCTCTACTTGACTCGATCTATCAAAATTTATACTAATCTTAGAACATAGATACCACGGTCTCAAACCATGGTTTTAGACTCATAGTTTTCCCTTAAAACCCATTTACATTGAAATAGGGACTTTGACCCACCCCAAAGCCCCTTTTACTCTTCCGCACAACACACACAACAAAATATATACAAAAAAAGAACCAAAATTGACCTCAGGGGACCCCTCTCCAACAAGCCCCCAACACAAACTCGTGACTCATCCTGAATCACTGTGGGGTGGGATCCTTCATCTTTGCCTTCATTAGCGATAGAGGTCTTTAGTGGAAAGACCTTTTCAACACTTTGTGTAACAGCTTCCTATTTTTCACTCACGAGCTTTGCAGTTTTCAACCCTTCACCTGCCAAACCAATGTTGGCTTGGGTCTGTTGAAGGCTCTTCAGTGCAGTATCCCATGTCTACAAAAACTACAGGGCTTCATCAACCCATGGCTGCATCTATGCTTCCAATATTTTCTCGCAGTGATGGAGGGCCTATATCTATGTTTGAATTGCTAGACCCCCCTTAAGGCAGGAAAGGTGTTGTGTGATCACCGATGTGGGCACTTCCATCCTAATGTCTACAAACTCTTATTCCTTTACACACAAATCGTTGTGCATTTACTGCACCATTGGGTCATTCTGAACCAAATTATAGACCCCCATAGCTTCATCTAATAGTTGTTCACACTTTGTTACTACTGGTGATATACTATTTGTTGATGCCTTTAATTTTGCAGCACACTGTGCTTGGACTTCTGGTGGGGTCTCCACTTGCAGCTTCATCTACGAATCTCCAATTTGTTGTTCAAAATCATCTTTGATATTATGCACTTCCTCGCGTGATTTCTGCACTGCAGAGAACAACCCTTTCAATTTATCTACAAGAGCAGCTATAGAAGGGACTGCTAGTACATCATTGTATACTTGATAAATTTTGGCTTCTAGGGTGATGCACCAAGCCTTAGTTGCACGACAGGATTTCTTTGTTATCTTTTGTTTCTATTGTAGTTCAGTTGCTTGCTGCTGTGACTCATTGGCAACACCTTGTTCTTGGTCCTCCCTGTACTACATCTCATCCACAATCATGTCATGGATCATGTGGATTTTTCCTATAGGAATCATGACTAAGTTAACATGGATTTTTCCACATGCTCTAACTGTTGTGCTCATAGTTGGTGACTCTACTTGGATAGCAAGATGAGGGATATGTATAAGGTGACTATCCTTGGTCAGGGGTAGGACTATACTGATCAGCTGGGCGCTGGTGGTAGGCATGCTCGCATGATGCTGGCTCAGTTGGGTCACGCTCTCTTGTATCAGGCTTGCCTGCACCTTCATCTCATGAATCACAGTTTGTACTCCTTCGAGCACAGCTGTGTACTGTGCCTCCAAGTATATCTGCATATCTTTTCGTCGCGGACGTCACAATATTGAAAATTTCATTGAATTTTTCCTCAGTCATAGTGAGGTCTTCTTCTCCAACTTATTTAAACCATTTCCTCTTCTTTCACAGACCTCCTCAAGCTTGAGAGCTGCACTTTTTCCCCTTGGAGGTCTGCATTGTCGACTCCTTAGCAGTATGAGCCTTGGTCTCCTTAGGACATGCACCTTTCTTGTCAGGCATTGACTCCTTCTCAAGATCAATGATCTCATCGGTTGTGGTCGGTGTGGCCTCTTCCCCAATGCCTTTATCTATGTTTTGTGTACCTATTCGGGGCTTGGTAGGAGTATTTGGAATATGCACCCTCTATGGTGTGTGTCTCCAACCAAGCTAGCGACCACTCCGCTGTAACACGGAGTAAATTCTCTTCGGTAACCAGATATGAAAACTCATACCAGATGCCCTCTGTTACACAAATTTTTGGTCATCTAACTTGTTACTATTAGATGGACTAAAGTAAACAATGTAAGACAAATTTTACCATAGTAAAATTTCTTTCACTATGAGAAACAATTTAATAACCCATAGTTTATTAGGTTATCTCTAGTCTATATAGGAAACCCCATGAGGAATAATTAAATAAATCCTTCATTGTTTGATTTATTATAAATCCCAAAATAGGAAATTAATTAGATAAATCATTATTTATCTTATTATTTTCTAGAAATAATTATTTAAATCATTATTTAATAATATTCCTTGTTAAATTTGACTAAATCAGTTATAAATAATTGAATAAATAATCGTTTAATTAATTATTCCTTAACCACATTCTTAAAATAATAAATAAATCATTTATTTATTTATTGTTTCTAAACAAAGGGATTTGCCCAAATTCAAATTCCTTTTTCCTCCAAAAAAAATAATAAAATATTGCATAAAAGTTGGATCTAGATTTGGTTAATGATATTTTAATTATGCACCAATATCTAGACTAACTCAATATTTTGTTATAAATATAAAGGTTTTCCATTAATTAACTACCTTTTTTTGCCTTAAGATCACCCTTGGTTCTATACTTTTGGACTGACTCTGATCCTCCATCATTGTCATATTTTTGTACCTTTTTATTGTGAGCTTCCCTTGAGTTCCATTTTTGTCTGACCATTTTTGTCTGGGATTTCTGCCCCATCAAGAGAGGGAGATCTTAGATATGAAGCGCTGAGGACATATAAGAACCCATCCCATTGAGAGGGACTGGTAACATCTTTCTATGTTTCCTTCCTAGGTGCCATAATAAAAAAATTCTTTAAAAACTTCTTGTCTTATCCATTGGATGCATGGAGCAACTCTTGTTTATTCTTGCAATTTAATGTCTTTAACTACATAGATCTGGATTTCTGTAGCATTTATTCTAATCACTAACTGCAGATCTAAGGAAATTGAAAGCCACATTTGATGTTAGGACTGTTTGTTATGCACAACTAAAGTGATTTTTTTTCGTACGCTTGTGAATAGAATTCACACTAACAACTCACGACTCCACAAGCATTTATAATTACGACCGTTGTCGTTTTTCAGATCCCTGCATGACCTACTACTTCAAAGCCTAAGGTTTTTCTTCAGATTCTTATTTTGCATTTCTTGATGTAATTTTTAACCTCTTTAACCCTAAAACAGTAAAAATTATAACTTCCGTGTTTCTGGGCCCTTTATGTAGGTAATAGGTATCAGTTACAACAGAGACGACAATTTTTTCTGAAACTGGCTCATGAGACAGCCAGAAGTGCAAGTCACACTTTTTGGTCCAAAACTTGTGACCTTAGCTCTCGAGTAGCGGATAACGGCCAAAAAATGTGACCTCAACGGAAAATAGGTCAGAACCTCCGACCTGTACTTTTTGCAGGATTTTTTCTACTATTTTTTTTGGGTTTGTCTGGGGCATTGTTTAAGGTTGTTTGACCTCCGTCTTCACCTATCTTGGACATGTAATTAATTATTTTTAATCGTCGAAGTAGGAACCAAGCCCCTTAAGGCTTCAGTACGCTTCCACCTTTTTAGGAGGAGTTTAGCTGAAGGAGGTCTTATGAGATTTCAGTGTTTTTTAGCCTTTTTTCAGATCTAAACCTCCACTTTTAGATCCATTTTATATCAGTAATTTATCCATCCAAAACACCTATTTTCAGTTTTGTTTGTTCCTACTTTAGGGTCCCCTCCGTTTCCCTTTAGGTTGTAGCCTTTAGCCACCCTTTTTGCAACATTTTTCCCTCTAGTTTTTTGTTCTTTTCTGCACCTCTTTCCAGCAAATATGATCATTAGATCCCTGTCCCACTTGACCTATGATACACTCGACATTTGGTGTGTTTTGAGTAGATTTCTCCCACCCATAGAGTAGTTGTTTGGAAGCCCTCCTCCTTGGGTTTAAATTTATGCATCTTTAACTGTTTATTTTACTATTGCTTTTAGTATTCTTTACTGTCGCTTTCAGTGTTATTTACAGTTATACATTTTTTTTCTTTTTTCTTTACACACGTCTAATATTAATTAAAATTAACACACTTATCACATACATGCACACCTAAAGCGAAGAGCGCCTAGTTTACATTGCCAGGCCAAGATTTAAACATTATAATCAATTGATTTGCACTACCCTACCCTTGTTTACGTTTCTTCCTTATTGGGTTTTGTGTCTCTTTCCCATCATTAATCCCCCATGGCGTTTATCCTGGAGACTCTAAGACCTTCATCCTCAGTTTCCTTTAGGAAGACTTACTCCACCACATAGGGTTCAAGTTCATCCTCTGTCGAGTCCCCATTATGACTTTAATTATGGTTCATTGGGTTCCCCTTGTGTTTCTATCCCCATATCTCCTACACCTTTCACCTTCATCATGTCTGGTTCAGGACCTAAAATTGGTGGGTGCCCCAGCCCTAATGCTGGAAATGCCACTAGTGGTGCTGCAACAGGAACTATTTTGGCTACTACCTTGCTTTCTTATTTGGCAGGCTGAAGCCTTCCTGATTTTAGCCAGCTGATTAATGACCCCATACACCATGATCCAGGTTGGCCTACTATGCCAACCAAGCTTCCTTTATACATCGCCAAGTTTGAAGGAATTTATGGAGAGGACCCTACCAACCATGTTCGTTCTTTCCACATGTGGTGTTCATCTAACTCCATCATCAATGACTTTGTCCATCTTCAAATATTCTAGTGTATGCTTACTGGAGAATATTCTGACTGGTATGTTGACCTGGCCTCTTCCACTCACACTACTTTTGTGACTCTTTCCAAGGATTTTTTGTCTTATTTCTAGCTTCCCCTTCGCTATGACACTAGTATCGAACTCTTAACCTCTTTCCATCAAACTTCTACCACCCACCTATTTGACCATATTCAAGAATGGAGTAGAAGGAAGGGCCTATGTTGAGCCCCTGTTTTCGAAGACCATGTCTACATGGACTAGTTTCTCAGATCTCTTTTTCCCACTATTGGTAAAGATGTCGCATCTCAATTTCCTCAGACCGAGGAATATGCCCTCCATATTTTGTTAAAATATGACTTGATCTACACACAATTTGGCTATGTTTATACCATCTTACCTGATCTCCCTAGACCTGGTGGTGCCAATGCACTAGGGGCATCCCATGCCACCAACAGTATCATTGGATCCCATTCACATCCTTACACTCATCCTCCTATGGGTTATGGTTTGCATTTGGGATGGGCCAACTCCTCTAGAACTCTTCCCCCCTCTCGACATCATGTATCTAGGACACGACATGCCTCAAGCCTTTGCCCAACTGCATCCTCCGATGGCAGGGCCTAATTTTTCCCAACTTGTTTACCCCAATGTTTCCCAACCTCCTTATTATCTGTATCCACATCTTGGTGCTCCAGCTCCTCCAACACAAGCACCTTAACCTCCTTTTCCTTCTCAAGATTCACAACAGCAGCCACACTCCTTAGGGTCAGGTGTATCCGCCGCAAAGTGCGACTAATCCTCCCACTTCCAAAAAGAAGATGAAATTCAGCCAGAACTAGACTGCTCCAGGTAATGTAAGAAGCAATCCCGAAGGGAATACATCTAACACAACAACCCAGAAATAGGGCGTTCAGCCCAAGCAAGACATGCCTATTCGCATGAGTAAACATTATTCTTGTTGCGGTGTCTATGATAAATATACCCATGATTGTCCCCTTTTACCTCATATGCATCAAATGTGGGAAGCTCAAAAAGCCTCTCAAGGACAAAAAGCCTCTTCTTTGGTTCCTCCTAATGTTGCGCCCATCCAGCCGACTGTGTATACCAATCCTTTCCCCCAGCAATGATATATGGTTTCCCAACCCCCTAAAAGTTAGGCAGCCATTCAACCTCCTGCATCTAGTACCTCTGATTACCAGATCCTCATGATGAACTCTAACCAACCCAATATCATTGACCTCAACCTTCTGACTTAGTCCCACCAGTACACTAAACCTCGTCCTATGTCTGCAACCGAGCCCCTGTCTTCAAGTCCCACATAGCCAATTTCAACACCCAATGGTCCTTTACAGATCCCTTAGCCTAAGGGGGAGGTACATACCAAGATCTCCAAAGGAGCATCATGCCAAAATGTTGCTTCCGGTAAAGCCGCCCACACCTACAGTATAGTAGATGAATTTCCATGATCCCCTGCCACCATGTCAACACTGGAAGTCCTCTAGTCGTGCCTTTCAGAGAAAAAATGTCTACTAACAACTATGGGGGTTATGGATCCTCTAGATGATCATCTGATTGTCTTTGATGTTTAGTATTTAGAGCCTCGCCCCCTTCCTGCATCTGTCACCTTACAAATACGTGTCAATATTTAGAATGCCAATGTCTCTCATTGTATCATTGATGAGGGGGCATCCACCGATGTGATGTTCGATTCTATTTGGAAACAACATGGATTGCCTAAGTTAGCCCCTTCCACTATGCCCCTCCGTTCCTGGGATGGCCACTCTTCTCAGCCCCTTGGCATGTTCTACAATTGTACTATTATTATTGCTGGTAAAACTGTCTGTCTTTACATTGAATTCATCGATGCCCCCTTAGACTACAACATTCTATTGGGTCGTAGCTACAATGATGTGATGTCTTATGTACCATATGCAGTTCACTGTAAGAAGTGCTTTCCTCACAATGGAAATATCGTCACTATAGATCAGATAACATATTACATAACGAAGTCTCAGACCTCTAGAGAGTCCATTATTTCTTTGGTGGCTAATAAAAAATCTTTCAAACCTATGATTAGTGCCTCACCCAGAGTCTATAATGATTCCTCTTTGCTTGGTTCATTCCCTGGTCTCCCCCCTCCTATCTCTGACCCTATCTCATTGAATTTTTGCATGATGCAATTGTTCCGGTCCGACCTCAAATGGTTTGGTTCGACTAGTCAGTAGCCTCGCCCTCTACAACCTGCTCATAGTACTTCGACTCAGCCTTTAGGACCTCCTCCTCAAGGCCCGTCATCTGTAGCTAGTATCCCTGATCCTATTTATCCTCCTGGAATAGTTCCCCCTGCCCTTAACCATCTCATAATTGTTTAGCCTGGCCATTACCCCTCCAGTCAGATACCATTTCTTGGTCCCCCTGCTAGAGTATTTTCGGTACCTGTTATGGCTACCCTAACCCTTCCCAACATGACCCTAGGGATCCCAGTCTAGTACATTGATCCCCCAACCAATACCTTGCATGGTTAGCCCAAACCTTATAGTGCTTTGACCCTGATCCAACCAATCACCATGACCCCTCCCTTTGCTTCTGTGCCTTAGCCACATCAAAAGTAACCTACTCCTATTGCGAAAGCCTTAGGCAAGAGGGGGAAAGCCCACAAAAAGGCACATAAGGAAAAGGCTACCTAGACAACACCTACTCCTCCTAAGACTCTAAAGTGTACACCCCTTATGATTTACGTGATGTTGACGGTCATGCCACCCATAATTGTCCTGAATTGCCTCGTATCAAACCCATGGTCAGTGTCACATTTCTCGGGTTTCATTTCACAAAAGTCCATGCTACTTTACCGACTTTAGCCAAGAAAATCAATACTGTGCACACAAATCGCCCCTGTGCCTTGTGTGATCTCCATGGCCACTATACTCACCTTTGTCCCCGCCTCGTAGAATATCGCACCTCCATGGAAGTGGTTCGCCAATACGAGGACGAGTGCAACGAGTCTGCCTCTCCCTTACTTGCACGTTATGATTTGACACAACCAAAGTACCCATCCCATCCTAGTTACATTCCCCCTCCCGATGTCGAGATGACGGAGCCTTCGGCCATTGTCCTCTACCTATCACCATCTATGAAATCCACAGTGGAAAACTACTCTGGGGATTCTCCTTCTGTTTCACCTAACCTTCGTTCAGCGATAACCTTGGGCTCAACATCGATGGATCTTTCAACTACTTGTTCTTCTATCACCCCTCGTGACAATGTGCATGTGAACCTCTCTTCTCATGATGATGAGCCATGTTTCTTTGTCACGTCATGTGGTTCCACTAGTCCCATCTTCTACTGTGATGATGACATCATGGAAGAATTCACCCCCCCCCCCCTAACTTTATCTATCCAGCCCATAAGAAAAATGGCACCATAAGTGTCTATGGTGACTTTCGCGACCTGAGAAAAAGCTGCCCCCAAGGAAGTTCCCCCACACCATCCACTATTCAGTGCACAGGGTGTATAAATTCTACCCATCGCATTCTCTCTAGTAGCGCTTGTTTTAGATATGAATTATGTTTAGGTGCCAAGTTCATCATCCTCTCATATGTTTTCTTGTGTCACCTTTCATATGGATCCCTTATCCACACCATATATTGGCTATGCCGATGGTGCAAGTTGCTACTCACGGAAGCTAGCCTCTGTAGCATGAGCCATTTTCACCCCCTTACATTCGCTTGTCCTCTCTAACGACGTATGCATTGGTGCTGCCACCAATAACCAAGTTGAATATGATGCAATGATAGGATTTTTAGCTAATTCTCTTGACCATTGCATCCTTCACCTTCATGTTCTTTTATATTCTTTGCTTCTTTTCATGCAATTAAATAGTGTCTATCATGTGCATAATCACGTCCTTTTTAGAGGATATTTACAAGTGAACCTCTTAATGTGTGAATTTGAAATAATTACATTCATTCATGTGCCTAGAGCCCATAATCACTATGTAGATAGAATTGCAAACACTATTCTATATTTGCATTTATCACATGCATTTAACACAAGAAAATAACCATAAACCATAAAATGATGCATATCCATAATGTGCGTAGTTCAAAATATACAATGCTTTGGAGTCCATTAACTCTGATACATATGACATGCCCATAACATGTTACAAATAACCAAAACTGGGGGCACCTCATGTGCCTGCATCTAATAACTATCTGCAGGGTCTCGCACCAATTTCTTGGCTCATGTAGCTCATAGATCTCACATCCCCTGTTTGGCCATCACCATGGGCCGCATGACTCCTCGCCACTCTGAGGGTAGACCAATACATGGCTCTATGTACTGGTCATCTATGTCATACCATCTATGCCCAGAAACTCCAATCAGCAACCTCTGACATCTGCGATGGATGTCCTCTAGGAGGTCCACAACATCCTCATTCTGTGTTCCCATCAATCCACTAGGTCCTTCCGCTCATGACACTATGGGCCATCCCATATACCCGGCTGGTTTTACTTGTGCTATATCTGCATACCAAAATTCAATGAATCAGTACCATATACAATATTCTAAAGTTTTAAAATGCACCATAAAATATAAGAAATGTTTCACTTACTGTTTTACCCCATGCTTAAACTCACATAAGTGTCAAGTCTAGGTCCCCATGATAGTTCATCCCACTATAGGGATAGTTGTCTATGTATAGTGTCATATGATCCCAATGCACAAAAAACTCAGGTCGTAACACCTGTCCCATTGACCCACCTACTCCTCTAAAGAGCAGCCACCCCCAACGCTGCATTCTAGACTCTTGCGAGCCCCCATCCTCAATCTGTATATGAGGTCAAAGTGTCGAGATCTTCTCAAAGAAGAGCAAGTAAAGCACTGTGCCATATGCATAATCATGGTTCACCTACTGCTTGCACAATGACAGTTATCGTTTCAACGACAATAACACCATCTGGGCCCACCCATATTAGGTCCCACTCAATACACTCACAAACAACATCATCTGCCCTCGAGTGATGTGGTGCAGAGCCTACTTTCCCAAGATCTGTAGCACCACTATGGCCACAACACGAGTATATAACCTCTTTAGATCTTTGATCGGTATCCATGTACATTTTTCATGGAAAACCAGTCAAAAGTGGTGCTCTACAAACTCCATGATGTTCCAGCCCTCATGGTAATATTGGTTGTGTGTTTCCCACCATCCCTAGTGGTGAGAGACCAGTTAGGAAATATACATCCTTGACTATCAGCTCAATCCGGTGCCCCTGCACTATAATATCTCATGATTTGGATCCCAATAGTTAACTATCCAGGCTAACAAGGGCTCTCCTACCCTCATCAATGGGTTCTCCACAAACTAAAGGACCCTAAACCTGGACAATGCGGCACAAACTACATGATCCCCTCGGATCTCAAAACGTAATGTGTCCAGGTCTCTTTCCCTCCAATTGATCATCAACTCTGCCATGCCTGCACAAAACCATCATATTTGTCAGCATACAGAAAGGAAATACTGCACCACAATGATAAATCCTATCTCTCTACCAAACAAATAGCACTGAAACCCCCTCTCTCTGATAGGTTGCACTTTTCAAGCCACTCTTGGGATAGGTCACAATTTTCTTCCCAATACCTGCTACCCACGTCACACAAAAGGACCCAAAAGGTGCGACCTGGTGGTGAAGAGGAGTAGGGGTCCATTCCTGAGCTCTGGGTGCCTAAACTGAAATTTTAATCCACTGAATTGAAAGAGTATGGCTAGGACTCCTACCTACAACTGACGAATCTCAATTCGAACGGTTGGTTTATTTTATATGATTTTCGTAAGATTTAGGGTTGTTTGTCCTCTCTACATTCACCACAACTACACTTATAAATGAATCAAACTCGAGGGAAAATGGTTTATTAAAAGAGAAACCCTAGATTTTTCTTTTTTAATCGCGACCAAACTGTAGCTCGGTTTGAAAAACCATCTACAACATTGGAAAGCTCTAGTGAAGCACTCAAATGGGTATCCTTTCATTTTGGTGATTTGGTACTTCACCTGGACGCATTTTTTGCAAGAAGGGTCACTTCACCACTTCTCAAAATTGAATTTCTTCACTTGCAACACTTGTTCTTAGGGCACCACTTTGCCTTCATACTTGTTGACACTCGTGTCAATTTTCGTCCTGAGCCACCATCTTGTACTCATGTTTTTATGGTCCTCACCGGCCCTGTTCTGTGTGGTAGCATCATCGAGTTGCCCTTGTTTAGAGCATCCGAGTTGAGTCATCATCACGTCCATGGTGTCTATCCTGAGTCTCTTTTGTCTCCTACCATAGTCTTCCATCCTTCATTGCTTTGTATCTCTCTCGTGTCACAAATTTTGGCCCCCAGTCATACTGTCCCCTATCCCATCTGGAGTCGAGTCAGTAGCTTCCAAGTCATCCATGCCCTTTATGGTTTAACAAGGGAAGTCATCAACCTACTACTTAGTACACCCCATTCCACCATCATCCCTGGTGTCAGTTTATTAGTTGCTCTACTATTATCCCTTGGGCATTAGTTAAGGATTCCTTTTTGCCTCAACTATGGCAGGCCTCCTTATGTCGACATCAGCTTATTCATTCTAGAAGACAGGTCTAGAGGGAGGTGCACCTTGGTTCCATCTTCCACTCTTGTTTGGTGCCTTAGATCAGGAAAATAGACCCTTTATTGCCCTTTGACTTGTTTTTTTCTCAGTTCCATCTCCTTATGGCATGATGGAGATCTGTATACTTGATGGCTCAATGATGCTATAGATTGTCCCAGTGATTCTAGGGTGTGTGTGAGATGTTTCATATCTCATGAGGGGGTGGCCCTTTAGGTAGCCCTCCTCATGCCTAGATGACCTCTCTACTACAACCTTGGATACAACTCCATAGATTTTATGGTTCCGGCCTTAGCCACTTGCAGTGCCTTTTTAGTTTGCATGTCTCATTCAGATTTTCAGAGCCATCTCCTGATTGACAGGGCCTCTTTGGCTGTAGTTATATCTCATGTACTCATATATTATTGTATAAGTCCTAGCTATTGTCCTAAGAAAAGTATGCATGTGGGATGCATTATCATGTTTTTTATCTGCCCCATGTTTATGCCAGCATGTACTATATATTTCAGTCCCATGTTTATTGGATGCACCATTATTCTTTATACTTTGTTACCTCGATGGGCATAGGTATGCCTCCCTTGCGTCATGTAGAACAGGTACTCACTCATCAATGAGACTTTTCACACATGTAAGTCTCGCCTTCTCAGGGTATTTTCCTCTCTTGCTTCAGTCTACCTTACATTTCTCTCTCTCCGACTCCCCTTTGGTGACTAGTGATGGTACTCTTACAATGTACTTCGATCATACGATTAGCTGCTAATGCTCGCACATTGGGGGGCAATCTGTTACACCAATTTTTAGTCATCTAACCTCTTACTATTATATGGACGAAAGTACACAATGCAAGACCAATTTTACCATATTAAAATTTCATTCACTATGAGAAATAATTTAATAACCCATAATTTATTAAGTTATTTCTAGTCTAAACAGGAAACCCCATGAGGAATAATTAAATAAATCCTTATTTGTTTGATTTTCCTCTAGGGATAATTAACTAAACCATTGTTTATTTAATATTCCTAGTCATATGTAACTCAAAACAGGAAAATTAATTAGATAAATCATTATTTGTCTTTTTATTTTCTAGGAATAATTATTTAAATCGTTATTTAATAATATTCCTTGTTAAATTTGACTAAATCATTTATAAATAATTGAATAAATCATTATTTATTTAATTATTCCTTAACCACGTTGTTAAAATAATAAATAAATAATTTATTTATTTATTATTTCTAAATAAATGGATTTGACCAAATTCAAATTCCTTTTCCCTCTAACAAAATAATAAAATATTCCATAAAAGTTGGATCTAGATTTGGTTAATAATATTTTAATTATGCACCAATATCTACACTAACTCAATATTTTGTTTTTTTTTTTTACAAGTGGTTCACGAACCCATGTGCCCACACACATGAACCCAGTTACATCCACAGTCTGAAAATCTCGATAGACCCTCCCAAGGGGATCTAATCGTCAGCCTTACATGCGAGGCCTAACCCCGTGGGCGTCAAGGAGATTCGATCCTGTGACCTCTCAACCGAAAAAGTACTTAACAGTGAGGACTCAACTAATTGAGCTAACCCTTGGGGCTAACTCAATATTTTGTTATAAATAGAAGGGTTTTCCATTCATTCACTACCTTTTGTTGCCTTAATATCACTCTTTGATCTATACTTTTGGTCTGACTTTGATCATCCATCATTGTCATATTTTTCTACTTTTTGCTTGTGACCTCCCATTAAGTTCCATTTTTGTGTGGGTTTTCTTCACTGTCAAGAGGGGGGTATCTTATATTTGAAGTGCTGAGGACATACAAGAACCCATCCCATTGAGGGGGTTGTTAACATTTTTCTATGTTCCCTTCCTAGGTGTCATAATAAAAAAATTTCTTTAAAAATTTCTTGTCTTTTCCATTGGATGCATGGAGAAACTCTTTCTTATTTTTGTTATTTAATGCCTTTAACTGTATAGATCTAGATTTCTATAGCATTTATTATGATCACTATCTGTATATATAAGGAAATTGTCAACCACATTTGATGTTAGGTTTTTCTTTTATGCATAGCTGAAGTGATATTTTTTTGTAGACTTGCGATTAGTATTCACATTAACACCCTCAATAGTAGCCTTTGTGCGAATATGGATATTCCAGAACATCTCTTTCAAGTCCGTGATCAACTTGAGTTTCTCATACAAGGTTGGAGACAACCTTGGCTTTTCTTGAATTACTTGAAACACTGCAGCATAAAAAAGGGCCCAAAAAAAATTATTTCCTGTGACTCGCATGGGGATTTTTGAGTTCCAAAGTGTGGTGTACCGTGTGCCGTCACACATACCAGGCTCAATGCCAGGAAATTGTGTTTCTTCGTCCATCTTCCAACTGATGAGAATCTTTAGAGGAAATAATGAGGTGGAATAAAAATGCTTCCTATCCTCCTCTGCCTCACACACATTCTCCAGGAATTATTTGTAGAGGTACTGGGCTCAATTGTATTTCACTCCCTTCTTGCAGTGCCCAGAAACCACAATAAATTGGGCTAATACTTCCTTTGATCTGCACTTCCTCATTATTTTGCATGCTGGGATGAGGGTTCCAAAGCCAATAGCAGAGTCATTAATCTCACTCACCACAAACTTGCAATTATGGTGCATGACATGAAAGACATTCTTAATTTTATCTACAACCTTGTTTTCCTGACCTTTGCCTCCAAAATCTACAACTAGGTTTGTGCCTTGATCAGAAAAGCCAATGATCAAATGGACCAATGCAACATCGATTGGTATGTGCTCTATGAGACATAAAAAATTATCATGAACTAGTCCAAGCAACTCCCGCACACAGATGTCGTTGATCATGTTGTGCCCAAAGTGTGGGATTTGTAACGAATTGAGAAGCCCTGCTTTGTGCAGGCCCAACACCCCTTGCTTTGGCTCAGTGCGCATTATTCCTCCTTCTTAAGGGCCCTGGTCTAAATACCTCTAGGGTGCGAGCTCTAGAATTGGTTTTTCATCTACGCGGTCCACATCCTCCATTTTTAGCATCAGTCCTTTGGCAAACATATCTCCTTTCATTGGGACATTCTCTAGGATTAATGGCATATTAATGTATGCACACACTTTTTCTAGGTCCTTCGGGACCTTCACCCATGCTTTGCATGGTGCGACATATGTAGGCAACCACAATATAGGGAAAATTTCTACCACATCTTTGTCTTCAATCATTGTCTCAAGAAAATATACCATGGGCTTTTTCTGGTGCTCAACTGCAATGGAGTGTGGCTTAGGGGTATTCTCTCTCAGGGTTTTCTGGAACCTTGAGGTTTGTCCCTTCTTGGGTTTAGTTGGTGCAAGGGTCTTAGTGGCTTACACAGCAGGTTACTCTCCGGCTATGGTGGCTCTCATACTAGGTGGGATTACATGGCCTAGAACTCTACGGTGCATCTCCTCATCAAAAAATGTATCAAGACCAGACAAAGACTCTAAATAGAGTTCAGAAATCAGAGAGCTCAACTCACACAAATAACACAAAAGGAAAAGGGAACTAATGCAACCCCTTCAGCCATATTTATAGATTAAGCAGATTATAAAACAACCCTAATGCATTAATGGGACTCCATAAATGATAAAATAGTCCCAAATATGGCATAATATCCTCATTAAATGCACTTTAAATGCTCCTTCAAATGGTAATAATATTGTCTTGTCCAGATTTATAGTTCCAATGGCTATATTCTGACACTTCTATGACCTAGTCAACCTCTGCGTATCTGCCATCCCTTATGCACAGATCCAATTCTCTGCCAATATAGTCATTTGGTGCACATAGGGAGAGGGCAATCCCTGTATGGCTTCAATCGAATTCCATTGACATACCAAGAATATTTTCTCTGCTCAATGTGGCCAGGAACACCACACCTCCGTTGGTGATTTCCTTAACAATAGATGGGCCTAGCCAATGCATCTTGAACTTCCCTGGGTGGCAGGAAAACTTGTTGTCATACAACAAGACCAAATCTTCTTCCTTAAAGACCTTATGTCTGATATGAATATCATGCTAAGAATTTTCGCTTGCCTTCTGCACTTGTTGACAGAAATTGGCAATAAAGTGATCCTCTTCCAATGCAACCAACGACAAGAATAGTTCCTCCATAGTATCCTATTCTACCATATTTTTTATTATTGCAATTGGTAGACTTGGAACAATGTACTCCATTGGCATCACAAGTTATTTCCCATACACCATCTTGAACGGTGCCTTTCCTGTCAAATTCTTGCATGTGGTTCTACATGCTCAAATAATCGCAAGTATGTTGACATCCCAATCATTCTGGTTAGCATTACAAATCTTGGTAAGAGCAGTCTCAAATATCTTGTTCAAATATTCTACCGCACCATTCACCCGTGGGTGATATGGAATAGTATTCTGATGATGAATCTATAATTATGTTGTCAAAACTTGAATAGCTTCATTCAAAAAGTGTGTACATTGATCACTCATAAAAATATTAGGACATTCAAACCAGGTAAATATGTTTTAAAAAATGAAGTGCACAGTTGTGTCTGCACTACAATCATTCACCAGCTTAGCTTCAGACCATCTGGTCACATAATATGTCGTAGTGATTATGTAAGGCACACCTGTCTTCTTTCCTGGAGGGTCAATAGTTCTGACAATAACTTTAAAATAACACTATTGGAACAATAACAACCACCTATAGATCTTCCCCCCAAACACAGGCTTATTGACCAGGTACTTCAAAGTAGAGTGGTTAGTAAACATCTTGAAGTGTCCTATCAGATAGTGGTGGAATTTTTGCAGTGCATAACAAATTTCCAATCCTTCTCTCTTCATGTTTGAATAATTATTCTCTGCACTTGATAAATTATGACTTGAAAATGCAATAGGATGACTACTCTCCCCATCTCCTGGCTGTGCAAAAATAGCTCTGAGCGTGATGCCGAAGGCATGAACATGCACATGAAACACCTTTGACCCATCTGGGAAGACCGATATGGGCGCAGTGACTATCTTCTCCTTCAGCAATTCAAAAGTTTTTTGATATTCTTCATCCAAATAGAATGACGCATCCTTCTTTAGAAATTTCTCCATGCGCATAATGGTCAGCGAATAACCTTGGATGAACTTTTGGTAATATCCTATTTCCCCAAAAATTGAGCTTAGTTGTTTGACATTAGCAGGAACTTCTAGATTGAAAATCATTGTGATCTTTGCGGGATCTACCATCAACCCTTTCTGGCAGACAATATGAACCAAAAATATCCCAAATGAAAAAAAAAATATGCACTTATTCAGATTAAGTGAGATCTAATACTTCCTAAAAGTATCCAGCATTAGGTGCAGACTTGATACATGCTTTTTCAATAATACAAAGACAGTACAATCATCAAAGTAGACTTCTAATAGCTTGTGGATATACTCCTTGAATGCAGCTACTACTATGCGCAAGAAGATAGCAGCCACATTCTTTAATCCAAATGGCATGACTATATAGTGGAAATATCCCCATTCTGTTACAAAGGTTGTCCTACTCCTATCTTCTGGCACAATCCTGATCTAATGATATTTTAAGAAACCATCTGTGAACGAATAAGCCTCTTGTCCTCCGACATTGTCGAGGATTTCATTAAAAAATGGGGTCGGAAATGAGTCATGAATGCAGGGATTATTTAGTTTGTGCAAGTCTACACAAATCCTTATTTCTCCTTTTGTCTTCTTATCCTGCACTACCATAAGACTTACCTAATCAGACGCTTCTACAGTTTCTATAATGCATGTAGAAACCATCTTATCTAACTCTTCCTTAACTTTATGCTTGTATTTTGGATTCAATTTGTATGGGTGTTGCTTCACAAGTTTCGCCTTAGGTTTTAAAGTGATCTGCATGACCCCAAGCTCTCCAACTATCACTTTCAACTCAGAAAACTTTATATGAAACAGGTCTTGATACTCAGTTAGCAACTCAACGACCTTTCCGACTATATCATCATCCCAGTAATCTCTAATCTTCACTAACTTTGACTGCTCCTCTATACCAATGTTCACTTTCCGAATATTTAGAGGCTTTGTGACATCAAATGACATAATTGAAGGCCCAGTAACTGTGAGATGTCCCTCAGATTTAAGGATTCTGATATTCCTTGGATATTCTTCATTTTCTTCAACTATCATATTTCTGCAATTGAAAATATCCCCCATCTGCGCATCCCATGCTGGTGAAGCACGCTCTACCTTCATTTTTTTTGTTTCAAAGATGACCTCTTAAATACCTTGTAGCACTTTACCCAAGCAATCAAAACCACTATCAATGCTGAAGGTAAAAATAAAACTATCAGTCAGTGCATCCCATTCATTGGTTCTACGGTGTAGCTCTGTCTCCAGGTACCAATCAGTAGGCACATTCTCTAAATTATTGATGAACATGTGCACCCATTTAGGTCACGACTCTATGCCCCATACTTCAGTCCATTTCACTAGATGCCTAGATCACCCTTCCTGAAATAAATCTCTTCGATTCTGGTAGTTGGAAATTCAAAGCACAATATTATCATTCAAGTACATTCTTCCCAGTTTCCCATGTCTCCTTTGTGAGTCTCCCACCATCGTGCTAGAGTAGCATGCAGTGCTATATCCAGTGCATGCAATCTATGTGCTTTTGGAAAAATTCTTTCAAGTTCTCCTAGAAACATATTCACATTAGTTAAATCATCAGATTCTGGTAATTCTCATACCTCTAATGATATGCAGTGAAGAGATCTGGTCACTCGATTATAGTGCAATGCAAATACTTCATGTAGTTGGTTCTTCTAGTTCTCTAACTCTTCATCTAAATCTAAGAAGCAGGAACTGTCTTTGTCCCAATTAAGCCCTCCATCAACCATTGGATTCATCAACCCATCGTCTTGTGTAGTCAACTTAAATATATGGTCAACACCATCGTCAACATGCACCAGTTTTGTGTATATTCCACCTTTTGCATGATCTAGGGGTACTACAACTCTAGTTCCATTATTCTAAAATACCATACTTCTTCTCTTTAGATTTATGATGCCATCCATATCAATATCCCAATCTAATACAAATAGTGCAAGATAAGGATCATTTTCATCCACAATTTGTATGACTTCAAAATCTGTAACCACCTTAACTCCTTCAATATCAACTACCAGCTGTGAGAGCGTTCCTAATGGAATGATTTTCTGTTGATTTTCCATGCGCAACTTAATAGTAGACCAATCCAAATTAGGCTATGCCATGTGTTGCCAAGTTTTATTAGGTAATACATTTTCATTAGACCTGATCCATCTCATAAGAACTAATCTGAGTAGTCAAGCGCATCTCTTGCCCAATTCTTTTTTTGTTCTTATCGATCTTGCTGACAACTTTCTGTTCCACTTGAGGTTCTTTTTATGTGCATTTATCTATCAATTCTTGAATATTCTCTAGTGCCTTCTTGTTGTGTAGTAGTTTAATGAAATCTTTTAAGAATGGATTTATTTCTTCATCTACTCCTACAACATCCATAGTTCTACCGGATGCTGATGAACTTGCTTCTACAAACCCCTTCTTTGCTTCTACAAAAATTTCTTTTTCACACTATAAATAAAATCCATCATTTTTCTCAAGTGCCTTTCAAATATAAAGATCACCTTCTGCCTTCTTCCTTTTATTCTCACTAGTGGTTGTGCCATTTCTAGCAACAACATTCATGCTAGGATCCTCTTTGTGCAGCTCCGCCCTGACCATCTGAATATTCTACATCACAATCTCTATTTTCTTCTCCTGCATATTAGCAATTAAAATGAGATAATCTTCAATTGCATGATCAGACTTCCTATAGTACCTACATAATTTCTACACAGGATTCACACGGTCACGATCAAAATTTCTATATTACCTGCATGATTTCTACGCGAAATTTAGATAGTCACCTGCATAATGAGCTGCATCCCCGCAATTCTAGTAGATGAGTTTTCCCCTTGCTCGACGAGCTGATACTCCTCCTATTCCTCCTCCTCTAGTTTGGAATCCACTATGCCCAGATGGGGACACTGGTGAGGTACGTTTGACCTGCATTCTATACAGCTCATATTTTTCAATCATTAAGTGAAAACTATGATAGTGTTTTTCATCATGTCCTAGTGACAAGGAGAATCTACAAAATAGTTGCTTCAGCTTAGGAATATATTTTCCAATTCATGGATAGTAATATGTGGTATTAAGATCAGTAGAATAAAAAATTGTGCACCATACCGGAGGTGTCCGACTTGGTCCAACCACACTCTTCAATGGGCTTGGTACTACAGTGTGTAGGTAATCATTGAACACAGGGCATTGATCCTTAATATCTGATTGCTTTACATCTTATGCACCATACCTCTATGCATACCTCCTTTCCCTTATCTTTGTGTAGATTCTAAATCACCAAATGAATTTCTTCTAACTGATTCTAAATCTACTGAGTTCCAATCATGGTAGGCACCGACGCAACTTCTAGCTTCATTGCAATTTCCACAGTCTCAGCCTGCTAGGAAATATTCTGTTGACTCAAGGGTTGGCATATATGTGGGAGCATCATAGCAATAAATCATTCCTTGTGTTGGGTATCATCAATAGTGAATCCACCGTCTCTGATAGTGCACTTCAATATTTGATCGGTATCCCATTCAAATTTGTTCACCTCCTGGTGAATCTCTTTCAATTATGTGACACATTGCGTGTATGAGTTTGGCTTCTTGAATTTTTATTTTAGGGTATCCTTTATATCATTCATAGTTTCATTAGGGTTCCATGAAACATACCTTATATACCAATCCAACGTGCGGTCTTAAAAAGTAGTGGCTAAATGCGCTTTTTTCACAATATCACTATTAACCTATTGTGCTCTCCATACAACATCAGTAAAAAACTAGAATTTCTCTGTATCTTCATTCCCTATACCTCTAAAAGTAGGTAGCTTCATAAGTGTAGCCATATATGTGCCTGGTGGAGGTGGAGGTGGAGGTGGAGTGGATTAATTTTGAAGTGAGAGTGGAAGTGGAGTGGATGGAATCTGGACTATGGTCAACACTCCCTCTTTATTTTGATCTTCTAAGACTTCTTCTTCTTTGGAGTGCACAGATTCACTAGAACTACTAGTCTCTGGTTCATCGTCACTATTAGATCTACCCTTGAGAGGACTATAAATAAACCCTTCTTCTAGCTATGCGTAGTAAATTCTTCCACTATGTGTAGGCGGGCCCCTTCGGGACATTCACGGAATATGCTCACACATATTATACTATTCACCAAATATCATTTTAATCCACAACTTGAAAGAGCATAGGAATTTACCTTTGGGACCCTTGAGAAATCTTCTTTCTACCACATAATAAGACACAAACTGATCAATAGCAAACTTGTTACAAATCCTCCCAGAACATGAATGATCTAATGATCTATTGTGTGGTAATCGTATTGATGGTTTTTTCTAATTGTTGTACCAAATATGGAGTCCATTGAGTGACTACGACATCCTTTGAATAGGTATTAAATCCAATTAATCGAGACAACTACTGATGCATCTTATTCATAAAAAAAGAAAATAATATATCATGAAATTCTGCGTAAATATACTTTTGAACCCAGTCTTTAGTAGATAATTTAGAACTTCTATTCTCTTGTGTTGTGAATTCAAGGATCTTTCTATCCAGCCAATAATTTAATTTATTCTACGTAGGATGAAAATACATCAATTCTCCCTCAAAATGATCCTTGTCCTGGTCTTGGCAACAAAAACTTTTTTTGGCTTGAGGGGTCCTAACCCAGGTTCGTATTTATTGTGCAACCAAGAAACCCCCCAACTGTTGGCCCTTTCAGCAATGACCTGCTTGCACAAATCAAAGTATCACCCAAACTAGTATGCGGGGGTGCTGGAAGCAGGTTTCCACACTCTAAGGAAGAATTTGATGTGGTGGCCCTAAGCGGACTTATAACAGAACTTGTCACAGATAATATGCAGATGCGCACAATGATAGAACAATAGAATAAGAGATCAAATTCGTTGTAGATTATTCCAGTAGGAAATATATATTTCTTTGCTAACAGTAAATATATATACTTAAGAAGATAAATTCACACATAACAGACTTTAATCAATTGTGGAGACACATTCAATTGTAAACAAAATTAAATGTAACATATCACATAACCAATTCCGATCTCAAGGAAATTAATAGAACATATTATCAGTTAATCAAATAAATAACACATTAGGTGAATAACACATTCGGTTCCACGAAAACAATCTTTAGTATTAAAAGATCAATAGTTCTAATACATTCAAAATTCCCCTACAATTTACCCTTCCGTGCACATAGCCAGCGGAGTCCGCACACAGCCAAGACTAAGGTCTCTGCACACATAGCCAGCAACAACCTTTTCTATCCAAAAACCTAGACTTAGATCAAATCCTTGCAAATTTTTCATCATAATAGCATACTATTCCTCTCTCTACTTGTCTTGATCTATCCAAATTTATACTAATCTCGGGGCGCAGATACCATGGTCTGAAACCATGGTTTGAGACTCATAATTTTACCTTAAAACCCATTTACATTGAATTAGGGACTTTGACCTGCCCCAAATCCCCTTTTACTCTTCTGCATAGCGCACAACAAAATATATACAAAAACATAACCAAAATTGACCCCAGGGGACCCCGCTCTAGCACAACCACTTCTCTCTTCTATAGCATCGAAGAACCTCTCACGGCTCCATTTCTTCTTATGAAATCAAGGTCATCTTTATTATCAACATCATGCTTTATCATTATCATAATAACATCTTCATCATATCTAAGATTATGTACTTGTAAAAATTTAGTAGCAAGTACAACTAGATATAAACATATAGAAGCATGAAGTTAACTATCTCAGAATCATGAAATAATTTTTACTTTAGACATCAAAACATATAAACCTAGTTAGGTTCATAATTAGTAAGAGACATACTAGACTTCAACTTATTTCTAGGTATTTTTCATATACCCTAGACTTCATCTTTGACAATTCAATCAAATAAAAATTCTACTATTCAAGAATTAACTTTTAAAATTTATATGCCAAACTCTACTAGGGTTGGTTACAAATCATAGATTTCATCATCAAGATGAAATCATATAATAAAACAATATTATTATCTCCTAGAATATCCATGTCTACAAGGGCTTTGTTACAAACCCTATAACTCACAAAATAAAACATGAGTATACACAATTAAGTTAGCATACTCAGATATGCATATCTAGGATGCACTAGCATTTCACATTACTATATACACAAACATCAATACATTGAAATTAGATATACAAAAATTCAATCAAGCTATGGTTTCGATCATATAGATGAGTATACACCTATCGTTTCATTCCTAGGACCTTACCATAGATATTACGTGGGTTTTTCTCATAAACCCTAATTCATCAAACCTTAAGGACATAGAGTTTCAATACATATCTTAGAAATTAATAGTAAACCCTAAAGGACTATGGTTTCTTTAATACCAAAACCTAAACATCAAAAGAATATTATTTTTAGATTTCATCAATAATACTAAGTAGACTAGGGTTTCATAATAGATATTGGCATAACTTTGGAAGCAAGAGGATAGGGTTTTGTAGTGAACGCTAAAGGTTAGGGTTATACAAGAATGATCAAATAATATCATTAGGGTAGATTCAATCTAATGATTAATCACCCTAACAATAATATTTTTGATTCAAAACCCTAGACATAATGATGTTAGTAATGTAAAGATAATTTTAAAAGAGAATGAACATGCCTTTTACATGAAGAAGATTTTATAACAAATCTTATATTCTAATACATACCTTTGAGTTGTTCCTTAACGAACCTTGTAGGTCATCAATTCTTGAGTATTTTCATTTGAAATAGAGAGTCTATCCTTTGAAGTATCCTTCATAACCTTTGAACATTTAGTAATCTTTCCTAACCAAGGAAAATATAAATAAAAATTTTATTAACATACAATACAAACAAGTCTTGATGTGAGGAGAAACTCAAACATGAAAATAAGAAAAAAAAAATAGAATAAATATATTTTGATAAAATGGTGGAGGCTCCCTCTTAATCCAAACTTTAGGGTTACCTACATATTTATCAAAATAATAAAAAATTGTTCTAATAAGACATGTTATACCTGCAAATTATAGAGATCAGAACACAAATGAGAACAATACAAGACTAAGAAGTATATGTAGGGGATGACTTAGTAGAATAAGTCCTTGACTTATAATTCCTTAGTCTTGTTATTCTTTGGTGGATATTCATAGAAAATATTTTCTTATTCCCTATCTCTCTTATAATTTCTTGGATTCTCAGGACATTGATTCTTATCATGGCCCATATTATGAAAACTGTAGCATTCAATTTTGGATAGGTCAGATTTCTTCTGTGTTCCTTTGAACTTATTGAAGGTTATTTTCTTCATGTGATGATCAAAAAAGGAATTAGAGGTATTTTATTCTTCATCTTCCTTAATTTTTTTATTAATGATATTTAGCCTTCTTCTTCACTGCATGCACTCCACATTTTTTCAAACGCTGGAGTATCCTTCCAACTATTGATTCCTGATGTAAAGGCACTCCAATATTTTGGTAGTCCTAGAAGAGCAATAATTATGAGCTCTTTTTCTAGTACAACTTTATCTATTGCTTAAATTTCATATTTGATTATAGATTTTCTTATAATGTAGGATGATCAAATATCATATTTCATCATCTTAATAGTTCTTAATTCATTCTTGAGGATTGATATTTGACCAATGTTCTTTATGGTGAATAAGTTCGAGAGAGCCTCATGCATTTTTTGAGTGGAGTCTATGTTGGATACATATGTAATTAGGTTGTCGTTTACTCCGTACACTATTAGGTACATGGCCAAGATTTTCGTTTCTCTTCTTCATCGGCAAGCTTCTTTACTTTTCCTTGAAAAATATTGAAAACAATCTGCTTTTAAAGCATAAGATCTATCATATTTTTCCATTCCCTATAGTTGGTGTTGAAATTCAACAATAAAATTCACCACATACTAGTGTGGGATCCTAGGTCACACATGAGTGAGGGATTCTAGTGACACATTAGTGAGAATGTGGGCAACCAATTTTTAAATAAATTGGAAAACAAATTGTACTAGTTAACTAAGTGTGATAGACTTAGTTAGCTCAATAATTTTGAGTTGAGGGTCAACGGATAGGCATGTAAAGTGATTCTATTATTTACATGGTCTAGTTGCAATTGTAGCACTAATGTGGTGTAAGTGTGATTAGTTAACTCACATTAATTGAGTAAAAAGCAGTTTAACTAGTTCTAAATAATTGATGAGCTAGTGGAATATCAAGTGAATTAAAATAGATTTAATTCAAAAATAGTGATCTACGAAGTAATTGATGATTCAATATAAATAGTTGCATGCATGTCAGTTTTGATGTAGACCCAGTTCAGACAAAGGTTAAAGGATAGTAAACTAGCAGTTGTATTTTTAGCAAACTGCCCAAGTGTAGTTATATCACCACATGAAGCCCACATGATGGATGATTTTTCCTAGGTATTGCGTGAGAAAAGTAGGTTGAAGGTGGGCAGGAAATTGGCTATGTATTGGTCCAATTTTGTCTACATCAGTGTGAGAAAATTGCTAGAGTATATTAGGTTGTGGTGAGCACACATTCATTGTATTGTTTCATGATTCCTTGGTTGATTATACAATAAAGATGGAGGAGTTTTGAGCAGTTTATTCCCCTAAGAAATATATTGTGTTGTGTGATTGATTTACTTCTTTCTCTTACTTGCATGTGTTTGAGAGATCTTGATTTATATTCCGCAAATATTGTAGAAGGAATCAATATCTTGTTTTAGCACGTTGCATGATCGGATTTAGTCTATTGGTGTAATTTCTACATGGTGTCAGAGTTGTGTTATATATTTTCTACATGGTATCAGAGTTCCAGGAAACAAAATAGTGGAGAATAAATTGAGTTTGTGTTGAGCAGTATTCAAATTTGCAGATACCTTCTTTGGAGCTAGAAGTGGATCAAGATGTGTTTGAATGGATTGAGACTAGAATATGAACTAAAGGAAATTTCAAATTATATCTCATGGAAGGAAAATATGGAGGCAATGTTGGAGGAAAATGAGTTGAAGGAATTCATAGATAATGATATTACCAAGCACTCAATAGCAAATGCCCAAATTCTTGATGCATGGCAGAGGAAGGTAGAAAAGGCGAGGAGGATATTGTTAGAGGGAGTTCGAGATCATATTATCTCTACTCTCCATGGAAATTAAACTCCTTATTCTATATGTAAGGCCTTGAAAAATCTATTTCAAAGAAACAATAACAACAAAAAATTGGAACTCAAGGAAAAGCTCAGGAAAATCAAAATGGAAAAGGGCGACATAATCCAGAAATACTTGACTAAGTTCACACAATGTCGATATGATCTTGGAAGTTTTGGGATTATGATAGCTGATGATGACTTGGTGAGACTAACACTTCTAGGTCTTCCTAAGAGATGTCATAGTTACCAGGAATTTGTGAATGGGAGGGAGAAGTTACCATATTGGGAGCGACTATGGTCAAATTTGGTACAAGAAGAGTTTCGGAAAAATACTAGGGATGGATCCTCATCCAAGATTGATGATGAGGAAAATTTTTCCTTGGATGGTAAGGAAAATAAGGGGAAGGGAAATAAGTACTATTCCAAATCTGAGACTAGAAAAAAGGAAAGAACCGTGATATGTCAAAGGTGAAATGTTTTCATTGTCATGATCATGGAAACTATGCCACAAATTGTCCACAATAGAACAACAACAACAATAAGGCTCTAGGAGTTGGAGTGGCTGAAACTTTGGCCTCACAGTTTCAGTTGGAATTCTCTCTCATCGCATGCATGGTGTCAACTGTGATGGGATCTATGTGGTACTTGGATAGTGGAGCATCTTTCCACATGACGAGAAACAAAGAACTATTTAGTATGTTTGAGGAGACAAATATTTAGATGCACATCGAGATGGGTGATGACGGGCAGTATAACACTACCTGGATTAGTATAGTTACTTTCCAGAGACATTCAAGTAAACATTTCATATCAAAATATGCCATGCATGTACGAGGCTTGAAAAAAATTTATTTTTAGTTCCTATGTTGGAGGATCTTGGATATGATGTTTTTTTCAGTGAAGGAAAGGCGTTCCTTCATCACAAAGCCATGGGAAAACTAAAGAAGATTTGGGTTCATGTGAATAAACTCTACAAACTTGATGTAGATGGTTACACAACATTGAGAAGTAAAGCAAGGAAGGTGGTGAGTTGGGATATAGCTGAGTTATGGCACAAGATATTAGGATGTTTACAACTCAGTGCTTTGAGGATCATGCAGCATATTTCTATAGGTCTTCCAAAGGGTACTCTTGCATAGATAGACAAATGCAAGGGATGTACCATGGGGAAGTATGCTAAAGACAATTTTCATGAGAATGAAAACTGAGCAGTGGAAATCCTTAAGAGAGTTTACTCATACGTGTGTTGACCATTCTCCACACCTTTCACATCAAAGCGCAGGTATTATCACAAAAGAAAGATCAGGCGTTCTCCAAGTTTTGTGAGTTCAAAGCACTAGTAAAGAAATATACAGGGCAAAATGTGAAGGATCTAAGGAGTGACAATGGTGATGAGTATATCTCTGATGAATTCAAGAACTTTTGTGCTGAAGAAGGAATTCAAAGAGAATCATTAGGGGAATTTTGAGGTCTAAAATTGGCCTCCTAAGAAAAATGTACAGAAAAAATAAACTTTTTAAGAAATAGGATTCAATATGATGATGTCAACCATGGGGGATGATTCACCATTTTTTGAATAAAAAGGTAAAAATCTTAAAAAACAATAAAATAATATAACTAATTTTTCAACTCGCATTTTCAGCTCATCTCCCAAATTTTTTACTCAAATTTTGAGCGAGATTACTTGTTGGATGCAAAATTTAATTCTTCATCCAAGGAGTACCCATTTTCCATACTTTCAGTGGACCCTGCTACACGAAAAATGAGAAATACATAAAAAAACGTGATTACAATCAAATTTTTCATGTATTTATCATTTTTCATGTAGCAAGACCTATCGAAAGTGTCCAACATGGGTATTCCTTGGATGAGTAATTAAATTTTTCATCCAACAAGTAATTTCACTCAAAATATGAGTAAACCTTTGGGAGATAAGTTGAAACTATGAGTTAAAAAAGTAGTTTTTTCTTTTTTCCCTCTAAAATTTGATGATGTTAGCAAATCTTATTTATTATTTCCACTATTATTTTATAATTTCCTTAGGAGGCCCATTTTAGACCTCAAAATTACCCTAATGAGATAGCATCTCATAGCCCACAACAGAGTTGGGTTGTAGAAAGAAAGAGCATAACAATTGTGGGAGAAGCATCAACTATGTTACATGATCAGGGCCTACCATTGCATCTGTGGGCAGAGGCATGCAACATAACGGTATTTGTGTAGAACCGTATTCCTGATGCGATACTTGGAATGAGTACACCAAAGGAGGATTTTTCACGTAAGAAACCATATGTTTCATATTTTAGAATTTTTGGATCACTTGTCTATTATCATGTTACCAAAGATGCCAAGAAGAATCCTAAACCAACAACAGAGGTTGGGATATTTGTGGGGTACACTAATACTGCCCACAACTATTGGATGTATTTTCGAGCTAATAGAATAATAATTGTCAGGAGAGATGTTAAATTTGATGAGGAGAAATCCATGCGATTGTCCCTTGAGAGGGAGGTTGACTTGCATGCAGGTGAGGAACTATTAGCTCCAAAGGATGAGCCTTAGGATTTGGAACAACCACTAGCAAAGGATCATGGACTGGCATAAACCACTCATACAGATCCATCCACCATAAATGGTCGGAAGCACATCAGAGAGGCTGACAGATTAATGCTAGATGCGACAGATCATGTAGGTGCACCTACATCATAGCGCATGTGACCATGATTGACGTTCATTTTGAGACAATATTTTTCACATTGTGACATTTCACCAAGGTTGACTATGATTGAAGATGGTTGACCATCATTGATTTTCATATTGAGACAATACTTGTTATAATGTGATGTTGGACCATGTTTGAGAATTAATGGGCATGATTGACAATGTTTGAAGATGGTTGATTTTCATACCTAGACAATATTTGAAAAAATGGGACATTAGACCATGGCTAACCATTATTATAAACCCAAGGGATTGATATTATAAACCCAAGGGACTAATAAACACAAGAGATTAATACTAAAAACCCAAGGGAATAATATTAAACCCAAGGGTTTAATATTATAAACTAAATATATATAAACCCTAAGATAAATATTATAAACCCCAAAATAAATATTATTAACCTTTGTTGCCCATGATTTCTTTTTATATTAACACAATATTTTTCACAATGCAACATTCAACCATGGTAAACCATGATTGATTTTTATATTGAGACAAAAATTTTCACAATACAACGTTGGACCATGGTTGAGCATTGTTGATTTTCATATTGAGACAATCGTTGTCACAATGCGATGTTGGACAATGATTAAGCATGGGTGGCCATAGTTGACATATTGTGACGTTGGACCAAGAGACAATCTTCGTCAAAACGTGACCATGATTATTGACCATCGTTAACCATGGTTGACCATGTTTGACTATGGTTCATTCTCATATTAATAAATATTTCTCAAAATGTGACGTCGGACCATGGTTTACAGTGATTGACCACCATTAACCATGGTCGATAATGGTTGACCATGGTCAATGATGGTTGACCATGGTTGATTTTCATATTAAGATGATCTTTGTCACAATGTGACGGTGGACCATGGTTGATCATGATTAACCATTTTTTTTTTTCATATTGACTATGACTGACCATGGTTGACCATAATTGACCATGGATTCATTTTCATATTGAGACAATCTTTGTCACAATGCGACATTTGAATAAATATTATAAACCATAAAATAAATATGATTGACCATCATTAACCATGGTTTATTTTCATATTGACACAATCTTTGTCATAATACATTGTTGTACCATGGTTGACCTTGATTGATTTTCAAATTGAGACAATATTTGTCATAATGGGACGTTTGACCAAGGTTGATTCTCATATTGACACAATCTTTGTCACAATGTGATGTTGGACCATGGATAACCATGGTTTTCATAATGTGACATTGGACCATGACCATGATAATATTATTTAATATTATTAATATTAATAATTAATGTTAAAATTAATGTTTATAAATATTAACAATAATATTAATATTGGCACTCATATTAATTGATATTAATATTAATAATTAACATTAAATAATATTAAAACTTTATTCATATTTAATGTTGTTAATGCTAATGATATTAATACTAAAATTTATTAATTAATATTAATATTAATATCAAAAATATTAAAAATATTAATAGTAATATTAATATTTTATGATTGATATTAGTATTTTATAATTGTTATTAATATTATATAACTGTTAATATTAATTTAGTGAGAATTAATATTAAAAATAGTATTAAAAATGCTCAATAATAATATTATTAACCATTATTATAATAAACTAATATTATTAAATTTAAACCTAAACCTAATAATATTAATTAGTGTTAATCTTAGGAATGTTTTTATCAAAAAATATTACTAATAATTGATATTAATGTTGTTTAATTATTAAAATATTAATATTATTCAAATTTGATATTAAAATATTATTAATAAAAATCATTAATAATGTTAGTAAACATTATTATACAAACCTGTTGTTATTATTATAAATATAAAATAATAATTTTATACTATTTTTAAAACTAAACCTTAAATTATAAAACTTAAACATAATATTAAACATAAATAATATTAAATTTAATATTTAAAAATACAAACCTAATTTTTAAAAACCTAAATATAATATTAATAAATTTAATATTAAACATAATTATAAATTATTATCATATATCTCATAAATATTAAATATAAGTAAAGTTAATTATACAAAGTTAATTACTAACTGAAATATCATCGTAATTTTGCATCGACATTGATCATCTAGTCAAAATTTGAATGTGCTAATCAATTATAATATGGAGACCACTAATATATATTGTATTGTATTAAAGTATAAAAACAAATTATAAACCTAAAATTGTAGTAAATATATTATATAGTAGTTGTCTTTAGCATGAATTTTTAGAGTTTCAGGTGCGAGAATCCAATGAAAAAAATTGAGGTAAAAGCTTGATTTTTGTTATATAAACTAGTCCATTGATTGTATATATGGATTCAGCAACGTAAAAAACTCCTAGTGCACTTTGATTGTGCAAGGCTACGCATCAAAGTTCTGTTTTCAATAAATTCTTGCGAGATAAATTAGACTGGAAAAATCTACGATAAAAGCCTTCAAAACATTGCACTAAAAACTACTCTTATTATATAACACAATAAACCTAAAACTTAAAGTTGTTTAATGTTATTAATGTTAATGATATTAATATTAACATTTGTTAATTAATATTAATATTAATATTAAAATTAATATTCTATAATTGATATTCTTATTAGTATTCTATAATTATTATTAATATTATATAAGTGTTAATATTAATTTAGTGAGAATTTATGTTAAAATAATATTAACAATACTGAATAATAATGTTATCAACCACTACCATAATAACTTAATATTATTAAATTTAAACCTAGATTTAATAATATTAATTACTATTATTCTTATGAATGTTTTTATCAAGAAAATATCACTAATAATTGATATAAGTGTTGTATAATTATTAAAATATTAATATTAATGAAATTTGATGTTAAATTATTATTAATGCCGATCATTAATATCGTTATTAATCATTATTATACCAACCTATTATTATTAATCTAAAATAATAATATTATATTATTATTAAAACTAAACCAAATTTAGGAATTTTGCTTCAGTGATCCATAAAATGTATATAAAGCCTTTCGGTAATAATCACATGTAAAGATATTTTGCTGACATGTTTCAAATCAGCTAGTGTGGTTCATCATCAGGACAAGATGCGAAATCTGATCTACAAACCTGTTGAAATAGATAAAGGGACGCTCCAACTAGCTATTGTAAATAACGTCTAGTTTGCCCAACAAAAAGAATATAAAAAGAATCAATAGATATCTATGTATAATTTTAATATATTTATTATTAATTTATTAATTAATTTATTTAAAATTTAAAATAAAATCATTAAAATACCTATGTTACTTATTTAATAAGCTATTTTAAGGACTTTAATATATTATTATTATTATAAAAATCTATTTAATTAATTAATTTTTTTTTCTAAGTAAAACTAATTCTATTTATATGGTACAAAAAATATTACATGTCAAGCATTTCCCTTCTAAGCTGCAAAACTAGCCAATTCTGGTGTGAAGAATGTTCAAAATATCAGAATTGGGACTACCCCTGTTGGGGAAACTAGTCCCGAGGTTAAGCTAGTTCCGAGTAGTATTGCTGCCCCAAGTGGGGAAACCAACATGTAACTTAGTTAACCAAAATTTAAGCATACTGTGCATATAAATGTAAATAAAAAAAGAAAATATTGAAAGTGTTACTAGCTAAGAAAGGAGGTATCCTCTCGCTAGTCTTGTCTCAGCTTGTCATTTTTCAAATCTTCTAGAGGTGGCTCTTCCACAATGAAGCAGTCGTAGTCATATGAGGAGTCACCATCCGGCTTTGAAATCTGGGTAGTCGGTTTAGGCGTGGTGGCAGAGCGTGTTCCCTGAGGTGCGGCGCGGTCAACTTTGGCGGAGCTATCACCACATTTGTTGTCCAAGGAGTGCTTAATAGTTTTGATGGGGAGAGCCTCCATCTTTTTGTAGAGGTGAGAATGGGCTGGCGTAAAAGTGGACTTCTGTAGATGCTTCTGAGAGCCTCAAGTGGAAGGAAAGTCAAGGAGTCGTAGCGAGAAGATGGTCAAGACCTGGTGCAACTCTGGGGCCTCCATAGAATTCATATTGACAGTGAATTACACTAGTCCAGAGCCATCATTGCATAAGGATTTCTAGTTGTTATCACCTAGGGAGTTGGGGTCATCGTCATGGAGAGGATGAGGTGGGCAAGTATCCTGACCACATCCTCGACCCCTGCGGCACCTGATCCTTTGTCTGCGCGACATGGAAGCATTTGAAGGCACTAGGGTGGAAGGGCTAGGCTTTCGGAGGGAGAGGAGGCTGGAGGCATCCAACTGAAGAGCGGTGTGAGTGGAAGACTAAGGGACCGAAAGCTCAAAGGAATGGCAGAGGGAAGGATGAAGGCCAGAGGTCTCAATGCAATGGCAGATGAAGGGCTAGAGAAACAAATTCAAATGGAGAGACAACTGATAGGGAGTGGTGGTGATGGAGAAATCATCTCAGTCCATGAAGAATAACAAATGGCAACGACGAGGGCAGTTAAGGAGGCTAGCATTAAAGCTCTGCAAGGACAGAGTGATGGCATCAGACCTCTACCAACAAACATTAATAGCCCAACCGTGTGAGCCATGCAAGGCCATGTGGCCCTACCGGCTGCCACTCGGTGGAGTTGCACATTTATTCCAATTGATCACCCACATCCGGGAAATTAATTAATTAATTAATTATCTAATATATTTATATTTAAAAATAATAATAATAATAAATAAATAAAGTAACTAAAAATAAAAATAAAATATGTAAAAATATAAAAATATAACTAAAGATAAAATAACAAAATAAAAATGACATAATTAATTTTAATCTAAATAAAAACATTAAGGGAGAAAGAGAGTGTCAGCAAGAAGATGTAGAAAAAAAAGGGATTGGAGGAGGAGCACGGACAAGAGGGAGAAACAGAGGTGGAAGAAGAAACAAAAAACCAAGAGTGAAGGGCAGGAATCCGACTCCTGCTAACACTCCATCTATCATCCCTGTTAAGGTTAACCGGTCTCTTTTCAATTCCTAAGGCTTCCCTCAACTTACTGTGGTGGAAATGGTCAATCTTCGCGATCACCTTAGCATATTCAATGAAAATGTGGTGATTTGTCTTTTCATCATGCTCTGCTAAGACAGAGGAGCATGATCTACAATGCTTAAGGTCAGTGACGTGTTCAAGAATTCTTTTATTAATGGAACAACCACTTTCACTGATGTAAGGCGCCCCACAAGAGCAAGGAATCCAGTAAACACCCTTACCATCCTTCAGGAAAACTGTGTCCTTAACTGACCTAAGCGAACTCTGAATGGTGCATAGGAGCTTAAAGGTCGAGGAAATATTATGTCTCTGAAGGATCCTAGCAATTTTATCAGTGGTACCTTGAATAAACGAAAGGTGAACTCCAGATATCCTATCATAAGGATCTTTCTTATTCAAGGGACCTATTTTTTCTTTTTGAAAAGCTCTAAGACATTGAACTTTGCTATAACCATTACTACAGAAAACGTTTAGGAGATGATATTTTTCTCCTTCAAGGTGGTGTTCATCGGAGATTATAAAGACCAAATATTATAAAACCTAAACCTAATATTAAATTTAATATTTAAAAATATAAACCTAATATCTAGAAACCTAAATTTATTATAAATAAATTTAATATCAAACATAATTATAAATTATTATCACATATCTCATAAATATTAAATATAAGTATATTCAATTATACAATAATAATTACTAACTCAGATATCAGCATAATTTTGCATTAACATTGATCACCTAAACACATAGAAATAAAAAAATAATAGTTGATATTTAATAAAAGTGGAATGTGTTAATCAATTATAATATGGGGCACATTAGTATTATTTTAATTGATTAAAATATATAAACAAGTTATAAACCCAAAATAATATTAAGTATATTATATACCACAATCAACCTAAAATTGAAAGTTGTCACATAGACAAAGTTGTCCTACATAATATAGATAAATATAACTAAAGTATTCAACCATTAGTAAATTCACCTTTAATATTAATAATATTAAATATAAAAATATTACTGTTAATTAATATTATTATTAATTGGTAATAGTAGTGTAATGCAATGTTATTGAATTATAGTTACTAATAATGATATTATTATTATTATTATTATTTTAAAGGAAAAATTAGTAATCATTAATATTAATATTCTATAATTGTTGTTAATAATGTTATTAACCAATATTATACAAACCTAATATTATTATAAATCCAAATAATAATATTATTAAAACAAAACAAAATATTATTATTATTAAACGAATATTATAAAGTAATATTAAATTCAAGTAATGTTAATTCTATATATTAAACTTAATATTTTTAAATGTAACTTGATTATTTAAAAACTTAAATCTAAAATAAGTATATATAGTTATATAACATTTCTTACTAACTCAAATATCAGTCTAATTTTGCATCATTGATCACTTAGAGTTGTCATAGTAGTGGATTTACAACTACTAGAATTGTGATTAATGAATGTGTTGAAACATTTAATTGCGAGTCAACTTTACGTTTTTTAAACACAACACATTATTATGGTAAATTGTAGTTATCTGAATAATACAAATTATTGGAAAGTTGAATATTTTGATATGATAATTTTATAGATAAAACACCAAGTTAACATAGACAAAATTACTCAACAATAAATTTAAATAAATTTTTTTTTCTTTAATACTTTGAAGATGTCTTCCTTATACAACATTATTTATAAAAATTATTTTAAATTATAAAAACAATTATTTAAAAAAATATCTAAATTCAATTATTTAAAACATATATAAGAATTTTTAGTTATGTAATTAGGATTATGCCAATACATTAATTACAACATTGTGCAAAGTACCAATGTTGAATTCGAGAGAGGGTCAATATAACTTCACTAGTATACAATTAACTAGATAGGTATATAAAAATTATTATGAACCACTTTTAAAATAATCCTTCGATATTTATTGGTATAAACAACTACCAAACAAACTAAAATGTTGTAACTCATTGAATTTGAGAAAGATAATTGGCAAAAATATATTTTGTATCCATTTTGATTTTACAGTTATCGTTGTGGGTTCCTGTAATAGATCAAAATATTTATGTAGTATATTGTTCAACTAATCACTCTAGTTAAATCTAGAATTAAAATTTTTAAAACAACCTAAACCTAGCTATGCATATTATTAATTTCCGAATTCATCCTTTCAAAGAAAAATATAAATAACTAACATAAATCCATCTCCATCTTCTGACATAGGAAATATTTTTTTATCTCTTCCAGGAAGGAATATTATTAACATAATTTCATTTTAAAATTAATGAAGATGTTAAGATTATTATTTTTCTAAAGTATTTAAATCTAAGGAAGATGAAATGTAGTTGTTTTTTAATATATATCTCAATGTATTGTATTTTAATAAAACCCAAAAATAATACTCACATAAATTTAGTATAAATATGATGAGAATGTGAAAATATTTGAATTATTATATTATTAAAAAAAATCATTTTGAATTAAATCAACATTTAAAATCTATTTTCTTCTCTTTCTTAGAAGTTAATTATATTTTGGTGCTATTTGGTCCTATTTATTAAAGATGTCACTAGCACTTCTAGAAAAAACAAATTTAATAACAATACAACAAGAAGCACAAATATAAATTAATATAAAATAATAAAGTAATATAAATATTAATTAATAAAAAATGATAAATTAATACCAAATTTCTACAAAATTACTTTTGAGAAAATTATTAAAAAACAAGAAAAAACAATTATCTAGATTTCCATATATTTCCACACTTTTCAGTTGCTTGATTTATGCATGTTATGGCCTGCCATATGTATCATATAATAACGTTCTCATTAGCCATTTGTGATTGTTTTCCTCTTCTATAATTGAGACATAAAATATAGTGTGAGGGAATTGTTCTTAAATATGTTTCCACACATTTCAATTGCTTTCTTTTTGCATGTTATGACCTGTCATATGTATCATATAATCAATGGTGCCCCTAGTAACGTTGTTGGGACTTTATGGGCATACTAGAATTTTTTTGCAGCTTTGCTGCAGCCATTTTTCCTTTTGAATTTCCATGTCTCATTTCCCAATAATTTAGAAATCTCTATGCTTGCTAGAAAATAAAAATATATTTTGCAAAACAAATCTCTTGAAAATATAATTACATGTTATAAATATGCAATGATTATATGTAATTTATTCTCATTTAAAAAAAAAATCCATTATATCTAAACCAAAATCAACATAGATAGATGATTATTAATAGTGAGAGAATAACCTCATAAAAATGAAAAGTTACTCTTTGTAATTATGATATTTTATTAATAGTGAGTGACAAACCTTTTTCAGAAAAAATGAAATTTAATGTCTATAATTTTGATATTAGCAAAACATTTTGACAGAGTGAAATTATATAAAAATAAAAATAAATTGATTATTTGAAACAATGAATAAATTTGAATAAAAAAAATGCCTTATTTTTTTTTACTTCTCTATAGATTTTTATAAAACACATATATCCATTATCAGAAAGAGCAATCAAATCCAATCTTTACAATTTAAACCAATAATAACACCGATTTAACCATTTATTGAAGATATCACTGTAATTTAAACAATTAGAAACATTTTCTTATCAATTTTGATGAATGTGTAAAGCTCAACAGTATTTTTTTACTTCCAGACTTGAAATTTCCATAGACTCACCCATACCTTTCTGTCAAAATTTCACAATGAGTTCTATGCATGCATCAAGAGTGTTATGAGCAATATTTCCTAAGCATCTTTCCACTACTCTTGACACCGGATAATAGAAGTAGGGCTATTAGTTAGAACATAATGAAATGTTTAAAAGGATGGACAAGTTAATGAAACAGACTGAGGCAAGTGAAGGACATTTGTTATTTGGAATTGGACACATTTTATCAACATTTTGAAATTGAAAACTTTCGACACTTGTTATTCGGAATTGGACATATGTTATCAATATTTCGAAATTGAAAACCGTCAATAGACCACACGTTTCCACTATCGTGATATATGTATAATTTTTTTTTGTAATCCTCCTACTTAGTCTTAATCTTTATAGGTGGAAATTTACAAATTGCATGTCCTCCTACTTAGTCTTAATCTTTATAGGTGGAAATTTACAAATTGCATGGTAAATTTATAATCAGGCTTTGTAAAAAAATAATTTAAACATGATTTAATTATATGATTTAAATATGCAAGGAAGTTGGTGGTGTAAATTCCATCCACTGATATACAATCAAATTGTTTAATTAGTAAAATGATTAAAATAACCAATTCCAACCTACAGGGATAATTATGTATGCCAATATGTGTTGTCAGTGAGTCCGAAATTGACAAATTATTATAGGGTTGTTAATGTTTTATATAATGGAAAATTAGTGTTATTAGGCTTGCGGCCAAGTTGTAAAATATGTAGGTAATTTTTTCAACTCTACTCTAGAATAATAAGGAATATGAAATCATATGTTCTTCATTTTTACTTCTCCAGTAAACTTTCGCATCGTTTTAAAAGAAACATCACATGTTTTATTAGGATCAGCTTCATATAATAAACTTAAGTTTTTAATTTCTAATTTCTTCAAATGACAGTATACGTAGGCAACTTTTCTTTTCTTTCTGGCCTGTCAAAATTCTTTAATATTGCTCTTTCATCAACCTGCATATACAAGTGCACGTAGTTCTTTACTTGAAGAACAAAAACAGAAAACAAGCAAAATTCAATGATCCTTCATTCTACAAAAAAATTCCGACTCTTGAAACTGAAAGTTGCTCATTTAAAGTTGTGAAGGCCAAATGGTAAAGTGTGATAAGCGTAGAAATAACCACATAGCTCCTGAGGGAATTTTTTGTAATCCTCCAATAGAAAAAAAGGGAAGTTGGCTTTGACCATTTTCAAGAGGAGACGTCTATAAGCTTAAATATTTTTTAAATATAAAATATTGGTATATAATAAAAATAAATAAATAAATTTATAGGTTTGGTTTGTTTAATTAAAAGTATTTGTATTGCTTATGTTAAACTAGTAATGATAAAATTATTTCATTTTCAACCAAAAATAAAATATATGAAATATTTAAAGTTGTGAAGGCCAAATGGTAAAGTGTGATAAGCGTAGAAATATGCACTCAAATTCCACGGATTTTCATTAAGGTCCATGAGGAATATTTTTTTTTTTGGTAATCCTCCCACAAATGTCAGCTCAATAGAAATAAAGGGAAGTTGGCGTTGACCATTTTCAAGAGGAGATGTCCATAAGCTTAAATATTTTTTAAATATAAAAAATTGGGATATAATAAAAATAAATAAATGAATTTATAGGTTTGGTTTGTTTAATTAAAGTATTTGTATTGCCTATGTTAGATAAGTAGTGGTAAAATTATTTGATTTTCAACCAAAAATAAAATATATGAAATAAAATAATTTTATATAAATTTTATAGAGCAATAAAATAACAAAAAACAAATATATATATATATATATATATATATATATATATATATATATATATATATTAATTTTATAGAGAAATAAAATAACTAAAAATTAAAAAAAAAATGTTAAAATTATTTCACTTTCATTCAGCTAAAAATAAAATATATGAAAAAACATTATCGAATATCAACTTTATAGAGAAATAAAGTAACTAAATGTGAAAAATATCCTCGTTAAAACATTTTAATAGTCTCACTATTTTACATTGGGACCCTTTTTAAGGGTATTTTTTGATCGATTTTATTTATAAAAAAAAAAAAAAAATGTTTTTCTATTAATTTTGTTTCAAATCATGTAAAGATATGTTATAATTGTAAGTTTAGTTTGTGTAGTGTACACAATCCAAGTGCCAAGTAAATTTTGAAGACACTTAATCTATTTTAAACATTCTAAAGTGTGACTTAAACAATGAATATATATATATATATATATATAAAGCTTCTAGAGGGATAAAGTCTGTTGAAGTTTTGCAGTCTAAGAGAGATTTGATCCCTCTTGACTCCTCCTAGATTAATTGCTAAGATGGATGTATACCTGTAAATAGATTAAGCATTTATATGGTAAAGTGAGGCTAAAAACTTGGTAGTTAAGGTTCCATATTTTCATGTTGAACTAATATATGAATTCTTTTTGATACTAATAATACTAATAATTTAAATTAATGTTATAATAGAATGAAATTTTAAGATTTGTTTTGATTTTAATAACTTGACATGTGTCATATGATAAGTGCTTTGATCTATATTATGGATTGAGGATATTTAATTTATATGTAATGCTATTAATCATTTATAATTAAATTAAAATTATAGAACCCTTTTTTATTTTAATTATGGTAAAACTCTCCTTATTTAGGCATATCCAGAATAAGGCTTGTAGAACTTTAATTTAATTATCAATAATTATTGGGTGAATGCTAGAGATTTAACTTCCATGATATATTTTAGAAAATTTTAAGTAGGAATCACATATCAAAGATTGATATTTATTTCAAAAATATTTATGTCATTTCCATATTTTTTATCAAATTCATTAACTAAAAAATGGATCCTGTAAAGATGTCTCATGTAAACGTGACTTGTGGTCCTTTTGGAATGCACTATTAGTAAGCCATGATATTAGCACATGACATTGTGACAAAGTATATTTACAAGTTAAGAGTCTCTTATTCCCAAGGGTAAGCTCAAGGGACCTTGAGCTAGATGTCAAATTCTTTAATATTGTTGCTAGTTGTTGTTGATCATTGTATTGTCTTAGATTTTCTTGGGGTTATGACCCATAATTAGGGCACACGTTCAATTATGTTTGGTTCTCTTGTGGACACACCTCATAATCATTATGACAAAATATGGGGAAGTACTCTTAGATTTCTCATGCTTTCAATCCAAGTAAAAGGAAAAGGTTTAAAATTATCCATAGTAAAGTAGGAATGAATCTCTATGGTTGGGAATCTTGTTACATTTTTTTATATATAACTTCCTCTAATAAATTAATTTATTTTATAATTAACAATAATAATGATAGTTTAAAATAAAATTATAATTTTATTAATTTTAATAATTTTTTAACTTTAGTAATTAAAATATATAATAATATAAAAGCTTTCATGTTATTAATATTTATTATTCATTTACTTTATATAAATATATTAGTACAAATAATATTATATAAATTTACAAAAAATAATCAAATCTATAAAAATACAAATTTTCTAATATACCAATTTCTTAAAATAAAATATATTATTTTTAAAAAATAAAATAAAGTAACAACTTAAAAAAATCACCCAAAATAACTCAGGGTAAAAATAAAGCAATATATAATCAAGCAAAGACTAATAAGGAAATATTAGAATGTATTTTTAATACCTCCAATACTTGTGTATCAAAATATTTCCTTTCTTACATGTAATTTTATAAGGTTGTATTACTTGCGTTTTACATAAAAGTTTATAAATTATATTTATTTTCATATTCGTTTATATTTATTATTTTTTATAATATGGAATATTTTAATTTCATATTAAATAAAATTTAATGATATATTGTAACCTAAACACTAAATACTCTTATCATACAAATCAATGAAATAATTAAAAAATTATTATAACTACATTATCATACATATACCACTTTATTATTTTATCGAATGGATTCCTAATATACATAGAATTTCATTCTTTATATCATTAGACTTAGATATGACCATAATAAAATGTTACCAATTATAAACATAAGTCTATGTTTATGTAACTGTAAGGATTAATGACATTTGTATTTCGTTTTTTGTTCTGGTATTATGGATTAACCTCGGCATCAGGCCATCCATGACCTTACTCATGCTCATCGCACTACGCAATAACTCTTCTTCTTGTATAGTCCCATGGGCGCGTTAAATATAAATCATGGCTCATTAAATACTTACTAAACCTTCCAATCGGTTCACCACCTACAGAGTCTAGTTGTCTCTCTCCTTGACCTTTCCTCTAGTGTACTGGAAGTCCTTTATGGCTCCGCATCGAATCTCCACTGGGATCTGCGAGTACCTGCGAAATGTAGATGTCACACTGACATCCCTTGGATCTAGCAAGAGTGATTCGATGGTCACGATTTCTTGAGCGGGAGTTAGGGTAACGGTACACCCCCTCCACCTCCCACAACTCGTAATTGTGTCCTCGCGAGGCAACCTCCAACCAGACAACTCTGGAATTTGAACCGTGGAAATGTTGGTGGTTATCATGATTCCAATTCTGGACAAATTAACAACATCAACGGTAAGATTCTTTTTCTTGTTCAAGTTTCATGGAGAAATTTCCCATTATAAAACCCTGACAACACCCAGCTAATGGTTTATGGTTGTTTTCTTCACTGCAGGTTTGTGATTCTTTGTTCATTGCTGGAGAGAGATGAGTGATCAAACTTTGCCGCCCATTAAGGCCTCTCTCCTAGCCAACACAGGTATAGTTGTCAAGGTCATTTGTTTATGTTATTCGGCTTCCTTTTGATGTTGAAGAACTCTGTGATTGCTTCATCTTTTTAATTTTCTCGTGTGTTGTATTGTGGTTGCAAGGGAATGTCCCAGTGGTGAAATCCGAGCCGGGGAACTTCTCGCTCTCGACGGCCTATCCGACTTTACCAGGTAAGTCATCATGTCGACTTCTGTTTCTCGTTTCTCCTTGAAATTTAGTTTTTTCCGTGGGCCTGAAGGTCAACCCTCCTATGGTTGTGGCAGGTGTAAGGTATGTTTTCCCTTTCACCGAAAGGAATTTCTGTCTCGACCAATTCAAAGATAAACCGGTCGCGATTATAGTTTTTTGTTTACGTTAGCCACGAAGCGGTAGTTTCCAGACCGTCTCAGAACTTTAAGTTTGGATTTCAGTACTCGTATTATGACTATGTAATGTAGTTTAATAGCAATACAATTGTAATATAAGAGATTCTTTGAATTGGAGGATTATCGTAAAGATTATTCTATCCAGAGGGTTGGAAATTCTGTTTTGGTTTATGTAATACTATTATTATAATGGATATGGGTATCTACTATTCTCACGGAATATAGTCATCCTTATTATCTATTGTGTTCACTGGTTGTGAGTGTCTGCTCCCATGTGGTTTGCACTATTCCATGTTTTTCTATGTGGAGAATATACATGTAATTGCATGTTATTCCTTCCATGTTGTCCAGTATTTAGATATATCTTCGTGAATAGTTAAATTATCTGTTTATTACTTGATATCCTCACTGCAACGAAAATCCTACTATGTTAGTATTTTTGTGGTTTGTCTCTTTCGTTCTCTATTCCCTATACTACTGGGTATATGCTATTTTTGTTTCAATGTTTGTACTAGGGTTTGACAATCCCATATATTGTCATGAAGGAAGGAGGAGCTGGTCTTGACCTTTCGTTGGGTCTGGTGTCGAACCTTCGTGACCCTCCCATTATGCTAAGTATCTTGGTCTTAAGAGTCTTGCTTTACATTTATTTGCTTGTTCCTATTCTATAATTTTTTTACAGGTTTACTGTTATGGAAATAAAATGATAAAATATTTTTTTGACTATCATTTTCCATATTCGGAGGTTTTACCCTCGTTATGCTATTATTATGTGTAGACCAATCAAGACTTGAATCCATTACTTCATTGAACATATTAGCCCATAATCCATTTAGATTCTATTAGCAATCACATAACTCATTATCATATAAACAATAACTGAAGAAATAACATACATGGTCGAAGAAAAAAACAAGCTAAGACAAGATAACACAAGGATATGGCGCAAGCGAAGGAAAAACCCCAAGTCGGGGAAAACCCTTGATCAATTCTTCTTATTATTCATAAACAAATGTTCAGCAGAGAGAGAGAGTACAATGATTTTAAAGACAACACTGACTTTCCAAATATAAGATCTGACCTTAGACTGCAATTCTGAATATTGGTTAGGGCTGCCTGAATTAGCCCTTTCAGAACACTGGTTAGGGCTGCCTGGATTTTCCATATTTCTCCGTTACAGCTTGCGTTCAAGCCTAGGAATATGAGTCCTAGAAAGAAGGACTTAACCATGCCTTCATTCTCTCAAACAACTTAATAACTAGATGTAGTAATGGTCCTATGTCTGTGTCCTGCAACAAAGATGTTCAACCGAAGATCATGGAGAGATACGCTACAACAAGGGATTACAATCCTCTCTCAGGGATCACAACTTTTGTCCAAGGCACTACAACCTTTTATCCAATTGCGTTGGATTCTTAGTGGCTGCGACTAGGTAAGGAGACCCTAGACTATGTCTCTCGGCCCTCTAGACTTCCTTCACAAGCTATTGTTTACTGTGGCCCAGAACAGAGAGATAATTACCATAAAGCAAATACAACTATACCCTAAACCTCTTCTCACACATGTGGCTTAGACCTATAAGAAATACGCCCCTAAAACAGAGAGAAACTCCTTCCTCTATTTATTGTGAAAATAAGTATATTATATGGATGATATATAAAAAAATAAAATAGGATGTTTTAGGTATCAATGGGAATGGGATGGAAATCCTTGGCACTCAAAGAATACATTAAAATATCAGAAATTCTAGTGAATGTGGTAGTCATTGATTTTTATTAATAGGACAAAAAATCCATGGACATTATTCAAATGAATTCAATAGCACACAAGAATACATATTGGAAAATCTTCACATGAATCCCTATGGTTCATATGTAAACTATAAAGATTGGATAACGTTGAATTCAGAGCAAGACACTCCTTAATACTAAATAGGTTGGTAATAAATTTCCAAAGCATTTAAAAGTAAATACCTTACTCAATCTTCATGATAAATCAATGCGAGAAATATAAAAATAGCAATTATTTGAAATCAGTCACTGCCTTGCATTGTATTCAAATATAATCAAAGAAACAATGTTGACTATAAACCTTGAAAATTGATCTTGATAACTGAATAAAGTTATCCATAACTAAATAGACAATTGGGAAAAAGTTCTTGATTGAATAAGAAAAGATACAAAAAATAGCATACAAATTCTACAAAAAAGGCAGGTGAATCTCTTGGTACACTCTCAGATATTTTTTGAATACCATAGCAATGAAGAAAGGGTAAGAGGTTACCATGGTTTAATGTAGACTCTCTAACCCAGAGACTACAGGATCTCCTTGAGGCTCAGTCTGCATCATGTCAATATCCTCTGTACTCTGAAAAGTAGAAACCAAAGTTAACAGTCAAGTTTGCGAAAAGAAATATAATAAACACTATAAATATGCTTAACGAAAGGTATCGATACATGTGTCATGACTGGAACCTCAGAAGGAATAATCTCTTCAGGCAGCTCTTCATGTATAGCGCTAACCTAGAAATTCCATAATGTTAAGACTCATACCAATAAATTTATGTGACATAAATTCAATTTCAATTTGACATACAAAAATATAGATAGATAGTATTGAGTAATGGCTGTGGAACTTGTACATGATCATGTCCACGATCTACAGAATGAGCACGAGGGGAAAGGCAATGTTGTTCAAGGAATTTTGTAAACTGCATAAGTTAAATAAATATATTGGCGTCAGTTTTTTGAGACTAAATGTATATATACACCAAAAAAACACGTTAGATCAAAACCTGTTTGTACATACTTCGCCCATGGTGTGCATTTGTACTGTCCTGGATTGCTTATAGAGGTCTCTACATGAGGATGCATACTCAGTAAGCTCATCTCGCTCCATCTCCCTCAACACGTCATCTGGGATACTCACAAATGGACGCCCTCCTGCACTAGATGAAGGTTGGCTCGTCCCTAAGACGATTTCCACCCCTCCTAAAGCAGCTGCAATATGTTCTTGTATCTTATCCCTCATTTGTGATGCAGCACTGGAGATAAGGGTTAAATCCTCTGGAAGTGTTACTACCCTATGTGGTTGAGCTGCTAAACGAAGTGCTGGAGGCCTAAACCTAACATCTTGCATAGCATCAGGTCATTCATATGTACGACCTTTTCCAGCTCCATAGAATTTGGACCCAGTATATGTATATTTAAGGTCCATGTGCTCTCGGAATTGAGCAAACAACATTCTAACAAAATATTGTGGCACCTCATCATTATTTGGGAACTTCCCGTATGCATACAAGAACTTCTCATAAATATGGGGTGCAATAATACGATCATTGAATCTTGCAATCTTCAAACATTTTTTGTCTTCAGGCCGCAAGTCAAATAGTGACAAGGCCATTTCTTTAGTGACCTTACTTTTGACTTCATTGTAGGAGTGGATACCAATCACTGATGCTCTCCTCCTACGCATCATGTTAAAAAAAACTTGGGTTGATGGTCCAACCCCATGATAAGTCTTTATCAAACTCTCCAAATTGTGCAAAACAATTTGGAGACAATTTCAATTAGGGGCATAGAGATTGCAACTTTGCAATTCATTGTGCAATCTCATGGAATGCTCCCTCATCCCATCAACAGTAAGTAAGGAGATGGTATCTTCCTAAGGCATCTGCTCAAGAATATTACAAGGATGGGTGTAAATGGGATCATAGCTCGGATTTCGAGCAAACTCATGAACCCTACGACCTCTACCCCTGGGAGGCCGACCACCACCACCTGTAACATGTTAAATTATTGCACATATTAAAAATTAAATAATTTATAAGGAAAATTTGTATTTAAAAAGCTTGTTTGGTAATTTGAAAATACCTGCTGGAAAAACTATCTCTTCCTCTTCGTTCATACTATGGTCCCCTGACGAGGAATGAATGTGTCTATGACCCACTGTACAAAACATTAAATTGTTAGAATTTGGGTACATGAGTACCACAATAAGTTTGAAATTAAACATACATCAAACAATAAATTTTCATTTAGATTTTTCCTGGAGAAGTATCCAATTGTGAGGTGAATCCCACAAGCTGAGACATTGTTCTCCTTTGCCCCTCACCGGTAATAGGGCCAACTCCAACTCCAACATTTGAACCTATGGAGTATAATTTTTTCACAATAAACACATGTCATTTGAAAAAAAATTCACCTGTTCAACATTGAATATAACGTAAAATTGAACATTTTAACTAGCAATTGATCTAATGTGTACCTATGTCATGTATAATACCCTCGTTCATACCATGGTCCCCTGGCAAGGAATGAATGTGTCTATGACCCATTGTACAAAACATTAAATTGTTAGAATTTGCGTATGTGAGTACGACAATAAGTTTGAAATTAAACATACATCAAACAATAAATTTTCATTTAGATTTTACCTAGAGAAGTATCCAATTGTGGGATGAATCCCACAGGTTGAGACATTGTTCTTATTTGCCCCTCACCAGCAATAGGGTGAATGGGAACATGTCCTTGGGATGCCTCTTTTTCGATTCCCTGACTGGGTGAATGAGTCGGACGAGTGTGTCCACCTGTGCAGGACAAAAAAATTTTACATTAATCAATTTTTCACAATGAACAATAAATATAACCTACTTGAAAACATGACATAACTAAACAACCAATGTACCTAATAATCCTCCTCTCATGGAGGCGTCTCTGTAGGGCTCCATTGATGCCATGGAGGGGTCTTTGTAGGGCTCGACTGCCCCTCATAAACAAATTAGAAAACAATTTATCAATCGACAGTTGAATGTCATAAACCAATGGATAACAAGTACTATATAGGTACTATGTGTGAATGCATAGGCATGTTGAAAAGTATAACTAGATTGGTCTTCATGTTGACTATGTAATTATATTCTTATGTAAAGAAGAAGTAAAAGTAATATTATCTAAACACTAGGAACCGAGCTTTCCTAGGACTGGTACAGAAGAGTGCAAAAAAGAAGGCTTTATCATCATTACAACCAAGATCTAATCCTTACCCTTGAAGAAGATAATTCAAAGAGAAATCACCAACACATATTTTCTCCACCATCGAAGAAATCAAGATGAAGACTTTATCTTCACTTATCAATAAGTATCTTTCATTCTATAATCAAATTTTGTTTAAATGACTTTGTTTTCCCAGGGAGATCTATAAGTTGATTGGGTTACCAAGATTCCTTGCATGAGGAGAATAGTCACAGTCCTCGAAGAAAGTCAGGTTAAATTTCACTTAGAGAAGAATTATACAAAATTGAGGTATCAAAGAATGAAGGGATATCTTCATAAGATCTTAACTGTGAGATATGAAAATGACGATAAGGTGGACAACGTAACAAGGAGAGAGATTCTATAGAAATGTAGCCATAATTTTCAAGGTTCCTCCTCTAACTCTATAATTGTTATGGAACACTTTATACATGTCTCTACCATTCATGAAAAGCATCCCACAGTTTCACTTTCAATTCCACAAATGAGAGAGTATTGTTGTTTTTATTCCACCTTCCTCCATCACTACTAGTTGCACTTAGCACACCATTGAAACCATTTGAATAAGTACAAGGAATATGCTTATGAGTACATGGCACCACATGGCACCATTTTATTGAAATTCATGAGGGTGGCAAGCACATGATTCATACTTCAAGCACCAAGCTTCAGATTTGTAGCTGATTTATTTTTCCAGTCCTTATATTCATCATTGCAGTGTGATTATACTTCAATTCTGTGACTTATATTTTGACACATGACATTATATTAGATTCTAATTTTGAGTACAATGCCTCCCCTAATGATTAAATTGATAGATTTCATGCAATAAGGTCTCCAAGGTAATAGGAAAAACAATTAGCAAATCTCTCTCAAAATTCCCACTGTATCACAAAGATATACCATGACTGGGGCTTCACTACTTCAACTCAAAAGTTGTAACAAAGACAAAAGAAAATAAATCCAATTTGTTCAATCTCCTAAGATTACTTGGTATCTGATCTAGATTATGGTGAAAGAGAAACCTTGAAGTCAAAATCATTTGGCCTAGTTCAAGAACACTTTTCAAATGAAGGGTGAAATCATCTATTGTTATAGTAGGTCTAAAATATGAAGGTGCCCTGCAACAAAAATACCATAATCAAATATGTTACGAGGAATTTCCTTTTTTGATTTGCTTCTCCTTGCTTCTAACAATGAATTTGTCAGTTTGGGACTAGTGCATTCTATTTTTAGTCGGGTGTACCCAATATTTTGATGTTGTTTGAACCATAAAAATTTGCAAGTATAGTTTTGAGTCACAATTGTACACTAATTGGTTTTTGTGGACATATGACTATTGAAAGAGTAGCACCAAATTTTTTAAACACATGACCAGAGCATACCCAAAATATCGAACTGTTAGTGAGAGTAGAGACTCATTATTTTTAAGGGGATGGAAAATTATAGCAACACCCTCTTAGATACACGCCACATAATATCTAACATGTATATATGAAATTTGAAGAATAACATGCACTAGAGACAAGGGTTGGACACAACACACATACCCTCAATTTCCATGTTAAAATGTAGGATTAAAATATAGGAGTAAGAAACATACCATACCCCATAAAGCAAGATAGGACAACAAAATGATATATTTGGAGTGTTGAGGAAGGTATAACCATGACCAATTAGAATATGAGCCCTCTAACAGTATTTCTTAGGAATAAGATAAAATAACAATGACCTCCTTAAAAAAATCCAAAAAATTGTGAAAATGTTGTGGGAAAAAACCAACTTAATGTGAGAAAATTGTTGACTCCTCAATTTACATACAAATGATTAAAAAAACGCAACTCACAATGTATACCATGTAAGAGGAATATAATAGTCAAGGTGGGTAGCTCTTCTCTCCACCACTACTAATTACAAATACCTTGGCCACCATGAGGTAGATCCCATGATTTTATAATGATTTGACAATAGAGAATGAAGCTAGGTGGGAAAACCTTTTAGAAAGTAGAGTAGGACTAGGAAATGACAAGTTTTGGTGTTGACATACTTATTGCAAACAAATATAAATACTAAATGAATTTACATGAACTATCTCTAAAGTACCAAAAGAAATAAATTATTGCAAACAAATACAAATACTTGTGTAAAAATGAGTTTACTCAAGTTAAAATGAAAGTTGTTAACTATTATGTGGAATACAAATACCTAATGAGTTCACCAAAAAAGAATTTCCAAATAATTGAGAAAATGCACTATGTATGTATTACATCAGTATCAAGACAATGAAACATAAACAACTAAAAATAATTCATGATTTCCACAAAGGCTGAAGACTTTGAGGCACAAAAAACTAAGCTATTGGAGCTTGACCTGCTAATTTTGTTTTACTCCATACAAACAATCCAATAGAGAGAGATGCTATGTCATTTCTGCCTCTTTCATGATCTCAAATTCCTTTTTCTTCAACTGCACTTCCATGAGTTCAAATTCAAGTTTATTATTTTCATTTTCTAACTTCAGTCTCTTCAAGTATATTTACTTACTCCTACAAATTACCGCCCCCTTAAACCCCTCCTTCTCAAGTTCAAGTTGTTGTGCCTGAACCTCCACTTTCAGCGTTTTCACCTCAAGAAGTTTTCTTTGCATCCATGCTATTCTTGTACTATCTTCTTCAACATCTTCTCCATTTTCATCATTAGTTTTCCCATTTGCCTCATGATTCTCTCTCCTCTTAGGAGAATATGACTGCATACCATAATCTGCCAGGATATGTAGCTTGGAATAAGAACACATTTCTTCCTAGAATAAGTGATTGGATTCTATAATTTTCATCAGACCCTTTTTTTCCCCTCAGAAATATGATCCATAGAATAAATGAGATGATGATTCTCAACAACCTTTGATGTGTCTCTTCCAAGCACATCATTTAGTGCCTTAAAATTCTTGTTCATGTCATTGAATTTATCTTTGCACTGCTGACAATAAATATGAAATCCTTTCTGCTTCAATATTTTGGTAATATATTTCCACTTTCCATTCATCACGTGAGCACTAGAATTGTTCCTATTACATTCCTCAATAAAAAAAACAAACCAATTGGATCATAAGATTCACCATGTCCCCTCTCCATTTCAGAAGTTTCTAATGGTCATCAATGTGAGTTTTAGATTTCATAAGTGGATGATGTTCATCACTTTCATATTTATCTATTCAAATAAGACTATGATGTTGATGGTCATATTGGTGTTGTTGGTTCAGTTGTTGTGAATGATGGTCATCACTTTCATCTTAATCTCTGAAATTGAGACTATGATGTTTATGGGGATCTTGATGTTGTTGGTTCTTTTGTTGTGAATGATGGTCATTGAGGACATCTCCAACCTCGTAGTAGACCTACTGGGAAAAGTGCAAATTGAAAACCTTTCCTCCTTGGTTCTCAATAACCATGTTTTTTTTTTTAACTTCGTTAAAACCCTAGACAACAACGAAATTACCAAACCACAACATTTGAAATTTCATTTCAAGGCCAAATAGTAATTGGTCCTTTGCTAGGGATATGAAAGGAGGTCAAGAAGAGGAAACAACATTTCCTCTGCAACTGATCAAGAATATTCAGTTACACTAGACTTTTCCACAGACTCACCTTATTATGGAAGCTTTACAACTTATGAGAACATTGTCTGAAAAGAGGGTGGCTGAGATGAGGAGCACAAGGTAGTCACCCTGGTGAGAAGATCGAGTAGAATCCACAACCAAGCAATATCTCCTCTGTGATGTGAAGATGAAATCTAAGAGGGTTTTTTATATCCCCTCGTTTACATGGCCCATTCTGTCTGATGAGAAATATTTCTTTTATTGTTCTTGTGCATCATTTATGTTTTAGAATTTAATTACTGCTTAAACGATGCATTCCTCATTTCAATGGCAACAAGGCAGCAGGATTACATATGGGTTGTCTTAGTGCTCTGTGATTAAATGATTATTTACTTGTGGATTTAATTGGTTTTTATTCGAAGAGAAAAAACTCATGTACATATGGGTTGTCTTGGTTCTATGTAACTGAACTGAATTAGTTATTTATGGATTTGACTGGCTTCTATTTAGGGGAAAACGTATGTACTATGCCAGTGCTCATACTGCAAATGAATTTCTTTATTTTAATCTTCATGACCTTAAAAAATGATCCACAATCCCAAAAATTGCAACAGTTCAAGGTAGATGCACAGTTCAAGGCAGAGAAAGGCTTACCTGGATCCCGACAACAAAGAAAATAGCTCTTCAAAATGACATCTACAATCTAAGAATTCGCGAAAACGACAGTGCCAAAATGAAAATGACAGTGCAGAATGTCAGGCGAATGAAGAATTATGGGGTTTTATTATAAGAATAAAATTCTTGGACGAGAGTTCAAAAAAATCTCGGATGAGCGTTGAAAAAACTCTTAAACGAGAGTTAAAAAAACTCTCATCTGAGAGTTTTTTTAACTCTCATCCGAAATTCTTCCCGATATTTTATCTCAGTACAACTCTTGGACGAGAAAATTCATAACTCTCGTCTGAGAGAATTTTAACTCCAGTTAAACCCAACCAAACTCTCGGCCGAAATATTTAAAATCTCTCGGATGAGAGTTTTTAAATTTCTCGGTCGAGAAATCAAGTTGACTATTTTCTCGGACGAGAAATTAAAAATTTCTCCCAAATTCAAACCATCTGCCAAAAAGTGATTCCCAACTTCGGGATTTCACCTAGATAGGACATAAAACTAATTGAAAATACACTAAGAATATCAGGTAAAGAAAAGTTGTATGTTACTGTATATATATATCAGTCAATCCAAAGCTTTACAAAGTGGTCTTCTTAGATAACATTTTTCAACCTGTAGGTTGAAAAAAACATCAGCATGTATACATTAGGCTTATGGAGTCAAAATAATCTCAGAAAATCAGTAAATCTAATTGACATGGAAGTTCAGGCATATCAGGGTTTTTAGTCATGAGACACACACTTGAGACATGTAAAAAGCACAGTCAGTCCATTTATAAAGTAATTCAGAGCATCTAAAGATGAGTTCTGAGTAATATAGATGAACACCACTAAAAATAAGATATATAAGAAACACTGATAGGAAAGGAAAACACTAAAAACCCCATCTGAATCTCAAGTTGGTCAGGTAGAAACTCTCTGCATTAGTTGAAACAGTCTTTTTACAATATGCACCAGCTTTGCCAAAAAGTCTCCAACCCTTTGGTAATTCAACCCTTTGATCTTTTACAGATCATTTACATCATGATATAAGCTTGTCATCAACTATATACATCAAATTCCTACATATTACGCCTATCCTAACCATATAACATGGTATTTATTACATAAGACAACTGCAAACCTAAAACAGAGTCCTATTACAAGTAGGATTAGGACTCTTTCACTTTATTTAAAACAACTTTATATAGACTTAATTACATCATATGCCACTTGCATTTTCATGAGGTCAAAACATGATGATGAGCTCTGAACTATTATGACCATAATGCTGATGGTGTTGATCTCCCGTAATCTACGAAACCGTCCCCCTGTTCTTTAGGCTTTGGATTCTTTAATATTTTGAGGCATTCTAACCCTTATGAACCATTATTTCGATGCCTTTTGTTGTCAAGAACTGAAAAATCATATTTCCAAAGTCATCCCCTAGTGCCAGCTATTCAAAATCCACTTCAAACTCTCCAAAATAGTGAAATAGACCTGCGCTACGAAAACAACCCAGTTTCGTAGCGCTTCTTCGTAGCGCAGTATTTTTAACCTTTTTCCTTCAAAATTTTGGCTTCTTCTTTTTAGATTTATCTTCCTTGACACTTAACACAACTCCCTTAGAAATTTAAAGTGAAAATTCACATTTTTTCCCTTCCAAAATTTAAGAGAGAGAGTGAAAAAGCATGATACAACAATTTCGTAGCACATTTCAGTCATTTTGCACTGTTGGCATTACGAAACTACTGAGTGAGCAGTTTTGTTCAAAATTTTCAAAAATGAAAATTTGAAAATGTACCAAAACTCCAAATCAACCTGCTTCCAATATATAAAACAAAAATATCAAGTGAAAAATACTTTCATAACAGTCTTCATGAGATTCCTTCTTCATTTGCAAATTTTTCCTGTTTTTCTGTGAAAATTAGGTCTTGGGATAGAGCTTATATCTCTTACTCCATGATGTATTTTAAGAAACTAAAGATTTTTTTTGTAGGCCATGATGTTTTGAATAAATACCTCTCTTGTTTTTTTGAAACACATCTCCTGTTGTCCAAAAACTTCCTTTATGTGTAAAACAACAAAACTCTGTTTCTGAAAATAGAGTTTCAATGAAATCCTTTTATCTCCCAACTTGTAACACTTGCGAGCCAATTGAGAGAGGTTTTTTTTATCTGAGGATGTGATGAAGACAAACCTCTTTAATAATTCCAAAAGACTTTTGAATTTGGCCAGAAACTGAACTTGAAGTTTGACTACTAAACAGTGATGTACAGGACATTTTGTAACAACAGTTTCGTAGCGTATTTTAATTTATCAATTTCTCCCACCTCATAATGAGTTTGAGGAAACTAAGAGAATTTTTTGTAGTTAGGTCTGTTAGGAAGAAAAGTTTCTTTCAATTTTCCTAAATTTGTTTTTAGTTGCTCAGAAACCTCCTTGGAAGTTGACTATTCAAAACTAGAAAAAAAATGTTTTTGCTTCATATTGCGCTACGAAAGTAGCAGCGCTTTCATAGCACATTTCCTCTTTTTTGAACTAGTGGTGCTACAAAATGGTGGATTCCTGGCTAATTGCAGAAATTTAGCCCGAAAATTTATGGAATGACCCCTAAATAGAAAATATGAATCTTTGATCATGGAATGGACCTTGAAGGACTTTATTTGAACTTAAATGATGACCTTTAAACTTATAAAAACTATGACCTACCCGTAACCAAACTAAAAATGACTTTGAGACCTATTTAAGACCATGATAAAAAACAATGTTGACATACAACTTTTTGAAATTTTTTTGGGTGACAACATATTCAATAGATACCTATTCGATTATATTTTTCAAAATATATGCTTGTGCTTATTATTTCGTAAGAGAAAATCCAAACGCTAAAACTTCTTAATATTTTTGTAATCAATCATTGGATTCAGGATACGAGATGATCAGGTTTTTAAATCATAAAACCATTAAAAAACATAAGAGTACTTATCTCAGAGAATTGAAACTAGCTGTTTATGACACCAAACCATGAGTGAGGAAATAACATCCTCCACTCCCCCCTTGCTTCCTTCCAGATCCACAGGTAGTAGTTTCCAAATATGTAGCAGTTGGCCTTGAAATTACGATCCATCTCTGAATGCAAATGGATTTCAGAGTTCCATTGGTTCGAAACCACCTCTGGAGATTCACGTTTTTTGGCATTTCAGTTGTGACCCCTTTTCATTCTCTATTTTCAGAACCCCTTTCCCTCATTGAGATCCTATACTTTCCTCCACAGGGAAGATAATTGTTACAGTTCAACTACTTCTTCTAATTGTTCTATATTTTCTTGGAATTATTTACTAAAACAACTATATTAATTATGAGCATGTAATTTTATTCATGAATCATAAAAATAATTCATTAATTAGTCTTAACACATTACTATTCTCTTGCAGAATGACCAAATAAAACGTATGAAAGTAAAAGTAAAATTATTGAAATTTGGGGATGTTACATCTTCCACCACTGAGGGAAAACATTGTTCTCTGTGTTTTATTCTATTCTATAAACAATTCCAAATTTTCTTCCCATATAAACTATTCATCTTACCAAGTAGCCTCCTCTAGGGTGAAGTGCTTCCATTGCCCTTTAACCTGGAATATGATTCATTTCCACACCATTGCTTCTCTCCGCTCAAGAATATGTTGGGGTTATACGAGGAAATTTTCATCCTGTTTGACCTCTGACAACCATATTCAACACATTATTCACATATAAATCTCATTTTCTAAGTCCTATTAACAATTATAATTTACCTGAACATTTTTTCAATGAATTATATGCTTCGGATCATGCACATATCATTTCAGTAAGGATACATTAAATACTTTGTGAACCCTGATAGGATTGGGTATAGTTGTTTGATAAGCCACTGGTCTTATTCTTTCCAAAGCTTGGAAATTCACACAAAATTGAGGAGCTAACTTAGCGCAAGTAGTCCACCCTCAGGTGCTTTTCCTTGGTTTAATTCTAATGTAAACATGATCTCCCACTTCAAATTCTTGATAGGATCTCTTCTGGTCAGCATAAACCTTTTTCCTATCTTGGGTAGATTTTACATTATGTCGGATTCTTTTTACTTCACGTTCCATGTCCTCCATCATTTCAGGTCCAGGCATTAATTTAGTGTCCTGCACCTCTTTCCATGCAATGCCTCAAAATGGCTCATTTTCAGGGACTCCTAGTACCCTTTATTGTATGCAAATTCCACTAAATGAACATATCTTCCCACTTTGTGGGTTATTGCATCATGTACATTCTTAACATGTCTTCTAGTACCTCATTCACTCGTTCGGTCTTCCCATTCATTTATGGATGATAGGAAGTGTTGAACTGAATTTGTGTGCCCATAATAGAGAAGAGTGCCTTCCAGAAGGCTGAGGTAAACTTCACATCTCAATACGAGATAACTATTTTGGAACACCATGTAACGTGAACACTTCCGTCATGAAAATGTCAACAATTTGCATTGTTTTTTAATTGGACTGAACTAGTATAAATGAGTTGCCTTACTCAACCTATCCACTACCACCATTATCAAGTCATTATGTCTCTTAGTTCTAGGTAAACCTGTAATTGTCGTGAATGACTTCCAATTTCAACTCTAGTATGGGTATAGGTTGTAATAAACCAACTAGGTGCCGATCCTCCACCTTTACTTGTTGACATTCCAAACACCTAGTGAGGTATTCAGTAGTGTCCTTGCACATATCAGGCCAGAAATAATCTTTCCTTATTCCTGTCAGCATCTTCTATTAGTTAGGATGGGCAACATATGGACTTCCATGATATTCATATAAAATGAGCTCTCTCAATGCCACCTGGTTCGGAATATATATCTTCCTTCAAAAAGGTAATAGATGTTCATCATTCATCATATAATATGACCTTATCTCTTGGTTTTCCACGTGTTGTACTTGCTTCTATAGAAACTTCTATTGAGAATCCGTTTTTTATGCTTCTTTAATTTTCTCCTGAAATTTGAATTCCACCCAGTTAAAACAGAATTCATAAATACAATGTATTCATCTACTTAAGGCATCTGCTACAGGTTTTCCTTACCCTTTACATGTTTAATTTCAAATTTAGATTCACTCAAAAAGACGTTCCACCTTGCCTGATGGGCATTCTGATCAGACTGTTTACAGTAGCTAGTCAAGCTGATGTGGTCAATTTTCAATATGAATATTTTTCCTATTAGGTAGTGTCTCCATACTTTGAGTGCATGAACCACAAAATTTAACGCTAGATCATAAGGGGAGTACCATTGTTCTTGTTCCTTTAGTTTTTGAAATTCATACAAAAATAATTTTCCATCCCAAGACAACAGAACACCTACTCCCTCTTGACATGTTTTAATACAGACCTCAAATTCCTTATATGAATCAACTAAATTTAACATAGGAGAAATAGTTAATAATTTCTTTAACTATTCAAAGCTAGTTTGGGACTCATTTTTCCAATTAAATGATCGTCTTTTCCGTTGTAAGGAAGTGATAGAGAATTCAATTCAGGTGAAACCTTCTATGAAACATCGAGAGTGTCTAGCCAAAACCATGAAGGAACATATGTATGCTACATTCTTAGGTACCCACTATTCCATAATAGTCGTTATCTTCTCTGGGTCTACCGATGTTCCTTCAATAGAAATTACATGGCCTAGATATTGGATATGTTATTTATAGAAGTCACATTTAGTGAATTTGGCATAAAGATAATGGTCCCGCAACATTTTTAACACCAAATTTTTTTTTTTTTATGCTCTTCCATGGTTTTGGAATAAATTAATATGTCATCTATAAAAATATTAAAAAAAAAACTTGTCAAAAAATGGATGAAAGATGCCATGCATCAAATTCATGAAAGTTTTTGGTGTGTTAGTCGATCCAAACTGTAACACCTCCAGTTTTAACAAAAAAAAAAATTGTTTCTACCTGCCCCAATCTACTGAGATTTCTTCTCTATTCACTTAATTATTTAAATATGAGTTCAGAAAATTGACTTTGTTCCCTCTGAATAAGTTTCTTCCAACCATCTAGCATCTTGCTCTTCATAACAACATTTAACATTCCAACTATATTCCTTGAACCCAAATCTATCTATACATATATATGCTCATGAGATGTGTTTGTTTATTTTTTTCTAGATACAATATAACCCTAGTCTAGATGGCATACATATTTTCCAATAATCTTCCCCCCCTTGATATATTCAATACATATACATTTGAGTCCACCCATCGAACTCGACCATGTATCTTGCAGTCCTATATATATTTTTATGTAACCATATCTATAGCGCTCCTCTTGTTACTATCTTTGAACCTATATATATAAATATATATATTTCATTACATATATAACACTTATATAGATCTACCATGTGTATCGACCCATTTTAATAATGCATTGAGTGCATATATATATATGACCGATATTATATTCACGACACCTCCCCTTTGACCTTAGTGTTGAAATCGTACACTATAAGCACCACTTTATTCCATGTGTTAACATGACTGGCTATGTGCCAACCTGTATTAAATACAATATTAACACCTTGAAATTTTCATCATTATCCATGTTACAGTGATACGTTCATAAATGAAATCGACGATCGGTTTAAGGCGCCGAGACGGTTAAGGTTCGTATCAGAGATTCGGCCTTTGGTCGTGCCACGTTAACATGTGGATTTCTGGGTATGACAGTGGTTCTACTATTGATCACGTGACATTGACCTTACTCCCTCCTTGATATACCAAACCCTAACCCTAAACCCGGTGAATTTATTTTATTTTATTGTTTTCCTTTTTCCGGTTCTCCTTCGCTGTGTTAATTTTCAAATTCTTAATCCTACGCCGAATACTGTCTGCCATGATTCTTTCAGCGATGTGTGTGAAATCTCCTTCCGGGATCTCGTTCGGGTTTACGTGTGCGATCTCATTCTGGGTTCTGATGTTTTCTTGTGCAGAGACGGCGCCTCACGCAGGAGATGAGGTACCCGACGCCGAAGTTTGCAGATTCATCACAGCCCGGAGCTACGTGTAAGCGATGTGTCGGTTGTGTTCTGCCTTTGTCTGAGACGGCGCATCTACACGGTTACGTGCAAGTGAAATGCTTTACACAGCCGGGTACCACTATTTGTCAGTAGCTGGGTTACACTTAAATCGTGTTTTGGAATTTTCCGCTAGATCTAGTACAATGGGATTAGGACATACACACATTTCTTCGAGCGGCCTCCACACAAAAATACATACCATCTATTCCTATATATTTTGTTTCGGTTCAGGTTGAATATCATTTGGGGCCAGGATGGTGTTTTTATTCCCTAGTTCTCGGAGACGTTCTTCTATGGGGTTTTTTTTCCTCTTCGTTGATACAGGAGTGCCAGACTCGTTTGTAGATATGTAAGTCCATGCGTAACATTCTCTTGTTCTTTTCATTCTGCAATTTGTTTGATGTGGGTAGACCATACTGAATCTAACTTGGCTATGAATTGTTTATGCAGACCGACGCCTATTCGCAGCTTCCTTGGCACTCAATGGGACGGCCTCCCCCTGGCTGCCGTGCTACCCTGTTATTTTGCATTTCCTATTTGTATTGTTTTTTTTTCTATTGCTCTGTTTCCATCGGCCGAAGTAGCCTTATTTCAGGTGATTCACCAGTTCGACCAGGTGATAGTAGAGATTTACCTTTTGTTTATTTGTCGATGCTTTCCTAGATCCGGTGTTTTTATTTTGTTTTTAAAACCCAACGCTAACTGTCAGGCCTTAATTTGAGTGGGCGAGTATATAGTTCATTACATAACTCAATCAGGATTATAGTTAATATCGTTCTGGCAGTTCGCCCCAACCTGGTCACCTCAGTTCATGTAGCTGGCAATATGGACCCGCCAACCTTGCTAGGAGAAGACGCCGAACTCTTCAGTCGGTAACTTCCCTCCCTTAATGCGAATTTCGCGTTTGAGCTTTTGTTGTCTTTGTTTTATTTATTGTTAGCAGTCTCCTTCGCAGAGATAGGCGTGGCCGCCACGTATTACCGCCTCTGTCATAACTTAACACCATGTACCGTGGTCACGTTTGTCTCCGCATTGATTCATAGTTCAATGGTTGTTTTGTATTACCTATGTGTTAATTTTTCTGTGGTTATACAATTCCATGTGATGACGCTTTTCCTTTAACTCTGAAGGTGCATATAACGAATAATCTCCAGCACATAGATACGATGGATAGAGTTAATAGGAGTTCAGATGTAGGTTTAGAATGTTATGTTTACCATATTCCGAAATTTTTCCTAAATGCAGACTCTATATCATATGAAAAATAACCCTAGAAAGCCGAGAACATTAACAGCCATACCCTTCGCGGAAATGGTAGTGCAATGAGCCTATTGCATAAAACGTCGAATCGACATTAGGGTTTAACAGGGTTTGACTGTGCGCCAAGTCGCCTCATAATTGGCACATATATATATTTTTCTCACCCAAATTGATTCACAATGAGTACTTGATTATTTTACGGCGTTTAAGTTTTATTTTTCTTTGTTATGCATATATAGATATATATTGCCATTAATTTGGTTTGCGGCCTGTATAATCTATTTTCCATGTGATGTGTACATCTATGTGCCCGATAGTGCTTGAATAGGTGACGTAAATTTAAATTAAATCTGTCACTATGATATTTGTTACAGGATTGAAGGTAGCTTTAGGAATGCAATACATATATTCCTATAACTGTTATAAAATATTTCTATGAGCCCGCGGCACCTTCATTTTTGGTTTACATGTCATATAGATATGATTTATATATATGCTTCATTTTTGTACATAGCCCATATATAGTCGAGCTTACAAAGGCCTACTTTCACTAGATTTCAATACTTGCTAACATATATATGTCTTTGGTAAATACTTATTCATGTATGCAATATTTCATTGGATGCTGTTCATTAATCATAGACTTTATCTATAGCCCTACCATTTATTTCAAAGGTTAGGGATAAAATTAAAATACAAAATGTTCTATAATGGCTATGAATACGATAACCCTTCTCTAGTGGAGAATTGCTTTGCGGTTTAATAAGAAGTACAAATACATGTTCTAGAATCCATACTCTTAAATTCTACTTTTCTTTTAAGGTATGATAATATGTGGTTAATAGTACTTGACTAGAGGACATTAATTATAAGTCAAGTATTTTACTATGATTCGGTTTTTTCACGGGCAAGGATAGATTTAGAAGTGAAATCTATACCCCTATAAATGTTATAAAAATCATATTGAGTAGAATTACTCTTATTCTAGCACAATTTTGAGTGTCATATTCTAGTATCTTACTTTCTTCATTTTTGGTTATGTATCATGTATACTTCAGTTCTGCTATAATGTTTTTCTAGCATATATAAGAGCCTAAAATATTCCCATTTGTATCTTCAGGAAACCAAATAATATTTTATTATCTATAGAGACGAAGTAACTTCAGATTTAAACCGACCTTGGTTTAGAGTTTCTGGAGTTTCTACCCTATAGATTTATGGCCGACAACTAAACAGAATCTGGAAGGTGAATGCCTTAGGATAGACTCTGTTAAATGTAGTACCACAATCAATCATACAAATTCTATTAAGTTTTATATGTAGCTAATTCATACCATCATAAAATGGAATAACAAGAATTTCAGAACATACCACAATCTGCAAATGACCAACCTCCCAACCATAGAATCCTCTTTATCTCCCAGGATTCACCCCCGAGCTGAGTTCACCTCCTAGCACAGATCAACCTCTGATCTGCTTAGGAGCAGCTTATTTAAGCTCATTATTTCCCCAAAGCATGTTTCTAATTCTGCGTCCAGAATAGCAGGATGCTTTCTTTCATGTTTAGCCTAGGCTTCCCATTTTGGGATTCTTCAAAGCTGCTTTAAGCTTTTCCTCAGCTTTTCCAGCTTTTTCTCACCTCTTCCCAACTACTCCTCTTCATTGGGGAAATGTAGATTCCTCCTCAAATCTAAATTACTTTCTTTCAAGGATTTTTGAAAGATTTTTGGGCATTTGTTGCCTTATCCATCCTCATGGATTTGGCAAGTGATCTCTAATTCTCATCTTGGTCAAAATGCACAATCATTTTATTTATTTCCTCAAATAAAATATGTAATTACATTCACACCATACTTATCCCTTGGGGTCCACCCCCTTTAGGATTTAAGTTCAATGTCTAACTTTAAAAAATTCAACACACAAATTGGGGGTGTTACATATTCCCCCTCTGAAAATAAACACCGTCCTCGGTGTTATTATTTAACTACTAGTGTTCACTTAAACAAAAATGGATATTTCTCCATCATTTCAGCTTCCCTTTCCCAGCTAGCTTGTTCAGCAGTAAAGTGCTTCCACTACACTTTTACTCTGGCCACTGTTCTGTTTCTCAATTCAATTTCTTCCCGCTCCAATATTTGAAGCGGTTCTAGCAGAACTCCCCTTCTGGTTCCCCCTGTACAACATTCCAATCAACTATGTGAGAAGCATAATGCACATATCTTTTTAATAATGAAACATGAAACACATTATGCACTTTAACATGGGGTGGTAAGGCCAGCTTGTAAGCCACTGGTCCCACCCTTTCTAAAACTTCAAAAGGCCCACAATATCTAGGAGCTAGTTTTGCACAACTTCCTGCATAAAGTGTGCTCTTTTTGGGTCTGATGCGTAGATACACATGATCCCCTTCTTTAAATTCTCGGTGCACTCTTTTATTATCAGCATAGCTTTTCTGGCGATCCTGTGCTGTCTTGATATTTCTCTGTATTTGTTTAACAATTCTTTCCATCTCTTGTAGTGTATCTGGTCCCAACACCAGTTTATCCTCTGGTTGACTCCAGCTCAAGGGAGTACGGCACTTTCTCCCATAGAGTGCCTGAAACGGACTCATCTTAATAGAGGATTGGTAACTATTATTATAGGCAAACTCAGCTAAATGCAGATACTCTTCCCATTTTGATGGCCTATCCATCACGTACATTCTCAGCATATCCTCTAAAATTTGATTTGTCCTTTCTGTTTGCCCATCAGTCTGAGGGTGATAGGCAGTACTAAAATTCAGCTTAGTACCCATTCCTGCAAACAATCCTTTCCAAAATGCTGTTGTAAACTTAGCATCTCGATCTGAAACAATCACCTTGGGAACTCCATGAAGCCTTACTATCTCCTTTAGGAAAACATGTGCTACTTGAGCTGTTCCAAAAGTAGACTTTACTGGTATAAAGTGAGTAGCTTTTGTGAGGGTGTCTACTACTACCATTACAGAATCATGTTGATATTTAGTCTTGGGTAATCCTGTTATAAAATCCAGGGAAACTGTGTCCCATTTCCATTCTGCAATTGGCAACGGGTTTAAAAGCCCTGCTGGGTGTTGATGCTCAACTTTGACTAACTGACATTCCATACATATACTTAAATACTCTGCCACATCTCTTTTCATTCCTGGCCATAACAACTTCTTTTTCAAGGCTGTTAACATCTTTTGGTATCCTGGATGTCCTGCATAGGGCTGTTTGTGATATTCATCTAGAATTTCTCTTTTCAATGACTCTATATCTGGAATATACAACCTGTTTTTGTAATAGAGTAGCCCTCTTTGGTTTTTTGTGAAATCAGTTTTATCCTTTTTCTGTAGTTTCACCAAGAGTGCTTCATAGTTGGGATCTTGATTTGCTGCTTTTCCTACCAATTCCTCTATCTCCATCTGGGCACTACTCCCAATGCTAGTTAAATGTTGACAAGCACTTCTACTTAAGGCATCAACAACTTTATTCTCTTTTCCCTTGATATGCTTTATATCCATATCAAATTCACTTAGAAAGGACAGCCATCTGGCTTGTCTTGCATTCAGGTCATTTTGGGAAAAAAAATATTTGAGGCTGATATGATTAGTCATCAATGTGAACTTCTTCCCCAACAGATAGTGTCTCCACATTTTTAAAGCATGGATAATAGCTGCAAATTCCAAATCATATGCACTATAATTCTGTTCATGTATTTTCAGTTTCCTAGATTCATAGGCAATGACTGAATTTTCCTGCAACAGGACTCCTCCCAGCCCTTCTCTGCAAGCATTTGTACATACAACAAACTCTTTATCAGGATCAACAATTTTTAATATAGGGGCTGAAATAAGTTTTTGTTTTAACTGCTCGAAACTGTTTTGACATTTTTCAGTCCACACAAACTTGACACCCTTCCTTTGCAATGAAGTGATGGGATGTGCTATGGCAGAAAATCTTTCCACAAATCTACGATAGTAGCCTGCTATCCCCATGAACGACCTTACTGCTGAAACATCAGTTAGGACTGGCCATTCCTTAATCGCTTTTATCTTTTCAGGGTCAACTGCAAGCCCTTTTTCAGAAATAATATGGCCCAAATATTGAATTTTATCTTTATAAAATTCACATTTACTGATCTTGGCATATAGCTGATTTTCTTTCAACGTCTGCAACACTATTCTCAGATGTTCCTTATGTTCATCTTCATTTTTAGAATAGACTAAGATATCATCTATGAACACAAGAACAAATTTGTCCAAAAACTTGTTTAACACACTGTTCATCAAGCACATAAATGTGGCAGGGGCATTCGTCAAACCAAAAGGTAGGACTACAAATTCGTAATGCCCATACCTGGTTTGAAATGCTATTTTACTGATGTCTTCTTCTTTGATTCTAAGCTGGTGATAACCAGTCCTTAGGTCAATCTTGGAAAAGACTGAAGCTCCTCTCACTTGATCAAAAAGATCATCAATTCTAGGCAAAGGGTATCTGTTCTTAATGGTTAACTTGTTCAATTGCCGATAGTCAATGCACATTCTAAAAGTTCCATCCTTCTTTTTCACAAATAAAACCGGGGCTCCCCAAGGAGACACACTGGGTCTGATATACCCTTTATCTAACAACTCCTGCAATTGCATTTTTAGTTCCATGAGTTCTGGAGGACTCATCCGATAGGGGGCTCGGGAAACAGGTGTGGCTCCCGGCACCAAATCTATGGAAAAATCAATTTCTCTTTTGGGAGGGAGATGAGGGATTTCCTTGGGAAAGACTTCCTTAAATTCTCTGATGACTGGTATAGCATCCAGTAACTCTTCCTCAGTTTGCTGTTCTATTTCTTCTACATGCACTGCATATACTTGGTATCCTTTTCTAGTTGTTCTTTTTAATTGTAAGGCTGATATTTGTCTTATTGAAATGGATTTTGGTTTCCCTTTTAGTGTAAAAGGTTTCCCTTCTTCATCCACACAATGCAGGGTTTTATCCCAGCAGTTCATCAGAGCTTTCTTCTTTTCCAGCCAATCCATTCCTATCACCAAGTCATAGGATCCTAATGGAAATATGTTCAAATTTACTTTTGTTGGAAAGCCATTTAAGTGTATTGCTGTTTTGGGCAATTTATGTGTGACTTTTCTCTTAGTTCCGGTGGCCAGCTGTACCAACCATGACTGCTGAAATTTTTCAGGTTTAATTTTACATTTTTCTACAATTCCAGGACTAATGTAACTCAAAGAAGCACCTGGATCAATCAAAACAGTAACAGGTAAGTCAGAAATCTTACCCTCCATTTCCACCATGGTTGCTTGATGTTCTGCCTGTCGATTTTCCAGGGCTGCACTGATGGTTGGTATGTTTCTGGCTATGTCATTGACGGTTGTTGCCTCTCGCTCTCTGCTGATCATGTGTATATTTCGATGGGGGCAGTCTCTCATCATATGGGGTTCTCCACATCCCCAACATTTCAGAGGTTCCTTCATTCTGACTGTCCCTTCCTTTCTATTGTTCCCTTCTACTGGTTTTGAAGCCACTTGGGACTGAGCAGTTTGACTTTCTTTTGGTTTACTGAATTTTTTCCGCTGATGATCTCTACCAAAATTTCTTAGATATGCTGGTTTTGGTATTTTACCTTTGAACTCACCCTTGTTCAGCCAGCTCTTCCCTTGTTCAGCTTTACCTTTGAACTGCTGATAGCATAATCTTGCTTTTCTAATAGCTTCATCCATTGTTTTTGGGTTGTCAAACTCAATTTTCTCCTTGTACACAGTAGGCAGACAATTTAAAAACCTTTGCACTTTTGCCTTTTCTTCCCTAATGTAAGGAACATACCTCAGTAAATTTGTAAACTTAGTGACAAACTCATCAATAGTGAGCTGTCCTAGTCTAAGTTCATGGAATTCTTTTGCTTTATCATCATAATAACGTTCATTCAAATAACGACTTTTGAACTTAATCTGAAAATCTTCCCAAGTAACTGTCTTTTCATCAATGGCATGCACCATTTTTGTCTCTTCCCACCACAGTGTAGCTTTTCCTTGTAGCTGGTACACAGCTAATCTATCCTTCAGATTGCTTTCATATTCATAAACTTGGAAATTCTTGATCATGTTCAGCAACCAAGCTTCAGCATCTTCTTCTTTCTCCCCATCATAGGAGGGAGGTTTGATCTTTCTAAATTCTCCCTGCAATTCTCTTTTCTGCTTATGTTGATGCCTAGCTGCATCCTCATCTTCAGACTCATCCATCTTTCTCTTTCCGGAACCTTCGCCTTCCTGGCTATTCCGGGAAGTTAGTTCTCTGATGAGCTTTTCCTGCTCCTTACTCGCTGATGACAACATGTCATTCTGGCTTCTCAGTTCAGCCAATTCTCATTGCAACCTGTGCAACATAGCCAGTACCGGGGCATTGGGATCTGGAGTAGCAAACTCATCACGCAGATCCACATAAATCCCTTCACCTTCAGCCATTTCAACTGTACACACTCATAACACAAATTAGCAAAAATTTTAAAATAACATTTTCAACAAACAACCACATATGTTTTAATAGTGAGCACAAAATGACAGCCCAATTTGTTGTAACTAGTGCTCCGATACCATTTGTAACACCTCCAGTTTTAACAAAACAAAATTTTGTTTCTACCTGCCCCAATCTACTGAGATTTCTTCTCTATTCACTTAATTATTTAAATATGAGTTCAGAAAATTGACTTTGTTCCCTCTGAATAAGTTTCTTCCAACCATCTAGCATCTTGCTCTTCATAACAACATTTAACATTCCAACTATATTCCTTGAAACCAAATCTATCTATACATATATATGCTCATGAGATGTGTTTGTTTATTTTTTTCTAGATACAATATAACCCTAGTCTAGATGGCATACATATTTTCCAATAATCTTCCCCCCCTTGATATATTCAATACATATACATTTGAGTCCACCCATCGAACTCGACCATGTATCTTGCAGTCCTATATATATTTTTATGTAACCATATCTATAGCGCTCCTCTTGTTACTATCTTTGAACCTATATATATAAATATATATATTTCATTACATATATAACACTTATATAGATCTACCATGTGTATCGACCCATTTTAATAATGCATTGAGTGCATATATATATATGACCGATATTATATTCACGACACCTCCCCTTTGACCTTAGTGTTGAAATCGTACACTATAAGCACCACTTTATTCCATGTGTTAACATGACTGGCTATGTGCCAACCTGTATTAAATACAATATTAACACCTTGAAATTTTCATCATTATCCATGTTACAGTGATACGTTCATAAATGAAATCGACGATCGGTTTAAGGCGCCGAGACGGTTAAGTTTCGTATCAGAGATTCGGCCTTTGGTCGTGCCACGTTAACATGTGGATTTCTGGGTATGACAGTGGTTCTACTATTGATCATGCGACATTGACCTTACTCCCTCCTTGATATACCAAACCCTAACCCTAAACCCGGTGAATTTATTTTATTTTATTGTTTTCCTTTTTCAGGTTCTCCTTCGTCGTGTTAATTTTCAAATTCTTAATCCTACGCCGAATACTGTCTGCCATGATTCTTTCAGCGATGCGTGTGAAATCTCCTTCCGGGATCTCATTCGGGTTTACGTGTGCGATCTCATTCTGGGTTCTGATGTTTTCTTGTGCAGAGACGACGCCTCACGCAGGAGATGAGGTACCCGACGCCGAAGTTTGCAGATTCATGTCCCCGCCCAGAACTACGTGTAGCGCTGTCGGTTGTGTTCCTGCTTAGCCCAGTATAGAGCGAGCTGCCTACTGCAATTCAGTACTTAATTGAAATGCTTTTACACAACCGGGTACCATGCTGTCGACGAACTGGATTGTTTACCAAATCGTGTTTTGGAATTCTCCACCGTCTAGTACAATGGGATTAGGGTTTCATACCCTTACACATTTCCTCGGCGACCTCCACTAGCTGCCCATTATACCAGCTATTCCTATATATTTTGTTTCGGTTCCTGTTGAATATCATTTGGGACTGGGATGATTGTTTTTATTCCCTAGTTCTCTGAGGGAGCAGTTCTTCCTATGGGTTTTTTTTTTTCCTCTTCGTTGATACAGGAGTGCCAGACTCGTTTGTAGATATGTAAGTCCATGCGTAACATTCTCTTGTTCTTTTCATTCTGCAATTTGTTTGATGTGGGTAGACCATACTGAATCTAACTTGGTTATGAATTGTTTATGCAGACCGACGCCTGTTCGCAGCTTCCTTGGCACTCAATGGGACAGCCTCCCCCTGGCTGCCGTGCTACCCTGTTATTTTGCATTTCCTATTTGTATTGTTTTTTTTTCTATTGCTCTGTTTCCATCGGCCGAAGTAGCCTTATTTCAGGTGATTCACCAGTTCGACCAGGTGATAGTAGAGATTTACCTTTTGTTTATTTGTCGATGCTTTCCTAGATCCGGTGTTTTTATTTTGTTTTTAAAACCCAACGCTAACTGTCAGGCCTTAATTTGAGTGGGCGAGTATATAGTTCATTACATAAATCAATCAGGATTATAGTTAATATCGTTCTGGCAGTTCGCCCCAACCTGGTCACCTCAGTTCATGTAGCTGGCAATATGGACCCGCCAACCTTGCCAGGAGAAGACGCTGAACTCTTCAGTCGGTAACTTCCCTCCCTTAATGCGAATTTCGCCTCTGAGCTTCTGTTGTCTTTGTTTTATTTTTTGTTAGCAGTCTCCTTCGCAGAGATAGGCGTGGCCGCCACGTATTACCGCCTCTGTCATAACTTAACACTATGTACCGCGGTCACGTTTGTCTCCGCATTGATTCATAGTTCAATGGTTGTTTTGTATTACCTATGTGTTAATTTTTCTGTGGTTATACAATTCCATGTGATGCCGCTTTTCCTTTAACTCTGAAGGTGCAGATAACGAATAATCTCCAGCACATAGATACGATGGATAGAGTTAATAGGAGTTCAGATGTAGGTTTAGAATGTTATGTTTACCATATTCCGAATTTTTTCCTAAATGCAGACTCTATATCATATGAAAAATAACCCTAGAAAGCCGAGAACATTAACATCCATACCCTTCGCGGAAATGGTAGTGCAACGAGCCTATTGCATAAAATGTCGAATCGACATTAGGGTTTAACAGGGTTTGACTGTGCGCCAAGTCGCCTCATAATTGGCACATATATATATTTTTCTCACCCAAATTGATTCACAATGAGTACTTGATTATTTTACGGCGTTTAAGTTTTATTTTTCTTTGTTATGCATATATAGATATATATTGCCATTAATTTGGTTTGCGGCCTGTATAATCTATTTTCCATGTGATGTGTACATCTATGTGCCCGATAGTGCTTGAATAGGTGACGTAAATTTAAATTAAATCTGTCGCTATGATATTTGTTACAGGATTGAAGGTAGCTTTAGGAATGCAATACATATATTCCTATAACTGTTATAAAATCTTGCTATGAGCCCGCGGCACCTTCATTTTTGGTTTACATGTCATATAGATATGATTTATATATATGCTTCATTTTTGTACATAGCCCATATATAGTCGAGCTTACAAAGGCCTACTTTCACTAGATTTTAATACTTGCTAACATATATATGTCTTTGGTAAATACTTATTCATGTATGCAATATTTCATTGGATGTTGTTCATTAATCATAGACTTTATCTATAGCCCTACCATTTATTTCAAAGGTTAGGGATAAAATTAAAATACAAAATGTTCTATAATGGCTATGAATACGATAACCCTTCTCTAGTGGAGAATTGCTTTGGGGTTTAATAAGAAGTACAAATACATGTTCTAGAATCCATACTCTTAAATTCTACTTTTCTTTTAAGGTATGCTAATATGTGGTTAATAGTACTTGACTAGAGGACATTAATTATAAGTCAAGTATTTTACTATGATTCGGTTTTTTCAAGGGCAAGGATAGATTTAGAAGTGAAATCTATACCCCTATAAATGTTATAAAAATCATATTGAGTAGAATTACTCTTATTCTAGCACAATTTTGAGTGTCATATTCTAGTATCTTACTTTCTTCCTTTTTGGTTATGTATCATGTATACTTCAGTTCTGCTATAATGTTTTTCTAGCATATATAAGAGCCTAAAATATTCCCATTTGTATCTTCAGGAAACCAAATAATATTTTATTATCTATAGAGACGAAGTAACTTCAGATTTAAACCGACCTTGGTTTAGAGTTTCTGGAGTTTCTACCCTATAGATTTATGGCCTAGAACTAAACAGAATCTGGAAGGTGAATGCCTTAGGATAGACTCTGTTAAATGTAGTACCACAATCAATCATACAAATTCTATTAAGTTTTATATGTAGCTAATTCATACCATCATAAAATGGAATAACAAGAATTTCAGAACATACCACAATCTGCAAATGACCAACCTCCCAACCTTAGAATCCTCTTTATCTCCCAGGATTCACCCCCGAGCTGAGATCACCTCCTAGCACAGATCAACCTCTGATCTTCTTAGGAGCAGCTTATTTAAGCTCATTATTTCCCCAAAGCATGTTTCTAATTCTGCGTCCAGAATAGCAGGATGCTTTCTTTCCTGTTCAGCCTAGGCTTCCCATTTTGGGATTCTTTAAAGCTGCTTTAAGCTTTTCCTCAGCTTTTCCAGCTTTTTCTCACCTCTTCCCAACTACTCCTCTTCATTGGGGAAATTTAGATTCCTCCTCAAATCTAAATTACTTTCTTTCAAGGATTTTTGAAAGATTTTTGGGGATTTGTTGGCTTATCTATCCTCATGGATTTGGCAAGTGATCTCTAATTCTCATCTTGGTCAAAATGCACAATCATTTTATTTATTTCCTCAAATAAAATATGTAATTACATTCACACCATACTTATCCCTTGGGGTCCACCCCCTTTAGGATTTAAGTTCAATGTCTAACTTTAAAAAAATTCAACACACAAATTGGGGGTGTTACACAAACGGTAAGACCACAAACTTATAGTGCCCATATAGAGTTCGGAAATTTATCTCTTCATCTTTTATACACATCACTAATCTTTTAATATTGTATACATACTGAAATTTCAGGTTTTATAAATAAATTTATTTCCAGTATTTAATGTTTAGTTATTAAATTTTGTAATCTCATGAAATTTTTTAAAATGGTATAGTAATAAAATATTTGATAGAATTTATTGGTAATTTTTTTTTATGTTATTTGCTCAATAAATTAATTAATTAAGATATTAAGTATAATCTGAATAAATTTAATGGTTAAAAAGGTTACAAGATCAAATTTAAAGAGTGATAGAAAGAGGTAGAGTATGTACACCTCAACTTTAAGTGTTATGGAACCCTAAACTTCAATCTCATTGCCTCGACTTATTCCCTCTACCGTTTCCATAATTTTTATTTTACAATATCACCATTGTCTAGATAAACTTCACAATTGTTGGTTAAGGTTTTTTTTATTATAAAATTGTTTTACTATAGCCAATCCTTTTGTACAATCAACCCCATCCTACATCTCCACTCTTGTAAGTAAATTTTACTTAATGAGATTAATGCATATTTTCTTTGTATGCTCCAGTTATGATATAGATTGAAAAATCTATGGAGGAGCTTGCAAAAAAAAAATTTCTAGAAAAAATAAGGTAGTCACGAACAAGAGAGAACGTAGAAAGAAGAGAAAGAGCCTTGACAAAAATGTGTGAATTTCTTAGGAAAGGGCTCGAACATGAAGCTTCATGTATAGTTAGAGATTGGTCAAATTTTCTTAGTCAAGAAATGAAGAAATTGCTTGCAATTGAAATCGTTAGTTTTCTTCCTTGAGACACATTTTTTCTGATTTGAAAAAGCAATAAATATTGAGAAGGTTAACAACAACAATTTACCATAAATTGTAATTTCCTATTTTATGTGAAAATCCTAGGAATTGCATGAGGGGCTTTATAGGAACCAAAGACTCTGATAAATGTGCCCTCTTCGATCGGGAACCAATGCACCACCTTAATGAGAGACTCCATGGCCCTTTTTTACATGAAGGGAGGATATTCCATGTTAAACAACCATTATAATGCGACGATGAATGACTCAGAGATAGATTCATGTGCATTCTTATAACCCAGATTCCAGAATAATTTTAAGTGTCGGTGTATTGGATCCTCTACCTCCACATTCCATTTATAACTCCAATCGTAAAACTTTCATTTGGAACATACGATATCTAATAGGTGTGAGGCCATGTAAAATTTTGATGGTTGGTCTTCCTCTAGAATATTTTCTGCGATTATGTTATTCCTTAATGTTGCGGCTAGGATATTGGCCCAATTGAAAACAATTCCTCTCGTGGTGACGATATACATCATAGGGACCCATGTCCCATGAAATTTATTTATGTCGGCCCTTCCATACAGTCAGTTCAACATGGTTTCAATGAATTGATAAACTTTCCTGAAGACTTCTGCCTTATATAACTAATCTTTCTTTGCCCAGAACTTGTAAGGATCCTACCACCAACCCTTGAGGATTTCATGGATTGGAATCTTGTAATATTCCAACCATCGGGATTTGAATGATTATTCCTTTTTAGGAAACCTATAATATGTCGTGATATTTGATTAATAGATAGCTACAAAATACTCCCCAGTTTGATTCCTTATTACCCATCTCTGGGTGTCCATTTTTTGTAAAATTTAGTCAATGGCCTTTGCACATGGGAAGATAGCAATGTTTTAAGTTATTTGGTGGAGTCTGTAGCTCTTGAAATTAATGTATACCTAAAATTAATCTAGGTTCTATGAAATGTCTAGTTTGATGAACTATGCAAAAATATCATACCAACACCACTTGGTGCTTTTGTTTAGATTGCACGCAGTGTCTCTGTATATGGGAGGAGGCGACAGGATTTTATAACTTTCCTACACGCTGCCGTCGAGGCTATTTTAGGGATTCTTGATCAATAGTGGTTCCATTTCACCCAAGAAGGAGGAAATTGAAATGTAGCTGAGGTCTACATTATCTGGTATGTCAAACAAAAAATCCCACAATAAGAAAAATGGCATAAATAACATAAAGATCATAAACAACATAAACAATTTAGGCTTCTGAATGTTTATCATAGCCTAGGGAGGAATTTTTTCTAGGACATCTTACAGGGTCACACAGTTGAGCAAGGCCGAAATGATCAAAGTGATAAAATATGCGACTTATGAAACTTAAAAACTAGATGGCATGGAAGGAAAATTCACAGAGCTCGTGAGAGTCAGAAGGTTGAAAGGTTGCGAGGTTGCAAGGTTTCGAGGATTATAAGGTTGCAAGTTTGCAAGGATGGTGAGGTCACAAGTCACATGAGGCACACATGTCGGACCGGTCCCAAGTCGCAAAAATTTTCCTATCACAGTTTTTGTTCGTGCAAACTATCTATTAGGGTAGCTTGGCAAGGTGGACGAAGCTAAATATTTGGGCTAGGGGCTTCTATGGGACAAAAGGACTCAGGGTAGGGTAAAAGAGGTAAAGTAGGTGAGAAAATCAACTGGTGTAATAAGGCAGAGGAGGTGTGATGGCCAGATACTTAGTTGGGAGGGATTTAGGAATAATATGAGGTTTGGAGAGTTAACTAAAGTAAATAAAACCCTTCCCTAAGAGAAGGTGTAATATATAGGTACAAGTTGGGGACACATGGAGAAATAAAAGGATTACTAGGAGATGAAAAGTCACCTACCTTGAGGAAGTTGCATGCCCATTGAGTTTCCCAAGCTCTCAAATGCTTCGTCAAACTGAAAAAATGACTAAACAAATTGAGCGACTATATATAAAAGGGTCGCACATGTGGGAAACAAATAAGGTTGTAAGGGTCACAAATTCTTGGGTTTTTCCCTTTGCAACCTTTGTGACCTTGCCACCTTTTTGAGGTCGCATGGTTGCGAAATTTTAAAATTAGTGGGTTTTGTGACCTTTGCAACCTATGCGACTTCATGACTTGTGCGAGGTTTCCAAGTCACAAGTTCACGACAGGGGTGAAAGTTCGCAAATTTCAGTGTGTGACTTAATGACTTGAATTAGGAAAAATTGAAAGGTTGCAAGGTCGCAAGATCTTAGGCTTAGATATACACATTTGATATAACTTGCAACTTAAGCAAGATGATCTTCAAACCTATGAAAATTAGATTTTTGAATGATTTAATGGTTGGAAAACCAACTAGTAAGAGACTCATATTGAGCTTTGGGATGCAGGGTTCCAAACTTTTGAAAGGTCAGGAATTTTGGAGGGTTGTTGTAGTGACTACAACAATTAACGATTCACTGGTAGAACTTCAATATTTTTGCTTGCACCTAATATCAGGGTTGAGTAAAACCTTTAGGAATTTTTCGTTTCTACATTATGGGTCCCAGTGGCCTGTCCTTATCTCCCTTAGTATAGATCAATATTCCCTAGCTACCTTGAATTGACTTGTTGAGACACAAGGCAAAAAAATCTTTGATGGCTGGAGATAGTGGTCTAAATAACAATATGAGTTGTATAGATTTTAGGTATATTGGTTACATATCTCTGGTGTTTATCTACTTCTAGTGAGCCTGAACGGTACCCCGTCAGAGTCACTACCTAGAAATCACAAAGGTTGCTTTGCTGTCAGCGATATTGGACAGTACCCCGGCAAAGTTGTTGCATCTCCTCTCTGTGCAGGAAGCCTTTCTCTATCATTTTTCCCTTATTTGATTTTGTTTATTTTCTCATGGAACTTATTAATTTTTCCTTATTAGCACTTATTTGTGGCTTATAATATTAATATTAGTGTTTGTATTCCTATGGTTTGATATTAATTCAAGGGTTTAAAGTTATTCCTTTGGGTTTATAATGTCTCAGGTTTTTAATATTAATCCAATGGGTTTAGTGATCTCTTGATTTTATAATATTGTTCTCAGGGTTTCTAATATTAATCATAGGGTTTATATTCTAAGGGTTCAATATTAAGCCTATGGATTCTAATATTAATCTTATGGTTTAATATTAATCCCTTTAGTTTAATATCCCTTTGGTTTATAATATTAATTGCTTAGGTTTTTTAATCTTAGGGCTTATGTTCCTAGGATTTAATATTATCATGACATTTAATCTTATTCCATTGGGTTTAAAATCCATTGCATTTTTTATATACATTAGTTAGGTTTATTAATCAGATAGGTTTATAATGTTCATCCTAATGTTTATAATATTAATCTTAGGGTTTAATGTTTATTTTAAGGATTATAATATTTACCTTCAGGTTTATATCCCTTGGTTTATAATATCAATTCCTTGTGTTTAATATTATTCTCATGTGTTTATAAACCTTTTGTTTATTAGTCCCTTTCATTTATGATATCAATCCCTTGGGTTTATTAAGCTTAGGATTCATATTCCTACGATATAATGTTATTCATCACGTTTATAATATTAATCCTAGGGTTTAATTCAAATATCCTGGCTTTATAATCCATTGGGTTTATAATAAAAATTCCTTTCGTTTATTAATCCATTGGTTTAGAATATTAATGATTAGTTGGGTTCATTATTTTTTTTGGTTTATAATGTTAATCCCTTGGGTTTTAATCCTTGGGTTTTATAATATTAATCGTGTAGTTTTATTGATCGCTTGTGTGAATAATCCCCAAATTTTACAATATTAATCCTCCAGTTTCTAATATTAATAATTCCTTGTGTTTATTAATCAATTTTGTTTTAAATGTTAATAACTTTGGTTTATTAATCCCTTGGGATTTTAATATTAATCTCACGGCTTTTTAATATGTTTGGTTTTTAATATGACTAATCCCCTAGGTTTATTAATCCATTGGGTTTTTAATATTCATCCATTGGGTTTATAGTATTATTTCATTTGGTTTACAACATTAACCCCTTGGGTTTATTTCCCCTCCGGTTTATAATATTAACCTTTTAGGTTTATAATATTGGGGTTTTTTATATTGGGTTTACAATGTAGCATTTAGTATAAGGGTTTGAAGTATTCAATTTTTAATATTGGGGTTTATAGTATTCAGTTTATAAATTTATGGTTTATAATATTAATATTAATCCTCTAGGTTTATTAATATTAAGGGTTTATAATATTTTTCCCTTGATTTTTTAATATTTCTAATCAATTGGGTTTATAATATTAACCCGTTGGGTCTTTTATTCCCAAGGGTTTATAACATTAATCACTCGAGTTTATATCATCAATACCTTTTGTTTACTATAAGAGTTTTTAATACTAATCTTATGGTTTATAATATTAATCTTTGGGCTTATAATATTGGGTTTTATGATGTTAGGGTTTATAATATTAGATATAATATTAAATTGTAATATCATGATGTATCACATTGTTCTTATTAATAATGTAACATTTTAATCCTAGGGTTTAGTGTTTTTCCATTTAGTTTATTTTCCCTTGGGTTTATAATAGTAATCCCTTGGGTTTATCATATTAAACCCTTGTGTTTATTTTCCCTTGGGTATAAAATATTAATCCCATAGATTTGTGATATTGTAGTTTTAAATTTTTGGTTTATAATATTGCATTTAGTATGAGGATGTGAAATGTTCCATTATTAATATTGCGGTGTATAATATTCTGTTTAATATTGATTTTTCTAATATTAGAGTTTATAATTTTAATCCTATGGTTTAAAATATCTACTTTAATGTTTATAATATTAATCTTAGGGTTTATAATGTAGGATTTTATAATATTAGGACTTATAATAATTGATTTAATATTTTTATCTATGAATCATTCATAAATTTATCATTATGTATAAAAGATATTCATAATTATATTAATATGTTAATAAATCTATATTAATCATTCATATAAGGATGATGGATAAATAAATATTATTAGTAAATAACCCTATATTATTAAATTATATTATGTTAATTTTTTTATTTATGTGTGTGTGTGTGTTTATAGTGATTAATAAGTAAAAATAGTGAATATTTAATAGCTACATTAACACTATACCTCTAATAATTATTAATATGATTGATAAATGTCTATAAATGTATATTAATTACATTAGTTGAATATGTACTTCATATATGGCTATCTGCATATATCAACTACATTAATAAATATAATTATGCTAATATATATTATTAATCAATGTCCTTTTTTTTTTTTTTTAAATTTATGCTTCCCTTTGAAGTTCATTAATCCACCTAGTGCTTCCTCTAGTCGAATATAGCTTGGCTCAGCATTTCTCTCTTAGAATAAAACTGATTAATGTCTTCTTTCCTGTTCTGGAGTAGTGGAGCGTAGAGTACAGGAATGTGTGCAAATGAGAGATATGGAAATGGCACGCTACAGAGAAATTTCAGATACCCTATGATTGGATGCTTGACCCTGAAATTATCAAAAATGTACTAACTAAACGTGTGGAACGAAACTTCTGAATGTTTGTCTGTCCACCGCTCCATGCACAAGGAATATATTTCAACATTTTTGTAGGTTATAAAGTTTTCTTAAGACTTTGGTTGCTTAGTTAGTTAATCGAAAGGGGAATTGTTATTCAATTGTGGTGCCAAGGGTCTTGAAAGCTTATTTCTTTAGTGTTCGACGACTCTACTTCACGAATCAATCATAGTTGGGGACCACAAAAATGGTTGAATTATTTTTTTACTTGCATAATATTTATTGAAATGACACATACAAACATTTGAAGCAACGGTTTGTAAGAGTGAGATGTTATTGAAACTCCAGGCAGTCTAATATTGTCATCACTTTGGTAGTACTTCGAGTTATCTAAATATTTGTTTTTTCTATCTATTTCAATTTGACCATGTCAAAGAAATCAGTTGAAAAGGAGGCACAGGGAGGTCCTGGTGTCACGAGAACAAGGAGGAGATTCAGAAGCCGATTACAACAATCAACACATTCATTTTCTCCTTGGACGATAGAGATTCTAGTAATTGGGAACCCAAGAATATTTTGTGCCAAAGTTGCTCCGTACCTGTGGCTTAGGATCACATTTCAAAAATGTCCAGTGCATGACACAACTTAAAATGGACACAAACTACTCGCTGTATGCATTTACCGAAGTTTGATATGCAGTGGACACTCTTGGCGTTCAGATTCTTCTAGGTAACCCACTTTAACATGGGAAGAACTCCAAGATAATTTTAACTTTGAACCTCTGCCTTGAAAGTGGAATGAATATATTATCTAGCTAGGGGGTAACTCCATCAATCTAAATCATTCTTCAGTCACTTGCTCAGTAATTACCCAGCTGAATGCAGATTGTCTAAAACCTCATTATGAATGACCCTTATAAATTTGTCATCATCTTTAAGAATGGTGAAACTTTTCCATGTTGCAGCTGCTTCTCGTAGGCAAGAGTTTTATTTACAGATTTTGTCTTTGGGATTTACTGTATATCATTAAATTATGATCTTTTGAAGCTATTGTTTTAAGTAACATTGAGGAATTCAGGGAGCAACTCTTATCAGTGAAATTTTTGTGCTCCTTGCATCTTGGTTTAGCTGACGCATGTATTTCAAGCAAATAAAATTTACTTCAGCTAAGCTAGCAAGAATGTACATGAAAAGAGTTGTTGTAGAAGTTGATTCGATGGGAGACTCGGAGAAGGAGGTTACGAGGTAATTCCTAATCTTCCAGGGAGTTTGATTCGCCTTCAGAGTTCACCAGGTTAGACTCCATTCACTGAATCAGTACTTATGATTTGTGAGGTGAGAACTAGCACATTTATTGCTAAATTTTTCATAAATGGGTTTGTGCTCACCGTTTGCAGGAGGCCTTGACTCATAAAGCATGTTTGTATTTAAGCAGTTCAAGAACCTTGCCGAGACGTGCTACAGGAAATTCGACGAACAATGATTGTGGATGCAGGTTTAGCAGCTTGTTAGACTTGCAATGTGCCAAGGTTGGATTATTTCACGTAACGCCGTTGTGGAATTTGTTGGGCACCCATTTCTTGGAAGTTCAATATGCTAATCAAATGGCATTTCTTGGATAGTGATTTTTACTTTTTCCCTTTGTAGCAATCTTCCTCATATCTGTTTACAGCTGAGTACTATACTAGTTTTGCATTTTGTTGTCTATACACTTTGTCAGTATGTTATTGTTTCAAAACTTCAAATAAAAAATTTAAAACTAGTTCCAATGCTCATTCAGATTTTAAAATGAAAAGTAGAATGTAATGTCATTTGATGGCCATTACTACTCATTGTCATTTTTAAATGAAAAGTAGAATGTAATGTGGCCATTACTACTCGTTGTTGTTTTATAATGTGAGGCAATGATGTGCAATTTAATACCTTGTATGAAGAAAAGAGACGTACCAGTGAAATCTCACATGTAATATTTCATATTTCTTTTGTACAGCTGGTAATTGATAGCATGGGCAATGATGATGTTATTAATTGATATAATTAGGAAATGAAACATGAGTAGAGTAAGTTTTGATTGTATTGCTAACCAAGGGATTTGACGGTGTGAAAGAATAATAAATGGAGATTTACTTGGAGATATAAAACGGAAGTGATCAGAATATGTGAGTTAAACTTTTTAAACTCGGATCTTTACAAAATTAAATATATATGAAAATATGTATTTTAATTTTAATTTTTATTAGTATAGGTTCATTTTAACCATGGATTTAGTAAAATTGGAGATGCAAATTTTTCCACTTGATAGATTTCCTATATATATATATATATATATATATATATATATATATCTTCATTTTAAATTTGCAATTCCAATAAATGTTTTATGGGTTTCATATAAAATTGATGGAAAAATATACTTGAAAATGGGAGACTATTTAATTTTTCTTAACCATTAGTATACATGTCCATCTTAACCATTTATCTAAGAACCCCCAAAAGAGTTCAAAAAATGTTTTCTGCCCTAGAAATTTGGTGCCAACTTAAAATGGATATATATATATATATATATATATATATATATATATAATTACATTTTTGAATGTATAAATGCGTTCACACTCATATGTCACTTGAAAGGGGTCAAAATATAGAACAATAAGACTACTTGAATTGTTTCAACCCCGTTTAACCATAAATAAAAGAATCTAGTCGATATTAAAGCATTTTACTAACATAACCATATTTATCCAGATTTAGAATTATCCAGATTTAGAAATAGTGGGGAACATAGCCAAGATATTTTGATGTTCTAAATACAAATTTTCAAATATGTTGTGATTAATATGCTATATCCTAATATTAAGAGGAAATTTGAAACCATAAATATAATTTATAAACATTAAAAAAATACACAAAAAAAACTTAAATTTAATATATCAATTGTTATTTATTTCATTATGGAAACTGAAGTACAACTTCTTAAATTTGATATGAAACCAAAAATATAACTTATAAACATTAAAAAAAATACACTAAAACAAATAAATTTATTATATCAATTGTTATTTACTTCATTATGGAATCTCATGTACTACTTCAATTTTAAAAAACATATTAGTGTGTATTTGCACCTTTTGGGAAAATTGCAAGTTTGTTTCTGTTTTAAAAGTAACATGTGTAAAGTTGATCACATGCAAACTTACACACCTCCTTGGCCCAATAGATAATTTTTGTTACAATTCCAGAGGCCAATATCATGGCTTTCTCAATACAGCATGCCCAAAAAATCATAATTCACTTCATATGATATTTGTCCATCTAACATTTATTTAATTATTCAATTTAATTAAAAGTGAAAAATTGGCTTAACTAATTTGATTGTTGTATATTACTATGAATATTATAGAATACATTGTGATGTATTTGCAAAGTAGTTATGCTCTTTTTACCTTTTAAATTTTATTACTTAATTTAAAAATGTCTTATAAACAAGTGTCATATGAAATGAGTGATCCTTTTTTTGGTATATGGTGTTAATAACCCATGGTATTGGTCCATACTATTGTAATAAAGTCTATTTATTGATTAAGAATATTAATGGTAAAGTGGAGGTGATGAACAGGTATAAATATTTTTATACTTTATAAAGAAAATTTATAATTTAGCTAATTATTATGATTCTTTTAATTTTAGGAACGTGAGGTGTATCATGAAGTGTTTTTCTACCCATTTAACTTATAATGACTTGGCTAGTAATACATATAATTACATATTTATGCACATAACATTGTGTGTGTGGAGAAAGAGAGAGAGATTGTATATTTATTGGGTTGGTCTCATTAATAGCCAAGGATTTGAATATGAGACTTAGAACTCATATTACTTTACATTTCCATGGGATTTTTAAGTGAGCTTCTAAGTATAACAATTTGAAATATATATGATAGTTTCATTTGAAATGTTTGTTTATATATGAATTTTTTGGTTGAATAAAATATTAGTAATTTTATTAATAAAAAAATATAATATAAAAAATTGAATTGAGTTGATTTTTTATATTTATATTTATTTTTACTTTTCTTTTTTTTCCAAGTAAATTTTTTGTATTGCCTATTTTCATAAATTTACATTCATAGTAGAAGAAGTCTCCTAGAAGAAGTCATCGTCACAAAAGAAATGGCACCATAACATCAATTGTGTCAAAAATAAAAAGAGAAGATAATTTTTTTTGGCTCTTATATTCAAAAACATGATATTTATCTATGTAGACATGGAGACCCTTATTTAAGTAAATAGGATGAGAAAATATAAAGGAAAAATTAAGATAATCATGCATGATTAATTCTCTGACTTAATAGTTTTGATGGGAATTGGTTGTTCCTATGAAAAGAATAGCTAGGATAAAGAGGAGGTCCAATTTTTTGTTCAATTAGAGAAATTTTGTAGTCCATATCCATCATAATACATTACATTTGATTCAAAAACAAGGACATACCTTCTTTGAACTTATTGTGATTTAGAAGAAATCTCCTCGAGAGATACTTTCCATGCCAATAGGTTTCAATTATGTACATGTATTGATTTTAACTATCCATATGACTAACATAGAAACCCAATTAAAAATCTCATCCATCTCCTTGAAATATTTAAGATTGCATAGCTCATTGGAAAGATTCCTTTCCACCTAATTGATCTCTTATTGAATTGGTTAAGGTATCAAATCACATAAGTTAGTGGCTAAGATCTTAGAAATGGTTTGAGCTATTGAGTAGCCTATCTCATGGTAATAAGCTACTCCTTACCTGAATCTGGATCATTTTAGGGGCATGGAAACCAACTAGAAATAGGAGAGGTATGTGGTAGTCGTGAATGGTCTAGAAAGAGTAGAGGAGCCCCGGTACAACCCAACATTATTACCAATAAATTTTATTATTTGATCCATCCCAAGGATGAAAAATTCATAAGAGAAGAACATGTATAAAAGAAATATTAGGAATAAAAATGAATAATAAAAGAGTCTAGATACACCTAGGCCCAATGGGTTTTCCTACTTCTATAGGGGAAGTGCTTAGACGTGACATTATGCTTCTTAATCACAACAGAGATTTAAACATATAGAGAACTATATGGAAGAGAGTTTGAGGATTCCAACAACAACGTGGGAATAGGAAACAACTTCGATAGACTATCTTTTCCCTCCTAGTTCTGGAGTTAGGATTTTGACTTACCTAACTAACAATTCATGGGAGAAACTAGCAATTAAGGAACTTGTTACAAGTTGTAAAGAGTCAAAAAGGGAAACTATAATATATGAGGAGTAGAGTCGAATTACAGAAGAAACCCAATTTTGTTTCACTCCATACTAGTCTTTTCTATGAATATCCTCACATGGGGGAGTGAATTCTCAACTATATGGCAATTAATGGTCTATCATTATGTCACAAATGATTTATAAGATTGTTCCTACTGTCTAAATCCATGAGAGTTATGTTGTCAATGATATGAATCCACTGCAAATCCCTGAAATCCCCCTTATCACAAAGAAATGGTCTAAAAAATGAATGTTGTGCAAGTCTTTTGGGCACAGAGTTGTCGCAACCATCTATGTAATGTGCATGCCTTAAATGAACTCATGAGGGTGCAATTTTTCACATCCCACAGTCTCATAGGTTTGTGGGGCTATTGCAACATTCCCCGCACCTATTTCCACCTCATTCACTCCTTCTGAGTTCATTATTACTTTTATTGTGTTTTACTTTTTATTATATTTTGAATTGAATCCACGTTATGCTTTACTCTTATTATTGTTCGATTCAATGTTTGACTACAACTTCTCATCTAACACTCCATGACAATATCTCCCCCATGCTCGATGGTAGAGCAAATATAGGTGCAACCAAAATTCATTTTTATAATAATTGAAAAACGTTATTCATGTTTCTCTATTTGTAGAACATACTATAGATGGGACATAATTCCCTAGTGAAGGTCAATTTTTTTTCGATGATTTTTAGAATTTTCAATTTAATTTAAAAATAAGAAATTTATGAATAACTCATGGGCCAAGTCTTTGAAATTGATTAATATATGACCTTGAAATGCCTACAAAACCATACCATTTGTTATTCCACTAAACTACTATAGTCACGACTAACACACTAGTACATTTCCTTTGTCTCAACCTCAGAAATTTGTATTTTCCTCAACCCATGATCTAAGCTTCCTAGTTCAATAAATTAGGTTCTGCTTTGTAATGAGTGATCATTTTTGTCATGGAACTTGAGCTCAGGATAATTATAAAAAATCATATTCTAATAATGTTGCAACTAAGAATTGTAGTAGAGTCCAAGGCTACTTGTCAGATGGAACAACTTTACTACCTGGAATTGTAGTGGAGGATAAAACTGCTACTATCATCTATTAGAACTAGAGAGTTAAACATTTAATGTTGTGCGCCCTTATGAGATATATTAGTGTAAATGTAATCATCCATTCATAATAATTCTATTTATATATCTTAAATACATCACAACTCTTCTTGATAATCGAATGCCTAAAACACTCTAGCAAAATTGCAATGTGCATTGTCGTCTAAGTATTTTTTGGATGAAAACAAAGTATGTTGAATGTGGAGTTATGGGAAAATTATTCTATGAGAATGACTAGAGTATGTTGAATTCAGAGTGATTGATAAGAAGTGAAATAAAAATAGAATCTTCAGTCTTGAAAATACTTAAATATTGGATAAATTTGATGATTTCATAAAAATAAGTTTTCATGTATTTCTATTCAAATAATTTAAATTATTTATAATATATATATATATATATATATATATATATATATATATATATATATTCTACATAATTAAAATTATATATATATTATGGAATCCATAAATAAAAATTACAAAATGGATGAAGAATTAGAATTAGCTGCAAAATGGTTTGATGAGCTATCGTAATTAAATGAATCAAGGGTCATTAATGAGGATTATAACTATTTGAGGACCATAGATTCACTACCACAACACAATACCGAACAGAATGCCAATATCTCCCTAGACCGCCCACCCCTGATTGTCGATATTGTCGCTTGTAAACTTGTTCCTAACTTGTTATCGAAGAAAATTTTCTATGTCAAACCTTGATTTACTATAAATCCACCCTTTTAGAAACCAGAGAAGTTGAGGATAGAAAGGGTAAACATCATTCAATTTGCTTGGGTAGCTCTAGTAAACATGATTAATTCATTTATGCATTAAATACAAAAAATGAAATCACTAAGTAATTGGACTCCCTAGGGTAAATGTGATGGGAAAATATTATTTAAAATAAATAACATTTTGGTTTGTAGAGTTAACATAATCTTTGGTAAACATAATTATGGGGGATTTTCCATATGTTTTAGTATACATAAACTTGAGAGTAAATGATTGAAAACAAATTATTTCATTTGAAAATCCATAAACATCCTGAAAAAATGAGAGTCGTTCAGTTAAAAATGGTATATTTTTTAGAAGAAAAAAATGACATTTTTATTTATAAAAAAAGTTACATATACTTTTTAGTATCTATGTTCTTACCACACTATTCCCCATATACAAAGTCTCACAGTAAATATCTATGTTAGCATCATATCTGCTTAAATTTTCTCCATATGTCATAATTATCTATTTAACATAAACTATTGTCTATATTCATTGCATTATTTCTATATAAAAAATTTATCAACATTTTCTTTCAAGAAATACAAGCCATGGTCCATGTACCAGTAAAAAATACAATATTCCATCAAAAATCCTATTGGATCTCACTCTATGTAAAATACAGTATTTTGATAATCCCCGAACTGTGAATAATTCCATATTCAAAAGTAGAGAATTTTATGTCACTCGGTACTAAAGAACATCCATACTTTGACAAAAAATTCACAACCTCATTCTATTCTATATATATATATGGGTGAAAGATATACTCTGGAATGTCTTCTCCATAGTTCTGATATTTTACATCGAAGTGGAGAGAGAAGGTGGGTCAAAATGAGAAATACCCAATACATATTCAATGATTCCTTTTCAATTTCCATAGACATGAAACTCATCAATACCCAACAATTTGACACAGATGAGGACTCTCCAAAGAGCTATTAGCTCGGAATTACTATTAGAGCCCTCACTATCCCACCAGAAACGGTAATACCTACCAGGCTACAAGGAAATAAAAGTAATACAACCATAACTCCTTTTTGATGATGCCCCATAAAAAAATACGACAAGGAAGCTATGCCAAAAATCCTTATACTGGATAATATCTTAGCCTATAACTTCTTTCCAAGGGAAATATGATGGCAGGAAAACCCTGCCAAACCCACAATCTCTCCAATGCTATGCATATAAAAATGCATCTCCATATTTATGCCCAAATAAAACTCCAAGTCTGGGAAAATTCAACACATATACATGTGGAAGCTTTTTCATCTCACATCTGATGGTTATAAAAACCACTACATAAGTGGAAGTTCTCTTTCACCTTGATCCTATGGTTCAAATCATTTGACACATAAACCTTGTCAAAAGTCTTAGAAAAAGACTTTAATTAAACCCCATTGGTTTTATTTCAAAACCTCAACTTTTAATTAAGCCCAAGGCTTATCACATCTCAACTCAAAAGTTCCAATTTGGTTAATTAAATCCCAAAGCATATGGATATTATGCATTCATCAACCTTTACACCTTAATTAAATGCCATTTCATATGGAATTATACATTCCAATATCTATTAACCTTCATGGCATTAATTTGAAATGCCACCATACATAAATTCAAATCTTGATAAAAACCAAATGCCAATATAAAACCATGTTTGGGCCCACGTACCTTCTCGATGACGATGAGACACATCACTCAACACTTGTGGTTTAACAAACTTGCACCAAAGATTAATCAAAAGCCTTTGCACTTACATTTCAAATCTAAGGGTAATCGCGCTACTGAAATGCTCGAATCTTAATTCTTATATTTCACACGAAAAAAATGGTTTTTTGAATACCATCTTTTCCATGTGTCTTTCAAAGACCATAATCGCGTTTCATTTTGCAAAACAACTTACCAGTTGTGAAATCACTTGATACTGCCTATTTTAGATTGGCAAAACTGCCCTCACTGTTCATTAAACTCCTGGTTCTGTTCTTGCTCTGCGTCTTTACTCATGATTCCGCCACCAATCTCTGCATCCTTAACTCAGATTCGCTTATCAAAACACTACGACTTCTGATTGCTTGAAATCGGATTTCAACAGGATTTTAGTTCGATTCTAGCTTCGCATTGTGTTTCGCTCAAGGAATTATGGCCTTTACTTCATTTCAAGGCTCGAACTTGCAAATTACACAAAGATTCAACGCCTTTACTGGTCAATTACTGATTCACTACCATCAATTGCAAATTCTCTTTGGATATTCTCATTTTTTATTTGTGCGCTTTCTCCAACATATGCAAAACCTCTCTTTCGATGGCTCTCGGCAACACTCTTACTATTTCAGCTTGTTTCACGGCTTTTATCCTTTGTAATTGTTTCATTTAATCCCATAATGGTATCGATTTCTCTAAATAAATCCCTATCATCGTATCCAAGATGACATACCAAATACAAAACTTTAATTTAAGATTCGAACCCAATTCTCCTCATGGGACAATCGATTTTTCTAATGATCGATACACGAATATACATATTTACACAGAATTGTATACAACCTTTCTCACAACATTCATTCAATTCATGCGCCGAGAATATGAATTCAATTACACCATATATTAAATTGACATCGATCCTTCGCCAACAGGATCAAACCTCATCGATTCTCTATTTTTGAGCTTCAATACAAAAATCGTTATCGATTCATACAAATCGAAACCAACAAGTTTTATATGGATTCACCATTTAAATCCTTAACATAGGATTTGAACCATACATAAATTGATCAATTAAGGCGCATAAATCAAAACCAATACTTTCATATAAAAAATGAACTTACTTACAGAAATATTTCTTCCTGGCCTGATTTTCAATCATTGGCCCTTTACAAATGCCCAGAGGCTTGACAGACAAAACTCTGTTTGTCCAACTTCACCTTTCTCTCTATTCTCTTCTCTGATCTATTTGGCCTTTGAGGCTCATTAATTTATACAAATTGAATTGAACCAATCTAGGTTCAAATCCCTTCAATAACACAACCAAGTCCTCAGATATCTCAACACCCCTAGATTTTATCCCTAAAATCTATCTTAGGCTTCATAATTAATTCTTAGATATCTCAAATCTAATTTCTCTCATGTTCTCCAAATCATTTGGGAACATTAACAAATTCTCACAATAATTAATTAAAATCTCTCAAAAATCTCATTAATATTTACATAAATTTAATATTTCCTCACAAACATAAGACCCCCTAAGTTTAATAAAATAAAAAGTATTTTCTCGAATCTAATGCTCCTGCATCAAACTCCCAAGGTTAAAATTGATCATGATCTCCTAATCATGCATTTTAAGTCTTTGCCCGCCTGGATCCCACACTTTGTTCTGCAACTTATTATCAATTTTTGCTGTTGTTTGCTTCTTTTCTCCAGGTCTCCATATCTTATGCTGCCTTGCTCCACTGGCTGCACTTTCACAATCTGTCCTTGTCTTCATTTTGATGTTGCTGCTGCTTGTTTTCCTTGCTAATATCTTCTTCCAAGATACCTTCATCACGATTCTTCTGATTAGTTCAATTTCCTAGTCCAATAATTCTTTAGATTGTTGATTTCTTGCTGCCTACTAAGCTCTGGCTTGTTGAGCCCTTGCTTCTATGCTTGCTTCTATTCTTACTACCACCCAATCATCCATACCCTCTTGTTTTCTACAACGGAAAACTTCTTCTCTGCCTTCTCCTATTAGCAACTTACTGGACTGGTACATTATGTACTCCTTTCTGCTGTCTTCATCTCTTTGCATCTGCAATTCCCAATTTTGAAATTGACAATTCTTTTCCTGCACTGAATCTTGACTATTCAACATCGTTTCTAGCAACTTAACTTCTTCATTCCATGGATTTGACAATTCCACAGAATTTTCTTCCTCCTCCTTCATTTGATTTCTCAACTGAGTCAAATGTTCTCCAACACCTGCATTCACAAAACAATTGTTAAAACAAAAATCATAAGGCCTTAGTGCCTTACTTTCCTCTTCTGCCAGCACTTCAGTATGTTGTCCTGAATTTTTCATCTCAATCAGCACATCATTATACTGATCCAAAATTCCCAAAGAATTCCCTGAAGTATTCTCAAGACTATCAACTAGCCTTCTTTGATGGCAGGATGCCCTGCCAAACCCACGTTCTCTCCTTTATGCTATGCATATAAAAATGCATACCAAACCTTTGCCCCAAATAAGTGTTAAGTCCCTATATTAATAGTGTAGCCCCTTATTATGTTAGTGTAGCCCCCCTTATTGTTATTATTGTACCCCTGTAACTCCCATATTGTTATTATTGTGCCCTTACATTATTATTGTTAGGTCGTCTAGGATTAAATTGTGGCCCCACTAGGATTATATTGTGGCCCCATGGACTCCTATATATAGAAGGAGGTTTTGTTCATTTGAATCATCCAAGAATTGTTCATTCATGTAATGTATTGGAGGTTTCCCCCTCGAAGTGGCTTATTTCTAAGGCGTTGATATCTCTTTTCTTCTATTTTTGGAGCTGGTTACACAACATTTGGTATCAGAGCTTTGGATTCTAGGGTTTCGCTGCTCCAAATAGCTCATCGTGGCATTTTTGCTATAAATTATTTTCTACAAAGTTTCAGAAGCTAAAATTTTTAGGGTTCGAAGCCAAAATCTTGAGGAATATTGTCTAAAAATCTCAGAGCTTGGTTTGCAATATTTTCGGAGATATCATCTGTGGAAGTTAGGTATTTTTTCAAGCTCCTAAACAGGTCATCGTGGCATTTGCGCTATAACTTTGTTTCTACGAAGGTTCAGAATCTGAAATTTGTATGGTACGAAGTTGAATTCCTAAGGAAACGTTTCAAAAAATTTCAGATCTTGGTTCGCAATATTTTCGGAGATATGATCTGTGGAAGTTAGTGCTTTTTCAGGCTCCTGAATTTCATCTCAAAGAGGTGATCGTGGGAAAATTTTCATAACTCTCTCTCTGAGCATCGGATTGGAGTGCCGTAAAAATTGGTTGCAATTACACGGACTGTAGTTTCTTGGAAATCAATTTCAGATCCAAAGGACAAAATAGTGACACGTGGCAATCCGTACAATTTTGCTCTACTGAACCAGTCCATAATTAGGTCATTGTGAGAGAGTTGACATAACTTTGTCTTGGAGAATCCAAATCAGGTCAAGTCTATGGAATGAAAAAGAGAATTCATAGGGCTACTTTAGTAATTAATTTCAAATATTTAAGAGCCACAATCATAGAGATAATCTAATTTCAATATTGAGCTCCTTAAAAGCAAGAAAAATGTGTGTATTGTTTTTTTTTTCCGAATTGCATAAGTCTTGTTTGAAGAATCAAGTTGAATTGATTCCAAGGGCATATTGAAATTTTTTTGTCAGTAATGGGTTCTATTATGCCTCCAAAAAATAATTCCATACCCATTAAGCCCTCAGAAAGCTATACTATGATGCATGAGGAGGAAGAATTGCAATATGAGATATCAAAATTACGGTACCAAGTGCAACAAATTTCGATCTTACGAAGAGCAACCGAAGATGAAATAGATGGTTTAAAAGAAGAAATGGAGGCTAAGTTGGATGGTTTGAAGGATAAAATAATAGCAAATATGGATGATAAATTAGTGGAAGATCACATCGAGCATCAACAACAAGTTCTCCAACTCTCAAAGGATAACCCAACTTTGGTGCAGAATCTAATGAAACAATAGGAAGATCAACATCACATCGAAAGAAGTTATGAAGCAGTCATAGAAACAAGAAATTGACAAGTACGATCAATTTCAGAGTATCTCAGCAAGTGGAAGAACTTTCCTGTAGAATATTTCACATGGGAGGATGAGAATTTTATACAGAAGCATCAAGAAATAATCAAGCGTTGAGGACAACACTTGTTTGAAGGAGAGGGGCATGTTAAGTCCCTATATTAATAGTATAGCCCCTTATTATGTTAGTGTACCCCCCCTTATTGTTATTATTGTACCATTGTAACCCCCATATTGTTATTATTGTGCCCTTACATTATTATTGTTAGGTTGGCTAGGATTACATTGTGGCCCCACTAGGATTATATTGTGGCCCCATGGACTCCTATATATAGAAGGAGGTTTTGTTCATTTGAATCATCCAACAATTTTTCATTCATGTAATGTATTGGAGGTTGCCCCCTCGAAGTGGCTTATTTCTAAGGCGTTGATATCTCTTTTCTTCTATTTTTGGAGCTGGTTACACAACAATAAGACTCTAAGTCTGGGAAATTTCACAACTTTTACATAATGATGCGGAAGCTAATAGCATCTGTTCACAAATTTTATGGCTTATGAAAACCATACTTCAATACAACCCAAAACTCAATTTTTTCATTCACATCATCTACTTCCATGATATCTTTCTACTCTCGTTCACTGCGATGAACTTTACCTTCTGCAATCTCTCTATCATACTCTAAATTTACCAACAAGTATTCCAACAATGCAATTTCCTTACGGAATTTCTGAAATATATCATCATCATGTACCATCCCTACATTTACACACAAACTTTCAATTTGAAAATCACAAAGTTCAACAGTCTCAACTATTGGTTTATATACCAGCTCTTCAAGCTGATCCTCTTCTTCATTCATAAGAAATTCCTCTTGTATTGTAACAACTTCAAGTACAAAAGCATCAATGCTTTCTTCTTCAGAGCATTTATTTCCTGAAATATTATTTTCCATACTTGTGACAGCTCTACAAGATTGTGCATCCTCCTCAGTAAAACCTGTAATCACATCACAATCATCAGCTACAAAAATACAAGGTTTTACATTATCTTGTTGATCTAGATTCACCGAATAGTTCAGGAAATCATCAATGATCTCCTCTTCAATTTCATCAATGGAAAATTCCACTTTCAACTCAGCTGCTCTGAGTTCTGCACACCCCAATTGTACATCCATCCTCTGTTCAAGCTTTCTCAACTTTTCTACAAACTGCATGTTCATCTGCTGATCTCTTTTCTGTTGTAGCCTTTGCCACTTCACTCTCTTCTTCATGAGCCAACCAACTCTCTGGCTTTCCTCTATCATCATCTTAATTTTATTAAACTTTTCCCTGATCTCAGCTAACTCTTTGTTATATTCTGCTTCAGTCAATTTCAGTCTTATGCCAACTGCTTTGGCATCTTCTTTCTCCTCTCTTCTGATGTGGCCTCTACCTGAACCTCTTCTTCCTCTTATATGACTATCAGTAGTCATATTTTTCTCCATGAGTTCCTCACTTATAAGCTACACCAAGCCTCCACAACAGCAAGCTCTCCTGCTTCCACTTACCTCACCAATCCTTTCCTCCAGATCTGGTCTTTTGGAAAGTACAGGTTCTCCTTCTACTGGAACCTTTTGAGCATTTCTTCACTGCTCGTCCAGGCTTCACTCATCTGCAACTTTATTCAACCTCTATTGAATCTTCAAGTTCTGCCACTCTCTCTTAGAATCCTTTGCTGGACTCCTTCATCACTACTCTCCAGCTGTGATCTGCTTCTTTCTGCTGACATTTTCTTCAATATGCCTGCAAACTAAATTTGTCAAGCATAACCTTCAAACCAGAGTACAAAAATAATGATCATCAACTCACCTCCAAGATCACGTTGATCTTGCTTCACTTTTCACTTGCACTACATCCCTGTGCTGCAATCTTCATCAGTTTCAAAAATCTGATTTCACACATGCAATTAATAAAAACTTGAACCTTCAAACAGAGCTATTCCAGCTCTGATACCACTTGATGGAAGGAAAACCCTTCCAAACCCATAATCTCTCTAATGCTATGCATATAAAAATGCATCCCCATATTTATGCCCAAATAAAACTCCAAGTCTGGGAAATTTCAACACATATACATGTGGAAGCTTTTTAATCTCACATCTGATGGTTATAAAAACCACTGCATAAGTGCAAGTTCTCTTTCACCTTGATCCTATGGTTCAAATCATTCAACACATAAAACTTTTCAAAAGTCTTAGAAAAATACTTTAATTAAACCCCATTGGTTTTATTTCAAAACCTCAACTTTTAATTAAGCCCAAGGCTTATCACATCTCAACTCAAAAGTTCCAATTTGGTTAATTAAATCCCAAAGCATATGGATATTATGCATTCATCAACCTTTACACCTTAATTAAATGCTATTGCATATGGATTTATACATTCCAATATCTATTAACCTTCACAACATTAATTTGAAATGCCACCATACATAAATTCAAATCTTGATAAAAACCAAATGCCAATGTAAAACCATGTTTGGGCCCATGTACCTTCTCGATGACGATGAGACACGTCACTCAACACTTGTGGTTTAACAAACTTGCACCAAATATTAATCGAAAGCCTTTGCACTTATGTTTCAAATTTAAGGCTAATCGCACTACTGAAATGCTCGAATCTTAATTCTTAGATTTCACACAAAAAAAATGGTTTTTCGAATGCCATCTTTTCCACGTGTCTGTCAAAGACAATAATCACGTTTCATTTTGCAAAACAACTTACCAGTTGTGAAATCACGCGATATTTCCTATTTTATATTGGAAAAACTGCTCTCACTGTTCATTAAAATCTTGGTTCCGTTCTTGCTCTGCGTCTTTACTCATGATTCCGCCACCAATCTCTGCATCCTTAACTCAAATTTGCTTATAAAAAAACTACGACTTCTGATTGCTTGAAATCGGATTTCAATAGAATCTTAGTTCAATTCCAGCTTTGCATTTAACGCTGCAATCAGACTCAAGCTAACGTTCCAATTCAACGCTCCCCCTGTGTCCTCGAGGTTCCATACGCCCTTCTGATTTGTGTTTCGCTCAAGGAATTATGGCCTTTACTTCATTTAAAGGCTCGAAACCTGCAAATTACACAAAGATTCAATGCCTTTACTGGTCAATTACTGATTCACTACCATTGATTGCTAATTCTCTTTGGATATTCTCATTTTTTATTTGTGCACTTTCTCCAACATATGCAAAACCTCTCTTTCGATGGCTCTCGGCAACACTCTTACTATTTCAGTTTGTTTCACGGCTTTTATCCTTCATAATTGTTTCATTTAATCCCATAATGGTATTGATTTCTCTAAAGAAATCTCTATCATTGTATCCAAGCCGACATACCGAATACAAAACTTGAATTTAAGATTCGAACCCAATTCTCCTCATGGGACAATCGATTTTTCTAATGATCGATACACCAATATACATATTTACACAGAATTGTATACAACCTTTCTCACAACATTCATTGAATTCATGCGCCGAGAATATGAATTCAATTACACCATATATTAAATTTCCATCGATCCTTCACCAATAGGATCAAACCTCATCAATTCTCTATTTTTGGGCTTCAATACAAAAATCGTTATCGATTCATACAAATCGAAACCAACAAGTTTTATACGGATTCACCATTTCAATCCTTAACATAGGATTTGAACCATACATAAATCGATCAATTAAGGCGCATAATTCAAAACCAAAACTTTCATATAAAAAACGAACTTACTTACAGAAATATTTCTTCCTGGCCTGATTTTCAATCATTGGCCCTTTACAAATGACCGAAGGCTTGACAGACAAAACTTTGTTTGTCCAACTTCACCTTTCTCTCTATTCTCTTCTCTGATCTATTTGGCCTTTGAGGCTCATTAATTTATACAAATTGAATTGAACCAATTTAGGTTCCAATCCCTTCAATAACTCAACAAAGTCCTTAAATATCTCAACACCCCTAGATTTTATCCCTAAAATCTATCTTAGGCTTCATAATTAATTCTTAGATATCTCAAATCTAATTTCTCTCATGTTCTCTAAATCATTTGGGAACATTAACAAATTCTCACAATAAATAATCAAAATCTCTCAAAAATCTCATTAATATTTACATAAATTTAATATTTCCTCACAAACATAAGACCCCCTAAGTTTAAAAAAATACAAAGTATTTTCCCGAATCTAATGCTCCTGCATCAAAATATCTACAAATTAAGATATGATATTCACAATTATGGCCCTCACATCTTCCTCATTGTGATCAAATAACTTTGAGTTACAACTTCCACATATAACCCAAATGTATAAAAGGGAAAAGTACATAATTCCTTGTAATATTCAAACCAATGTGAGAGACACTTCTCAATTGAACTTGTAACCTAGATAGCATCACAATTGAGTAAATGTATGACCCAGATCCAAACCAAAATCATGAATGAATAGGTGAGGAATAAATGTCCCATGTATGCAAAGAACACATCTCCCTAGTCCCATAAATCATCTTTTAAGGAGATTCTCCTATGTGATTTTTTTTTAATGTAAAACACCCAACAACAACAATTAATTTTTTGTGAGAGATCCCATTTCCATGATTTCTAAAACCATAAAAAAATAATTCAACAAGCTACATACCAAAGATACATTAGAGGAAATTCCAGCCTAAAACTTGCCTCCTCAAGAAAAATAATAAAATAATAGTTAAAATAATAATATATGAGTTATGAATTTTGGAGGGAAAAGAAGGAAACTATTTTTTTTTTAATTGTATTTTTATCTTATCTCCTAATATGGTTACTCAAATTTAAAGTGTAGACACTCGTTGGATGCAGAATTAAATTCCACATCCAAAAAGTAACCATTATGCATACTTTTGATAAGACCCACATTGATAAAAATTGAAAATACATTAAGAAAGAGTGTTCAACATGTTTTTTTAATGTATCTTCATTTTTTATCAATGTGGGTCTAATCAAATGTATGCATAATGTGTGCTAGTTGGGTGTGGTATTTAATTTTTCATCCAACGAGGTCTACACTTGAAATTTAAGTAAACCTATAAGAATATAAGCCGAAAATACAAAAAAAAAAAAAAAAAAAAAAAAAACTTCTTTTCTCTCCAAAAAACTTTACCTGTACCTATTTTTTAAATTTAAATATTTTGATTGGTTTTCATATTATGACATGGAAATTACATGAAAACTTCATGGGCACTTTTAGGCTAGAATTTCCTCTAATGTCAGGTTGTATGCCTCTTTTACCAAAATATGTCCCTTATATACGCGACCTTCCCATACCATATGATCTTGATTCTCTGTAGGAGAAATGTCGGCTAAGATTATATATAAAATCAAATTTTCCCATTTAGAAACTAAGGGTCTTATAATTGCAATATCGCCAGTGGTGAGCCATGAGTGAGAAAAGGGAAAAGTAAAATGGTCAACATAAATCTTTTTAAGAAAGAAATACCAATAGTTTCATATATTGAAGAAGAGGGGTTCAGAGTGTATGGTTACTAATGAAGCCTTTAAGGACATACAATCCAATCTCTATCTTTTCCACTGAATCTACCTCTCAGCATAGGCACCCAAACAACCAATTTGTAATATTCATCATACTTTGCCAAATAGATGGTGTTGTATTTTTGTCTCCTACTCCTTCTTTGATCCTCAACTCAATTTTTTTGTTATATATATATTTTTCATTAATTGTTTGTTTAAATAAACTATTTCCATATAAATACCTCCATAAATTATTGATCAGTAATTCTCTTCTAAAACATTTAGTATCCTTAATACCCCAACCACCTGCCTCTTCCTTGCAGGAAATCACTTCCAAGTGAACAAGGTGTATTTTCCTCAAGAGACAACGCATAGCCCATAGAAAATTGGAAATGATAGATTCGATTTTATGAATGACTTCATTGAGAATCATGTAGAGATTCATCTAATACACATAAATAGTTTTTAAAAATAATTGACTAATATCAAACTCTCACCCAAAGAGAGAAACTTTTTTTCCCACAATGATAAATTTGTATGAACTTTACTAATCAACCAATCCCAATCCATATTTCCATAATTGTTAGGTTTCAACATAAAACCAAGATATCAAAAACCATCATCCATAGGGATCGATTTTACCTCAAAGATATGATGAGTATCATTTATCATTTCCTCTCCTTGGAACTTGATATAAAATTTGATTTTTTCTTTGTTCATGACTAACCATGAAGCCTCCCCAAAAGAAGAAAGAATTTTAGAAAAGGTGTACCATTCAAAAATGAATACCTCTCCAATGAAGAGTACATATTCCATGAACATCAAATGTGTAATTTTTATTTTCCTAGTCAACCAACAACCTTTAATCAATCCCTTAGAGAAAGCATCACCAATCCTCCTGCTTAAACCATCAATTAATAGCAAGAATAAAAGTGGAGAGAAGCCACATCCCTCTCTGAGACCCCTTGATGCCATAAAAAGGTTGATGGAAGACTGATTATGATAACCATGAAATTTACAGAGATGACACATGCCATAATCCATTAAATCACATGTAGTTCAATCCCAATCTTATGGATAATCAACCTTAAAATTTCGTACTCCACAACATCATATGATTTAACAAGATTTATCCACATAAGGCAAGCTTTTGACTTATAGGACATAATAGAATATATACTTTATTGTATGATCACAAAAATATCTTGTATATCTATATGGCCAAGAAAACCACATTTATTTGGTGATATATGTTTCATCAGTGGCCTTGAATCTGTTGGAAATTATTTTTATATGATTTTTTACACTACGTTATATAATGAGATGGGCTTGTAATATACGACTGTAGAAGGCTCAAAAGTATTAGGAATGAGAGTAATAAATGTGGCATTAATAGAGCCCATAATCAAACTTAGAATCTGGGATTAATCTTCGTCCACATGAAGATTAATAATCATCAAATCCATAAAATATAGAAATAGTTCTAACGTCCAGCCATCAAGGCCAGATATTTTTTCCTTAGCACACAATTTCAGAACCTCCATCACTTCTTCATTAGTATTCAACCTCGCTAGGTGATCACTATCCTCAGCCTCAAGAATTTTAGGAATGTGTTGAATGAACTCCATCTTATTTGAAAAGTTATATCTTTTCTATCTAAAATTCCACCACCACATGTTTAATATCAGATTGTGAAGTGATATATGTTCCTTCATTATCCTTGATGCCCCAAATGGAATTTTCCTTCCTTCTTTCACATGCATGTCTAAGAAAATATCTAGTGTTATTACCCCCTTCCACCATCCAAGGGGCCCTTCTCTTCAACCTCCATTCCTCCTCCTGCATCTTTAGGATATGGCTTAACCAAAAAACTCTTAATTTAAAACTTGGAAAAATATAAATGATTGGATGGGACATTTAAAGCCTTCACAGTTAAATCTATGTCCTTTAGTTCATGTTTTAATTCCTTTTTCTTTTTTCTTTCCTAGCTTCAATAATTTTAGTCTGGAGTGGATAACTTCCATCATGCTATTAGATGGAAAAGGCATGGGCTTTTTCCAACATGATTTAATCAGGTCATCGAAGTCTTTTGGTTTCAACTATGAATTTTTAAACTTAAACATAAAATATCTATGATCATTTTCTCATGTCCAAGTCAATAAAATTGGTTAACGACCAAAAATATTTTAAACTAGTACCCATGAATTGAAATCCTTGAAAGTATCTGCTAGATACACATGGACAAATAATTTTCCTATATCTTAGAAATTTTCATTGTCCTGAATCATCCATTTTACCATGTGGGAATGGGGACTTCACCGAAGGTGAAATACAATAACATGTGTGTTCATATTAAGGGATATATATTGAGGAAAAAATTTAATAATATATTAACGATATAAAGGGGCTAAAGGGTTTTTATATTGGCAAGTATAAAAGAAGGAGCTCAAAGTTAATGAAAGAATAAAAAGGGTATAAAAATGTTAATCAAACAATGGATACCTGAAATATGGAGTGAAAGCATGGGTATTTCAAATTGGGAAGGTGCATTGTTTTTGTATCAATAGGGGGGTTAAATAATGTGACTTTTAGAGGTATTTACCAATATGTAGTCAAATTATGGGTATTATTTAGTATGCCACAAATCTGCGTGATATGTTACAGGTTCATTGAGTGAGTCCCCTATGAAAATGGGTCTCTTCAAACACCAGTTGAAGTCCTTCAACATATATACATTGAATTGATATTTAAAATAGGTTCCTAATGAGTCCACCCTTCTCTTAATCCAATAAATCTCATCATAATCCATGGTTATATTAGAAGCACCAGCCAAAATTAATGAACTTAGGTCCATTAAACCACAATTATCTCAATTATCCGACAAAGCCTTTATATCAAAATAGGGGCATAAATATTGATAGTACAAATATGGGTGTTAGACCCCATCGCAAAACTTGTTAGAATTATCCAAAAAAAAAAAAATGAAAATCCTGAAGATTAATATGTCTAAGGTACCACATGGAATCCAACCCACCAAGTGGCCAAATTCATTAGTCTCGCATAAATTACAATTAGTGAAAATATTTAATAAAAAATATCAATCCTTTTCCCATTCAACCATTTTCTTTGCATTTTTATAATACCTCGAAGGGAATGTTTTTTCAGGGCCAATACTAGTCCCTTTATTTTGGGTGACATAATAACCATTTCAATGGAAGGGTAATGGGTGATATCCTTGTAAGTACCTAGGATTGATAGAATTATGAGACCATGATTTTTCCAAAAACATATCATGGATAAATGTGTGGAAGTGAATATCTCCATTTACCTCTAGAAAGGATGATTGTAGATCTTGGGTTGTATGTGAGCATGTAGACATATTTTTAAATTTAGTTCCCTTATCTTTACAAGTAGTAACATTGTTCCTTGAGTTAGGGCTAACAATTCTCACCTGTGTCTTAAATAATTGTTTCATAATAGTGAGTGGTTCCAACCCAACCGACTCCACCCTTGAAAGTGCACCATATTTATAATCTACACATGTAGGAGAGGAATGTTTCCCCTTGAATGACACTAATATGATAGGTAGATAAAAATGGTTATAGGTTGATAGGGACCCATCATCCTCATCCTAGGAAGTAAATTCAGAGGGATACACAAGACTAGGATGAACAAACCCACTAGTTTCCTCATGAGGGACATTGCCATAAATCCCCAATCTACTGACTCAAATCACATGGTTGATGGATGAGAAATTATTGAATATATTATGAAAATAATGACCCAAATTAATAGGACTCTTGTAATCATTGGAACCACGTGAATAGAGCATCAATGTTTGAGGAAGGAGAAGATGGATAATTACCTAGAACATTAATGTCGAGGTGATCATGATGACCGTATAATTCCCAAGCCTTTTGTTTCTACATAAAAAACCCAAAATCACCTTGTATAGATTGTGATGATGACTATACATGAACCTATATGGAACCATCCAATAAAAATGGTTGTTAACCCTTCAAAATGGAAACAATTTTCGTTTTTCATTCCATTTCCTTTTTTGGACAAATTTGAAGAGAAACCAACATTTTCATTCTCTTTCAATAGAAAATATTATTCTAATATATCATTATCCTAATTACTTAGAGAGAGGGGTATTTCCTCACACATTAGAAGACTTAGGAGTTAGAACTTAGCTAATTCTATGTTATATTATTTTCTTGGTAATATATGGGGACCACCCACACATTAAATACACATACCCTTAATAATTGGTTTGAAAATCATGTGTGTGAATGGAGGATGGAAGGAAAAATTGGGAAAAAGGCCCAAGGAAGGTTATAAATGGAAGGAAGCTCATTTCATTTGGCATTATTGGATTATTGATTTTGATCTCAGTTGCTCGAGCTGTTTAGCTGGGTCACTTGTTGTTTAGCAATATTTTTTCGAGTAGAGAACTCACCCATTTTTTAGGGGACTTCGAGTGACACCTTTGTTTGGTTTTCCATTTCATTTAAGATAGCTTCAACATAATATCTTCATACTATGCACTTGGTTTCCCCTGCATTGCGTATTTGTAAAGGATGCAGTGATAGTCTGGGAGGATGCAATTGGGTTATTGTGTTTTTTATTTGTTGGAAGTTTCATTTTCTTATGAGAGATATAAGAGAACATAGGTTCATTATATTTTTAGTAATAGGTGAACCTCCAAGGGCTAAAATTGACATTTTATTTCTGGAGTAGTGTGGCAGTCTCTCGGCCAGCGCAGAGGAGGAGAGTTGAGCCTAGTTTTTTAGGAAGGTCTCAACCGTTTGAGATTTTTCCTGCTGAGGGAGATAGCGGAAGTATAGGAAGGATTATTTGTTGTACATTTGGAGGGTTCTTTATTATTTCATTGATAATTCTATAGACAGAGTATTCAACAGCTACTAGGAGAGCGTAGGGCTTATTGGAGTCAATTTTGAAGGATCGTGATTTGTCCAAACAATTTATGGATTTTTGTCGGATTGGTTTGAGTCTGGGATTAATTTTTGATAATTTTTTGAGCATCGTATGTGGGTTTTTTTCCCAATCCATTATTGCAGTTAGTGCGGAATTTCTACTAGAGAGTGTAGGGTCGTGGGGGTTTTGTGAGGGGATCACATTCCCAAATTCCTAAAAAAATTTGGGTAGTTTTATGTGGGTATATAGAGGGCCAAATTCAAGAAACAACACAAACTTGTAGCAAAAATGCATTTTTCTGGAGGATTGAGTCGGAATAACTGTTGGGCTTTCTTGCATTCATTAGCTGGTGGTTGTAGCTTGCCTTGTGAAATCCCAGGTGCATTTTCTCCAACTTAATTGTACCTAAGCATCACTATTAATAGAATGTTGGCCAGTTTATGGATTTGGGAGCAATCTCTGTTTCATGTGTCTAATATCCTGAATTTTTTTTTGTTTATCTATTTGCATGTCAATGTAAATTTTCCATTTGAAATATTACATTCAGATAGAGGAGAATTTTCCCTATATAGTAGCTACCATAAATATTGTCAAAATAAATATATTAATATAATAATAGTGAACTTTAGCACTTACACTAATCTTTACATTAGATTGCATATGAGCACCCATAGTGACCTAGAGAGATTTACACTTATATACACATAGGGCACATAGGTTATGCTACCTATTTTATAAAAATAGCCTCATGATATACTCTTAACTAAATGCAAAAGAAAATAATGTATGCTTACGCACTACTAACCATTGCTATATATATATATATATTCAATCAAAATATTTGATAATAAAAGGGATGCCTACTAGTTTATTTATTATGAGTTAACTAACTAAACTGAAGAACAAAGATGGTTTCGAATCAGGACTATGGACTTCTTTGTTCTCATCACGACTAAAACTTTTATACATAAAATAATATCCAATCTATATTTATTTAATACATGTAGTTTTTCTTGTTATAATCTTAGAACAATAATGATGGTTTGGTTGTTAGATCCTAATAATAGTCGACTATGATCTTAGGATAAAAAATTTGCTCTAGAATCGTCCCATTACATTATATTTAATATCAATGAATGTGCACTTAATGGAGACTACCATGCTATATTATTTCCTAACTTGCTTGTTTCCTAAGTTTTATTTGGATGCATCCTTCATCGGGGTTTCAACTAGCAGATAACCCAAGGCGTTGCAGAATGTGGCATGCAATGGAAAATATTCTCGCCAACGTTGATATGTGTAAGGTATGTATGATTGGAATATAATATTATTTTTTACGGCGCTCCCTTCTCAACAGATGAAGGAGGTGCAAGAAATATACCATTATTTTCTACAAATATTTACCTCAACTCACTCAGTTTTAGCTAGGTGGGTTTTAATGGGCCTGAAGAGATCTACGATGAGATTGGATGTAGCATCTATGCAATGCATTAATGGTGTTGAGGAGTGTAGTGAGAACTGTTCCATACAAACCACTTGTCCTACCTTTCCCTTTATTGTACAGAGTAATAGTCCTCCAAGCGCATTCGGGTTTCCCTCCTTGTGTAGTTATAAATGGAAGTGATATAATAGATGGGGAATGTTCTTGGTACTTTGTAATACCATAAGGTCTCTATTTTAATTTATGATGACACCATTGGCACGTTGTCTTTTTTTTTTTACATCCTTTCATCCAAGCTCAGTGAAGGGAATAATTTCAAGGTAAAGTCTTTTTATATCAAACGAATTCCAAGTCATTTTCTTTTATATTGTTATTGCATAGTTTAACCATAGGGTTAGCCTTTGAACTCATGGTTGTGCTCCCCTCATCAACACTGTAGGGCCTCAACTTCCTAGGTATTTCTTTCAAATATCTTTTTTTGGTGTGCAAGGTTTGGTACCCTAGAAATTTTTTTATTTGGTTTTAACTACTTATTCTTACTTCATTTAACATAATCACAATGGGGCTTCTCGTGCTTTCTATACCTTAATTCAGGAAGGAATTGTTTCCATTTTATTTTTACCCATTATTTTCATCTGCACTAGTCTAATATAGGTCGTGCAATCCATGGTTTTGGTTTAATTACTCGTTATCATCTTCCATTCTTATCATACGTACTTTTACATTCTAAATGTTATTTCTTTATTTTGTCTCTTGTCTAAATTTTTTGAGTCCCCTCCATTGAGAGTTTCTTTAGGTATCTCTATGGCGTCAGTTTTCGGTCCTTTGTCTCCCTATATAGATACGTTTTAAGGAGTTGGGTGTTGTGTCCAGTTCCGAGTGTTGTTGGCTTTTGTGATGATATAGTTCTCTGTCAAAGCACAACTTATTCGATTATTTTTCAAATAGTCTTGTTGTTGGCCAATAGCCCTCAAAGTGGTCTTGAATTTTGTCTTTATTTTATTTCTAGTGTATTTATCCACGTGACTATGCAACCTTGTTAGATAATAGTAAGTCATAGTTAGGTTCCAGCTCCCGACGTAATTCTCATCCCAGCCACTTATTTGGTTGGACCTTCATGGAAACATTTTTGACTTTATACCTCCAGAATTTATAAAGGGCATTCAATACTATACCTCCAAAATCTAGAAAGCTAGTTTGAGATTTGGAATAACAATGATTTTGGGGCAAAGACCATTTTTTAAACTCTAAACATGGAAATCAATAATACAAATGGATTCCTGACTCTGGAAAATTTTTGAAGTGAAAATTGCACTTCCTACATTTATTTGCAGGTTACCAGCAATTAGAATCACTATTATGTTTGTTCATCTAGGAAAAAAAGTGGATCATTATAAGATATTTGCAGTTTAAGATGATTTTAAAGGCCTGTTAAGAAGTATTTGGTACTACTTGGATTTTTTTCACCTACAGAGGGTGGAGAAGCATCTAGTTTCATATTCAAATTCTGACTTAGGGAACATATTTGATACCCATACAGTGACTAATGCTCCATTGGTCAATGCTTCCTCCACTCTCAATTATGTTGCTATAGAGAATGGAGACCCCCTTTCTTTAGTGCTTATCTCTGACAATAAGTTTAACTTCGTAGTGGTTAATGTTTTTGGAATTTTTTCCTCAGTGTGGATGGCAACCTTACGACATGGTGGTTATCAAATAATCTCACATAGTGCATCATGGGAGGCACACACACTTTTCCAACACTCAGTCACTCTGTTTCGCCTTTAATTGGGTTTTATTTTGATCCATATATAATCATAGAATAGATCTTATTATTGGACAATTTTGATATAGTTTTTCAGTAATGTCTAAGTAAATAATTTCAAGGTATGGTATAGGGAGTTTTCTGAGGAACAATTTCTCTTAGGATGGTCATAATTTGTTATGGTTAGGAGATTTATGTACCTCAGAAGAAATTTATTTAGATCCCTATACCTTTTGTAAATATATTTTGGTTAATGGGTTTTTTTTTCGATAAAAAAAAAAAATTACGCACAACATATTAGTCATATTATTTTATGTGTTTGACCGAGACATGTGTCCATTGATATCACAAGTCAGTGTGTTCATCCATAAAGCTATGAGTAGGTGGGTTATCCCACTCGAAGATATGAGGCGGATGTTTACTCAATAAATTTAACCCGTACTAATTATTGGGTAGAATTAAGACAACGTGCATGCTTCTTTATATTTGGGATCCTTGTTGAGTTTTACCTCTACATGGACTAGAGTAGTATTGCTTAAAAACTTGGAAATTTTACAATTAAATAATCACTATATTCATAGTTTGGTTTATTCATTAGATATCCCTAATATCATTGATTATTTCGTAAAATTAATACAATGTGCTTACTTAGTTATCTATATAAAATCCTTTGATTTTACTCTCTCTACAAATACTATAATTGTGTTATTAGTCCCTACCGCCTACGGCTAAGGCAGGGACTATAGGAATCGAAATGGAGGGGTTAGCATTATTTTTAGCTGCTTAAACTTATAAGCACCAACCAATAACCAAAGTTTTAATTTTTATATTCTGAGTATATTCTTCGGCATCCAATAAAACGTTTTACCGTCTTATTTGCCACATATCGAGGCCATACCAATATATTAGGTAAATTCAAGATTGTTATATGATGAATTCAAGATGACTTTTTTGAGACATGCGTAAAGCTAGCTTAATGCTAGCATTAGTTCTCAGGCATTTAATGTTTGGGATAATATTGGTCCATATCTCATTTTGGCGATACGAACAGAGTTATGTGGTATCTCAGACAGGTGGCTTGCATGAAAATGCAAGTGGAAAGTAAAAGCGAAACTTGTTTTGGCTTGCAATAGCTGGAACAAAAAACCAACTCTCTCATAGCCATCAGAGCACAGAGGAGCCTCAACCAGATTTCAGGTGGTCGTCCAGTACTAACTTCAGTATGTGCTCCAACCAGATTTCAAGTCGTCCAGTGCTAACTTCAGTATATCATTAAGCATGGAACTACAGCATATAGAGGCTTGGAACTACAGCATATAACGTCCTGGGGATTTCACTTACTGCTCTTCATATCAGGCTGTGAGGGGATATCATCTAGTTTTCCATCAGGCCGTGGTCGAACTTGGAGAGCTTCAGGGCTCCACTCCGGATGGCCTCGGGCATGGTTGCACCTAAACAATAAAATAACAGGTAAAAAACAAAATAACATGATCACTTATGTTTCTTAAGTTCTATTCATGATATAGAAAGCAGATAAAATGCAGCAATTTCCCTCTCTGGTTTTGGCACCATGTAAATTGCAATTGAACTATGAATTAATGCCAATCATCGTTTCCCTGCATCTATCAGTACTTTGGAAAAGTACTTTTTTACACGAATTAAGCCATAGAACGATTCGAATAGCACAGCAGCTGCTCCGACGGAGATGATAGATCTATCTTATTTTCACAGAGAACCGTCTTCAAATTACTCTCTGTTACTATGCGTTGTTTCACTTTGCTTTTTTTTCTCCGCAAATTGTAATTTCTCTTCAACAATATAACCTGGCTAAACAAAAATGAACCATATTATATCCGAAATAACAGATGGATAAGGCAGATGCGGTCAATTGGAAACATCATGGAAATAATATGTTACCCATTCTAAAAGGATCTTTATTTGGGCCGATAAGTTTTACCTTCAACAATATAACCTGGCTAAACGAAAACAAACCATATTATATCCTAAATAACAGATGGATAAAGCAGATGCTGTCAATTGGAAACATAATGGAAATAATATGTTACCCATTCTAAAAGGATCTCCATTTGGGCCGATAAGTTAAGATCATCGTTCTTTCTTCCCCCCATAAGCTCCAGAACAAGAACCCCAAAACTATAAACATCAGCTTTAACAGACAATTTCCCCTGCATAACGTACTCTAGTGCCATATACCCGAAGCAAAATTAGAATAACGCTTTAAAAAATATGTTTCGCCATTAAGAAAAATACAGGAAATTGAAATACAAATTGTACAATTTGTTCATTCTCAATACTGCCGTAATTAATATAACATGAATCACCCTAAAACTGAATTAATATAACATGTCTTACCGAGTTCCAACAGCTGTTGTGCTTTGAAGACAGTACCACTGCGCTCTTTAGCGTAACGATGTTATACAAATTCTTCATCACAAGAAATTCCTCCATATTCGTGGGCTCTTTACGAGGTAGTCAAGCTCAGGTTGGCTCTGAAACTGATAAAAAAACAGAGAAGACATATAATACATGAAGGTCCACCGAGATTTGGAACCCAAGATCATATACGCCAAGATAACAGAGAATGCATTGCATTAGACTGTTGCTAGACTGTGGGTGATTGGAAGAGCTGCTGCCCAGCCACAGCAGGTGGAGAAAGCAAGCGTCCGGAATGCTATACATTTAGCATTTTAAGTTCTTAGATACAGGGCTTCAACAAAATCCATCTTTGACCCATCCAGAAAGTGAGCAAGGTACTGGATGTAGATCTTTGTTTATGTTTAAGATAATGAATTAAACAACAAACTGCTCAAACAACCTGTTTGATCCTATATTCAGGAAGGAAAGAACCAAACCATTAATACTCGCAGCAACCACGTGTACTACATGCAAGATGCTCAAGATGCTTGATATCGACACATATACGCATTATTCTATTTATTAAATATTAATTATCTCTTATTTTACTTCAATAAGTTAATTTATTATCTCTTGTGGTAAGGCAGTTTAACTTTTAAACGCAGTTGTGTATAAAGGTTATCATTTTCGACTTATCACTGTATTATATTTTTTTTCAGCATTACTCTTCTATGAACTTTATCAACTAAACCTTCGATTGTTATTTACTATGCAAACAAAAATACCGACCATATGATCCTCTTTTAATATCTCAGCTACAATTTTCAAGTCGTGGGTGCTTTTATGCCTCGCAGTGATGTTCTCCAGCTGCCAGAAGCTGTTTTTGGGATATATGGGTTATAACTTATGATCATCTGCGAGCATTAATCTAACATATAAGTGTGTGTAACCATCACGTCGTTGTAGAGAGGAAGTTAATATTTGCAAACTCTTGGGGGTTTGTATTAGGTGATTATCCACAATTGAGAGAATGGTTCTGAACCTTGCAAGATTAATGGCACAGTTCAAGGCCAGGCTCATGAGCTGCCATTTCAATTTTGTGTACTTAGCTCGCAAATGAAAGAATCGAAGATTTCGCATGCAGGCTTGTGTCACTTATGCTATAATGATTGTCCTTATGTGAGATTCTCTCGTATCATTGCCATTGGAAATTCAATGCAAAACATGTCATGTTCTTGCATTAGAGACTAAGGCTTAAAAAATTTCCTTTGATATTGGCCCAGATAATATTATGCATTGCACATACTGCTTTTAATTCGATTGCACAAACGAATGGACTCAAAGAATGTACAATAACTAAAGCCTGAACAATGTACAATGATGGAAAATAAAATAGACTTGAAAGCTAAAGAAAGCATCTCTTAAAACAAAACACGTGCATTACAAAAATGCTTCTAACCTTCAGTTTGAGTGTTTCTGAAGAAGTCCTAAACAGAAAAAAGCTTCTTCTTATCTGGGTAATCATGAGAAGATCTTCCAATTTGAGGCACAAGCTCCATAAGTTCTGTCAATGAAACTGCAGACAATATGGACCTCACTTTCTTGACATTCGTTACTAATAGGTTGAATATCTCAGTCATAAGTTTCTGTGCACGATTGCTTTCAAGTTCATTAGTTGTAATCACCTGGCCTCTGCTTTCTTCTTTGGTAGAGGAACGCCGCTGATTTTCAAAGAATTCTTCTCCATTTTTTCATAATTTTATTGAAATTTCCATTATTTTGTTGACTAATTTGTGATTCTTTAGAATATAATTTTAAAATTTGTGTATAATCCCCTATTGGGAAATGTTTTATAAAATAGTAAATTAAAAAAAAAAATGTGTTTGAAGATGCAATATGGGGTTACCCAATGCTGGTGTCTCTTAGCATTTAACTACTACATTGTGATGTTGACCTTTTCGAGCTGAAGCTCTGACTCGCAATTAACCATAGACCATTCGCCCAAATTCAATCTGCAGAACCCAAAACTCATAAAAACACCAATCTACTTCCCGCTTCTGATACTCTACGAATAAAGTATCAAAATTAACCTAGATCGTACTGGAGTTTTGACATTTGTACAAGTCCATGAGAATCCAACGACCGACTACAATAATGAAAACCTCCAAAACGAACACGGTCTATATGCAAATGTAATAAATAGCAACCTCCCAGCATCGATTAGATGAACTAACAGAAGTTTCAAGGAATATTTATCAATCGGTTTCCATTTTCTTTAGGAATTAACACCAGAATTTCAAATAAGTTGGATGTTCTTCGGCTTCCGTCAACCTCCAAAGAAATAAGTTTTCCCATAAATGCACACCTCATCCACTACGAATCCCGGCTATGCTATCGCCATTTTCATCTATTATCTTTTGTAGATATCATGGAATGTAGCCGAATGTGAACGATTTTCAAGGGTTTGTGTAAGCATCTCTACAACCTTTTCTCAGCTTGGTAAGGTAGTAGAACAGGTAGGTGAGCAACTTTGTTATTATTCCCCCTTGGGTCTGTCTTAGCTAGAGGTTTTCCGGACCGTCACCTTCCCCTATAGGTGCTTAGCTTCGTTCCAGCACCAATAGCTATAGTTTATTCGTCAGTCGATCCAGTGCCTGCAGTCGCAGAGGTAGAGGCTAGTTACAATCAATTCTGTTCAGTTTATGAATATAAAAAACATAAAGAAATACCTTAATATAGGCAAATAATTTTTTTATTCTGATGATCTAAGATTAAACGTAAAGGTCTGTTTCCGTAGTTAAATCAACATTCACCCACTGAAGAAATACCGATGAATTTAAACTGTTTAATGATTCGTAAATATTGGCTCATCTTTGTACTGTAATTTTATAAGTTCGGCTCATCGTTTAGTGGCGAGTACAACCACAACCAGTTTTCTGGTTTGAATATTTAGAAAGCTCTGTGAATAATCGTGTTTAACATTGAAGAATATAATTTTCTCTGTGGTAGGTTGCAGTCACACAGAGGTCTGGCGGCAGGGACTTGCTGCCCCGCAGCCAACCTTGTTTAAAAATGTTATCCATTTTACAATAAAATGATTATAGAATTCATAGTTTGGTTTATTTAGTATATTACTTCCAAAGAAGTTATAATAATAATTAGAAATTACTTGTGTTGGGATTGTTAATACAAGATAATATAAAAATAAAAAAACTCACACAGTAGACACACGATTTATGTAAGAAACTTCATGAGGGAAAATCACAAGGAAAGGAAAGGGATTGGTGTTTTTTTATTTAAAAACAATATAATATCAAATTTTACCCACTTATTTTCTATCACACCATTCTAAAAATTAATGTTATAATAATATAGCCGCAATACCTTGGGACAATACATTGGGTTATTGCTATCATGGGTAAATGCATGGTTTACTTTGATTTGATCTCACACCAAACTATATCCCACTTGAGAAAAAATAGAATATTTTGTGAATATTTTTGACATTGTTTCTCTCTCTTTGCTACTATTCCTTTTCTAATATGTCTTTCATCAAATTTTCATTACTCCATCCAAAGTTCTACAAATATTGTACTTAACCACAAGTAATATCTTTTTTAACATATTAGTTGGATTGTATTTAGTATATATATTCTCCAACTGTAGCAGCACATCATATAACACTTATGAATCCACAACATCTCTTTTAAAGATTTTGTGGTAGCTATGTATTGTACCTTTGTTGTGGAGAAGGATAATAATTTATTTAGTCTACACATGCAAGACATGGTTGCATCTCAAATCATATATCAATAACCAGTGGTGGATTTTTTTGTATCCACATATCCACCCATATTTACATTTTTTTTACCTTCTAGAAAAAAATTATTATTGCCAAAACATAAACAATAATTACTAGTAACTTTGAGATACCTTAATGTTGGCTTGATGGAGCCTAGACCCAGGTTCAAATATGCTTAAACGAACCAACAAAACCAACTATTACCAACCCTTTCGGCAATGATCTGCTACGCAGAATGAAGTCTCACCCAAGGCAATACAGGGAGATGCTAGAACCGGGTTTCTGCATCTGGAGGGACAATGGAGTGTGGCTTTAGATCTTATCTTCCCTTCAATACTTAATAGAGCTTTGCAGAAAAATTATGCTAATTATATAGTGGTTGTTCAACACTTCTATTGAACACTCTTGAAAACTGTGTGATTTTACCTTAACAAGCATAAAACATCATAAATAACCATAAATAGGACTCCATGATGCAATTCCATAATAAAACCCTTAACCTAACACATATAATATCAAAATACAAGTAATGCAAACACATAAAAACAAAACACAGATATGTCTTCAAAGTCTTTTATTATTACTCAGGTTTTCTTGATACAACCCTTCCTGCCATGTGCACTCAGCGGTAGTGCTCTACACAGTGAGCTGCAAAATTTCCAAGGTCTCCTCGCACTTAGCAGCAAGAGCCTTTCCCTTTCCCCCAAAAAAAATAATACACACTCAAAATAACATTACATCCAAGTGAATTCTATCATAAGTTATGAGATATATCTTCTAATACTAGCCTAGACTCCTTATATGGTCTTTTATTTTACAATACCATGGTTCGAAAACTGTGTGTGGAGCTCAACATATACAAAATTATCCCATCCCTTTACAAAATAAGGAGCTTTGACCTATCCAAAATCCCCTAAGACTCTATTACATTTGCGCGTTGCATGGTTCATTCCTAAATTTGCGGAGTCTTTGTTAAAATATTCCCTTGAGGGGTACCCTTTCCAACAGGCCCCCCAAACATAAATGTGACTCGTCCTGAGTCACTCTACTGGTGTGTCCTAAATATTTTCTTTGATGCTACTCAAGGCATCCTTCGGAGGCAAAACTATTTCGGCTCACTGATTTTCAACTTCACAGATTTTGGTCTTTAATGTCTCAGTGGTTGGCCCTGCGATTTTTTTGGAAATCTCCTTCTGCATCTGGCGCAATCCTTTCAACTTTTTCTTGATAGTTTGTGATAGCTGACTGGCTTCAGCCTCCCATGGCTTCTTTCTAGTTGTGATAAGTTTTTATTTTCTACACATCTCATCAATATGTTGGCTTGAATCTTTTGTTGGCTTAATGTGGCCTAGAACCAGGTTCAAATATGGCTGCGCGAAGAAACAAACCCACTATTACCAACTCTTTTGGCAATAATCTACTGCACAGACTGAAGTATCACCTGAGGCAATATAGATGGATGCTAGAACCAGGTTTCTTCATCTAAAGGGACAATGGAGTGTGGATTTAGGGCTTATCTTCCCTTAAATACTTAATAGAGCTTCAAAAAACAACTATGCTAATTACGCAGTCGTTGTTCAACGCTTCTATTGACCTCTCTTGCTGACTGAGCAATTTTACCTTAACAACCATAAAACAACACAAATAACCTTAAACAAGACTTCACAATGCAATTGCGTATAAAAAGTCTTAACTTAGCTTAAATGATATCAAAATAAAAGTAATGAAAACACATAAACAAAGAACACATATATGTCTTCAAAATATTCTATTATTACTCACGTCTTCTTGATACAGCTCTTTCCACCCTACGCACTCAGTTGCAGACTTTCTAATGTCTCTACACACTCTGCAACAGAATCCTTCCCCTTTCTCACAAACAACAGAATACAGACTCAAAATAACATTACATACAAGTGCATTCTATCATGAGTTATGAGATATATCTTCTAATACTATCCTAGACTCCTTATATAGTCTTTTCTTTTACAATACCAATGGTCTCAAAACCATGGGCAAAGCTCAACGTATACAAAATTGTCCCATCCTTTTACAAAATAGGGTGGTTTGAACCACCCCAAATCCCCTAGGACTCTATTACATCTGCGTGATGTCTGCTCCATTTCTCGAGCTATGGAGTCTTCCTCAAAATCTTCCATTGATGGGTACCCTGTCCAACACTTAAAATCCACTTTACTGCTTGGTAATATTACTTGCTTATATTTTCACGGAACCTAATTTATACTCCCACTAAATATGTAATATTTGGACAAATACATACCATGGCATACATCAAGCTACCAACCACTAAATCACAAGGTATTTTAGACATTTCCTCCTCCTTCTGGTTATAATAAGGGTAGAAATCAGCACAAATTTGGAAATTTGATGGTACGAGTGTACCAATCGGTTTGACATCCTTCATATTGAACCTGTCTAACACCTTCTCAATATATTTTTCTTTCAAAATACACAAAATTTTTCTCTTTATATCATGTATAATCCTCATTCCAAATATTTGTTGTGCTTTACCTAAATATTTCATTTCAAATTGACTCTTTAAATATCTTTTCAACCTTCTAATTATGTTCTTATCATGCCCAATAACTATCATAGGATCCACATATAATAGTAATATAATATACCTTTCTTGGTCATACCTTTTGATGTATACAAAATCGTTATCCTCTAGTCTTTTGAGGCCATGCTATAACATAAATTAATCAGTTTTCTTGTACCATGGGTGAGGTTCCTGTTTCAACCCACAAAGGCTCTTCTTCAACCAGTAAACAAGGTTATGTTTACCTTTTACCCTGAATCCTTTTAGGTGTTTCATATAAATTTCCTCCTTTAATTATCCATGAAGGAAATTTGTTTTCACATATAATTATTTACCTTACAAGTCTAAACATGTAGTAATACTAAGGATAACTCTAATGGATGAAATTTCAAAAATAGGTGATTTTTTCTTATGTAAATCCAATACCTTCCCTTTGGGGAAATCCCTTCACCACTATCACTTCTTTGTATCATTACTTATTCTCTTCACCCTCATTTTCAAGCCTATATACCTATTGGTTATGTACGTAATTTCTTCCTTTTCAAAGCTTCACTGACTCCCAAGTTTTTTTTTTCAACAAAGAGCCCATCTCTGCCTCCATTTCTTTCTTCTACTTTTTGTTAGTTTTCACTTCAAAAGCTTCTTGAAAACAATGGGGTTTACCTTCATGAGTTGGAAAAACACAATTTTATTGTGAATAAATTTGTGAGGGCTTATGAGGCCTAGTAGACATATCAACCAATTGTGTTGTTGTTGTTTTTTTTTTTTTTTTTTTTTTTTCAGTTGAATCTCTTATAGTGGTTGTGACAATTTTTCTTCTTTTTGTTGTCCATCAGTTTCCACTTGAAGTATATATTGTTCTTGATTTTTCTTCCTAGATTATTGTAATGTTTGAATTTATTCTTGTCGTTATGTAAACCTAACAACCATTTTCTTGACCTCCATATCACCTAAATATATTTTATACATATCTAATTCATAAATATTAATTCCTTACTTCTCAAAATTTTGTTAACTAAATATTATAGACGGTAACCAAAATCATCATCTACATAGCCTAGAAAAACACATTTCCTTGATTTATCATCTAATTTGGATTTATTCTCTTTGGGAATATATATAAATTCTTCACATCCAAAAACAAATAGGTGAGAATAATTTACCTTCTTACCGATCCAAACTTCTTCAACAATACCACCATCTAGGACTGTAGAAGGTGAGTGTTAGATGAGATAGCAAGCTTTCCTCTCTTTTTTTTTCCAAGAAATGCTTTTCCAATCCAAAATTTGATAACATATTCCTCACCTTATCCATAATAGTGAGTATCATTTTATTGCAGAGTACCAGGCATAATATTATCATGTTTAGTGCCAAACATACTACAATAATTCTTGAATGTATTAGAACGATATTCTCCACCACTATCTATTCCAAAACACTTGATTAATTTATTTATCTCCCTCTCAATAGAAACATGGAATTTTTGAATCCATGATCGAGCTCATCCATCAGGTGGAATTAGGAATTAGAAGAGGTTCCCACCACCCAATTTCCTCGCAAGGAAATTGGTGTACGGGGTGGCATGGCATGCCTCCCATGGGATCCAAGAAGAAGATAATATTAGACATGCTATATGGATGATATGTTACTGGCCCTCCCCTTGTGATAGTTGATTGTGCGAATTTCTATTTTATGAATAAAGGAAATTCAACTCTGATGTAGGTGGGATCAAACCGTCCCTCGGTATCCTTTATAATCTAGGAATCCAAACTAGGAAATAATATTCTTTTGGCTATAAAATGTTACTTCTAGGAAAAATATGTGGATGGTTATATAGACGTTATAAAAATGGTCCCATAGGTATTTGTGTTCATTTCCTTATAACGGACTTGATATTTTCAAGGTAGGGAGACTCAGTGCACCAGAATTTCAACTTAATGCTAGGAGTTGGGGTTATCCTAAGGGAAATGCGTACATTAGGTCATTAGATCATCATGGGTACTCTCACTATGGAATTTTCCAGGTACTCTCTAGGTTGGTGATTTCATCCTTTCAATTAGTTAATTATAGTGTTTTGTGTTAAATCCTTGTTGAGTAATAAAATCCATGTATTTTTGTATATGGATGGGGTTTTTATCAGTATTTTGGACATGTAGTTGATTTATGGAGGTTTCCTACATATTCAATGATGAGTTCCATCACCAAATTTTTAGTTTGTAAGGAGTTTTCCTTTGTATCCATGGAAATTTTCATTTCATTGTTCCTGTTGGGGGATGTATTAGGGTCATGTTTGTTGAAGAATGTAACTAGGTGTGGTCTTCATTAATGTATTTGAGTCACTATGTAATGTACTTGTCAAAAGAATAAAGAAAATAATTTTTATTATTATTACAATGATTTATTAAACCATGGGTTTCATGATTGGGTTATTATGTTTTAGGTGAAAGTCCCCATTGAGGAATTCTAGGATTTCTTTTGATATTATAGAGACATTGTACATTTAAAAATATCATTCTTAGGATTTTTAATCATGTAAGAAGGTTTAATATTTAGTCAAATATGATTTATGTCACCTCCACACCAAGTCAGCTTCATGATGAGCAAGTAGGCCTCAATTAAGGTTATTTGACCTCACCTAAAGGCTATTAAAGAATAAGTTTGAATTTTTTTCATGGAAAACATTGATTCAAGAAAGTTCAATATCTCTTTGGAAGTCAAAAAAGTGTGAAGTGAAAGAAAAGGGATAAAGAAGTGTGATTTTGATCAAGGTGAAAGAAGAAAGAAAAATTGAAATGTTTCTCTCTCTCTCTCTCTCTCTCTCTCATGCCCTATATTGGAATATCGAAGTTGTTCTTGTGATGTCGCTTCCAATTGTTGTATGATTATGTTGACAAGACAAGTATAGATCGAAGTTGATATTATTGGGTGTTACTACCTCAAGAAGTTGTATTGGGTCAAAAAAAAGAATTCGAATTCAAGTTCTAAGTCCCTTAGCCAAGATCGAAGTCTCTAAAGGGAGGAAAAAGTTATTGAAAGTGTTGGATAGTGTTTTTGTTGCTTCGAGGTTGAAATATGATCATCTGCAAAGGAAAATGAAGGTTGACTTGGTGTGGAGGAAGTTTGTGTTAAGGTATAGAGTCTTAGATTATCTCAAGAACACTATTGAAGAAAGAATTACTGACTAGGTTTTCCCCTAGAGTGGGGTTTTACCCTAGCTGTCTACCTATATTTATTGTCATTTATCTATGTGTTATTTCTTTTATGTTTTCTTGATGAACTAAGAGAAAGAATATAATAATAAAACTAATAATAATACAGGAACATCACAAGTAAATTATTAAGAGCAAGGAAATATTTTATGCCTTTCTAATTTTCTAACATGGTATCAGAGATTTGGTGAAGAAAGAAGAAAAAGGAAGTTTCAAGGAGTTGATAAAAGAATCATAAAAGGAAATTATTTAAGGAAATAATCTCACTATATTCAAGGAAAATTCATAACTCAATTTCGGGAGATTAGAAGATTTAAGGAGCATCAAACTACAATTAATGGAAGAGAAGTATTGACTTCATTCTTGAAAAGAACGAAGTATTATATTTGGTTAAAGGGAAAGTAAAGAAGTCTACAGAATATTATATTGATTCAAATAAGGTGAAATTTAAATAATCATAATTGGTGGCCATGACTCTAATGGTAGAAGGTATAAAGGATAATCATGTCCCATACATAGCCAACATTGACCATGCTCAAGAAATATATGAGGCCTTTTCAAAACTATTCACTATTAAGAACATTGATCAGATAGCAAGTTTGAAAAACGATCTAGGGACTACAAATATGACTAAAGAGGACATTGTGGCTACCTTATTTGTAGGGATAGAAATAATTAGAGATGACCTTCTTTCTATTGATGAAATTATACCATGCAAGGAACTTTTTATCACTACATTATTAGGGTTATCACCTTCTTGGAGTTTTTTTTCTTCAGAATTCAACAGCTATAAGGAAGCTCCCACCTTTGAATAACTATGGAATACCTTAAACAAATAAGAATTAAGAATCTCATTAGTATCTAAAAATGAAGAAGTTTCTAATTCGTACACCACTTAACACAAGAAAGGAAACTTCAAGAAGTGAAAGGGACCAAGAAGGAAGGTTGACATGTTCAAGGTAGAATGTTTTCAATATCATAAAATGGGTCACTATAGAAGTGATTATCTTGACAATCCGATAAATAAGAAGATGGAAATATATCAATCCTAAGAAATTTAACCCTGAAGAACCTAACATAAGGGACTTACAGTATTAATTCCTTTTCTCTTAGCCTTAGATATTCTATTTTTTATTTTTTATTTTTAGTAGGTTTAACATATTTTTGGTAAATGATATCTTTTTATTTATTTTTTAAAATATTTTAGGTATCCCTCAAGATTTGGAGGGATCCCTAAACAACTCCCAAGTATAATTATCTCATTCCTTTTCAGTTTTTGGTTTCATATAATTATTTAAGCTTTGTTTATATTAAATAATAATAACCTTTCTACCTCTATTTCCTTATTTAGGAAATGGCTCATTGAATACTCAAGGATTATGGAAGAAGGCCTCACATGACAAAGCATTGGAGTTACAAAGTTTGTTAAGAAAAAAAGGTATGTATTAGACCATAATATTTATTCTCTTCATGGTAAAGGTATAATTATTTTATTTATCAATCCATTCTACACTAATAATAATTGTTGTGACTAGCTCTCTCAAATCATAAAGGTTCTTGTTTAGGGTGATTCATCATTTAATAAATCTATCATCCTTACATCATTTATTGTCTTACGCAACCCTATACATGTTCTCTTTAAATCCCTAACCTAAGGATATGTTTACAATGAAACACTAACCTACTTAGGGTTATTGATGAAGTCTAAGCAAATTTCTGCTATGTTTGATAAATTGATGACATCATGTTTGGGGTTTTGTTATGATCATGAAAGTTGTAACTTGTTAGGATTGAATTATGTTGTCTGAAATCCAAAACATTTGAAGCTTTGGTATAGTAAGGTTTGATTTTCTATATTATGAAACATTAGATATTTAGGGTTTAGTTGGGTTTCTAAGCATAACCCTTATTATATATTTAAATTAAGATCCTAGGAATCAAACCCTAGGGTTGTCTATATTTGGTTGAAACGTAGCTTGTTCTATGTATGTATGTGTATTAAATGTTAATGTTTCATGACATATGTTTTGCCTATTTTTTATGATGAATTCCTAGATATGTGTGTTGACCTAATTATTGATGGTCATAATTCTTAAGGTTTAATCTAATCCCATGTAAGATTTTTATATTCTAGGATGATGTTTTTTGGGAAATCTTGGGTTTTACAGTTAAAACCTAGTAGTAGTTAAATATTTGAGATGTATGTATAACAATCTGAAATATATTAATCTATAGAGTAATTACAGAGAATTAATAGATGGAAAATCTAGGGTTTACATCAAACCCTAGTAGAATCTATTCATGTTGATGATTAATATGTGATTGGTGTTTATTGTTGGAGTTTATGTATGAAATATAGGGTTTACATGAAATCCTAGTGAGGAGAATAACTTTTGAATTCTGAAAATTGTTAGATACATTACTTGCTTGAATGGTTTCTAGGGTTTTTTATATGAACGAATGTATCATGTCATTGAAATAATATTGAAACCCTAGATATAATGAGTTTGATATTTTATTTGAGTTGTTGATATGATTTAGGGTTTATAAAGAAACCTGGGCAAGAAGTTGAAATATTGAAGTATAGTCTCTTGTTGATTATGTTTGTAAAGTTTAATGCTTATATTATTATAAGATTTTGTGATGGCTAACTTCAAACTCCCATAGATTTAGTTGTACTTGTTATCTAAGTTGTGCAGGTGCATCATCTTCAAGATAGTGAAGATGCTTTTGAGATAAGTTTATACGATAATGATGACAAGAAGGATGGAATCTGTGAAATATTTTCCAATGTCATAAGAAGAATTTGATCTCCCTAAGTTAAGGGGGAGGCTAGATTGAAGAAATATCCTTGGTTGAGAGGGAGGGAATATCGTAGTTTTGATTGGACAACACATTTTTGAAGGATATGTTGTTGCATGTGAAGTAGGAAAGGAAAGTGAATTATCAAGGAATATTCTATCAAAGATTCAAATGATAGTCCTATTCAGATAATTTGAGAAGCAACATCAAGCTGTTTGGAAGACCCCCAAGGTATGTATTTAATTAGGTACATTTGAAAGTGTAATACTGATTGTGGTTGTGTTTTTTCAAGTAAATATCTCAAATTTTTGAAAGCATGCTGGTTACCGATTATTTTGATTGGGATATATTTGTTGTTAAGGATTTGTGGGTGAAGCATTTCCTAGGAAGGCAATTTTTTAGCATTAGGGGAATTTTGAAGTCTAAAATGGTCCTACTGAGGAAATTATAAAATAATATTATATTACATCATCAAATTTTGGAGGTTAAAAAGAAAAAAACTACTTTTTCAATTCGTATTTTCAACTTATCTCCCTATGGGTTTGCTCAAATCAAGAAGGAACTCTAATTGGTTGCATAATTTGATTCATCATGCAATGAGTATAGATGTTGCATAATTTATATGGACCCTACTACATAAAAAATGAGAAATCGATGAAAAACCTGATTTCAATTAAAAAATTTTCATGTATTTCTCAATTTTCGTGTAGGAGGATCCATCAAAAGTATGAAACATGGGTACTCATTGGATGAGGAATTAATTTTTTCATCCAATGAGTAATTCTACTTGATATTTTAGTAAAACCTTAGGGAGATAAGTTTAAAATACAAGTTGAAAAAGTAGTTTTATTATTTTTTATTTTTTTTACTAGTGGTTCACGAATCCATGTGCCCGCACACATGAACCCAGTTACGTCCACGGTCTGAAAATCTCGATAGACCCTCCCGAGGGGATCTAAATCATCAGCCTTACATGCGAGGCCTAACCCCATGGGCGTCAAGGAGATTCGATCCTGTGACCTCCCAATCAACAAAGTACTTAACAACGGGGACTCAACTGATTGAGCTAACCCTTGGGGCTAGTTTTATTATTTTATTATTTTTTAATATTTTTAATTTTTTACCCCAAAAATGGTTAATCATCACCCATGGTTGACATCATCATGTTAAATCTTATGGTTTCTTATAAATTTTATTTTTTTTGTACATTTTTTGTAGGAGGCCCATTTTAGACCTTAAATATTCTCTAATGCACTTTGTGTTGATGTCTAGTTCTTGAAGTATGAAATGTGGAATTGGTCATTGATATTTAAGAGACACCTCAAACCCTGGGTTGATGGTTAGTAAGTAAGCCTGATGGTACCAAGAGAGGTTGAAATATTTCTTCCATCTTAGTCCCACTTAGATAGATTTCACTCATCAGGAATCTAGTATGTGGCATTGCGGTGCCTAAACTGTTGAGAGACCTTTGATATATCTCCCTGGTCAGGAATCCATTCCATGGCATTGAGGTGCCTAAAAATTCTTCATAAGTTCAAATAGTTTTAGATATTCCTTTTACTTTTATATTATCAATACCTTCCTAGTTAAATGGGAGTGTTGAAGAATGTAACTAGGTTTAGTCTTCATTAATTTATTTGAGTCACTATGTAATGTACTTGTCAAAAGAATAAAGAAAGGAATTTTTATTATTATTATAATGACTTACTAAAGCATGGGTTTCATGCTTGCGTCATTATGTTTTAGGTAAAATTCCTAATTGAGGATTTCTTGGACTTATTCTAAGTTTATAGAGGCATTGCAGATTTGAAAAGACCCTTTTGGGGCTTTTGAACCATGTAAAAAGGTTTAGTAATGATTCAAATATTGTTAATGTCACCTGCATACAAAGTCGGCATCAAGATGATCAAGTCGGCCTCAAGGAAGGAAATTTGACCTTGCATAAAGGCTAGAAAATAAGTTGTTCAAATTCATTTGGTGGAAAACATCTCAAGAAAGTTCAATATATCTTTGGAAGCCGAAAAATGTGTGAAGTGAAGGAAAAAAGCTAAAGAAGCATGAGTTTGGTCAAGGTTAAAGAAGAAAGGAAAATCTAAATTTCTCTCTCTCTCTCTCTCTCTCTCTCTCTCTCTCTCTCTCTCTCTTGTCGTAGATTGGAATATTGAAGTTCTTGTTGTGCTGTCATTTCCAAGACAATTATAGGTTGAAGTTATTATTTTTGGGTGCTACTACCTCAAGAAGTTGTATTGGGTCAAAATAAAAGTTTCTAATTCAAGATCGAAGTCTCTCAACCAATATCAAAGTCTCTAAATCAAGAATGAAATTACTAAAATTGTTGCATAGTGAATCTATTTATTTTGTTGTTTCCAAGTCAAAATAGGACCATCCGTAAAAGAAGATGAACTTTGAATTGGTGTGGAGTAAGTTTGTGTCAAGGTCTAGAGTCTTGAATTATCTTAGGAAAACTATTGAAGGAAGAATTATTGATTGGGTTTTCCCTAGGGTGGGGTTTTTCCCTAGTTTTCTGCCTATGCCTGGTGTCCTTGATATATGTGTTATTTCTTTGGTAGTTTCTTGATGAACTAAGATAAAGAAGATAATAAGAAAACAAATAAGAATATAGGAACATCACAAGTAAATTATTAAGAACAAGAAAATAGTTTTTTCCTTTCTAATTTTCTAACAATTTTCATGTGTTTATGGTGTGTAGCCTCTAGTATGGTTTTCATTATGTGATGTTACATATTCTAGTTGTGTTGTTGAGTCGTAATGGTCTCCTCCTATGTTTTATAATGTGTCCCTATTTTGGTACTCTCTTTGGTATTCGAGAGGTATGGATTCTTTGTGGAGGCTAATTGTTTATTCTAAAAAAAAAAATCCATTGTTGATTTTTCAATTTATAAGGGGTATTCCTATTTATCCCTGGAAATTATTATCTTATTGTGTCTATTGGGAGGTTTATTAGGGTCATGTACATTCATCAATGGTGTGTGTCTCCTAGTAAGGATTGTGTTGTGCCATGTCATGTGTTTTGGTTTTGTTTCTAAGTTGCATGGGTCTTCTACTCTATTTTATATTGAGGTTATCTTCAAGTGTTTGGATAGAGATATGTTTGGGTGTGCAACCACATTTAATTAATGATTTGGGTGAGCTAGTTTTGTCCCTTTTTACGTTCTTTTCCATGGAAATCCAACATATGAGATGTGTATGGGGGATGAATGGAGAGTTGGATATCACTTCGATCGCATAATACATGTACAATCTCAGGCTCAAGAGGCAGCCTCATGTTTCCATGAATTGAATTCCCTTAACAATAGAGAATATATTCAATAGTTGGAGTCCTAATTGGCACATGAATGCTAATATTATTATAAATTATATCTCTTTGTTGAGGTTCCCAATTGGTTACCTAGCCCTAGACGTAGTAGGGACAAAGAAAATAATACTTAAATTATGTTATTATGCACTGTAAATCAAAGGGAGTGCTCGAACACAATATGAAGGAAAAAAGATAAGATAGGAATAACATTGTTTCATTTCTAAATAATATCCGTAGGATTCAAAAGCATTACAAATAAAGTATGGAGATATTTTGTGCTAATATATTTCATTTGAAGCGTCATCTCCAATGTGAGGGAAAGGTATTAACCCTTGCTAGAACAAGTTCCTAGGATCTAGCATGAGTGACCTCGTCTCACTCCTAGCCTTCTCTTATGTCTTACCTTGATATCTTCTTTATAGTTTCCGTTGGAATGATTTTTGAAATAGTTATAGTCCTTTTTGTGGTTTTTAGTGTCTGTTATTTGGATGATAAAGTACTTTGGATTCCTATGTGTAGGTTTAATTCAAGACTCCCATTTTATCTGCATATTATATATCATGATTTACTTGGGATGTAACTTTGAAAAATGTAGTAATATAAATTCAAATTATCAAAATAAAATGAAAATTTTGAAATATTTCAAACATATGACCTTTTCTTTTCATAGGTAGCCCCAAACCTTCCTCGATGCATCATCTATGAATGTGAAAAATTATGAGCCTCCTCCAAAAGACCTAAAATTCACTAGCCCAAAACCATCATAGTGTACTAGTTCTAATAAATTTGTTGTTATTTCATGACAACCTCAAATAAAATAAATTCTTCATTTCCTACAGTAAATACATTTCTCTCAAAATAAAATTCATAGGGTTTCATACCTATAAGTATATTTTCACCAACTAGATCTTTTATGCCCCTTTCACTCATGTGGTCCAAGCGCTTATGGCATTACTCGAGTGAGTTTCTTTCTTCAGTAATAACATTTGCATCTAATAATGTTTTTTGTTTCCCTCATTGTATACAAGGTACCTATCTTGAATCCTTTAGAATACACCAATTAAACTTTAATAATTTTCCAAAAACCTTTCCCAAAGGTTGCAGAGCATCCTTCATAATCCAATCATACCATAGTGATCAAACCCATACACATCTCTTAGACATATCTAACCAATTTTAGGAAGATAAAATATCCATTCATTGTCTTGATTTAGATATCTCACACTCTAATAATATTAAAAAAATGATTATTTCCTTGATGTAATTTACCATGATCACTCGCTTCATATGTAATAAAATATTTCTTTCACCGGATCACATTGTTCAGATATTAATCTCACTATCTACTAGGTGTCATCACATATTATTTTGTTGTATGCTAGGTGTCACAGTCGATTTATTTTTACTTCATTTTAGTCAAGTTTCACTCCAATCATTTATTGTTGATGATTTCTATGTATTCTATTTAACTATTTTGAATATTGACAAGAGAAATCTCTACTCCATGATTTTTTTTTTCATTCTTTGTCATGGTATCAGAGTACGAGGTCGCATAAGACTCTGAAGAGATCATCGCTTCAATTTTTTTTTGGGCTCGCAAAGAAGAAGCAAGGGTCATGAGAGGCCGAGGATAAAACGTCAAAGCGGCTTGAATTTCGCATCTATGAAGAATAGGAAGTGCATCAATTGCACATTTTTATATAGCGCCAAGTGCATCACTTTCACATCTCATCCAAGAATAAACTACCCAAAATTGTAGATAAATTACCAAACTATCAAATTTTAAGAATTTTTGCACTCAACCAAGTGAAAAAGGGAACAAAATTATGCAAAGAACCCTGTCAATAAGTGCGCACACGTGAAGCCATATTTACCAAAAAAAGAGAGTGTTTTTTTAAGGTGTCGTAAATTTTTTTTTTTTAATTTGTTACATTAAGAGACAAACAAAGTCATTTTAAATAATAATTCAAATGAATTAAAAAAAAAGGCTCATCGGATTTTTCAAAAGTGCATCATATGATATTTAAAAGGTTCATGACTAAGGGATCCTTTTTTTCTTAAGGCCTTTGTTATTTTAAAAATAGGGGGATTTATTTCTTAAAAAGTGAGGGAACTTATGGCATTTTTTAAAGGATTTAAAAATAGAATATTTTGTTTCAAATGATTTTTTAAGAAAAGAATATAGTAAAAAGGCATACACAATCGCATTAGAAAAAGAAAGGTTTGGTCTTTAAGAATGAATACTTTTTTTCAAGCCCAAGAATGATGGGATACCCAAGAATTTTTTGTGAGACCAAGAAGGTAGAGTTGACCCAAGAATAATTAGCAGTCATTGTTAGAAAATTAAATATTACAAAGGAATGCAACACATAAAATATGCGGAAAACACAAGCACACAAAACACATAAAACCATAGAGACATAGATATAGGTGGTTCACCGAGTTTGGGCTACGTCCATCCCGAACAGCCAGTCCTTCCTTTCTATTATCCAGAAAAATGAAGAGACACAACCTACAACAGATCTGCTATAATATCCTCTGTTCTCTCTCATAGTCCCCCTATCTGTTTCTCGCTCTGAGAATACACATACATTACAGATCCGCAATACAAATACCCTCATACATGTGAAGGGTTGCCTTCTAAGGAAAAATAAACCCTAAACTAAGCATAACTTCTTCCATCACATCATTCACCTAATGAACGGCCCAGATTGACTAGAATTACTATAATTTTACAAGGCAATTTTACATCTATTTTTAGCTTCGGGGGCGCTGCCCCCAAAATCCCCTGCCAGGGGGGGACCTCCATAAAGTCGCAGCTTCCCCCCTAGACGCCCCAGGCAACATTTAATTACTAAAGCTACATGGGTCCAATGTTGTGATACAAAATAAACAAGATAATCAGGCTCCACACCCAACATTTTCCATTGCTTCATATCAAGTGTTTATGCTCATTGTATTTGACATGAAAGTAGGGATTATGAGTTGAATTATATAATGAATCGTGATGCTTTGAATTTATGCCTTATGCTTTCTTTTACCTTGTCATCCATCATCAATCTCCTAGTCGCAGCTACCCCATAAAGTTGCAGCCACCCCCCTGGAACCCCCAGGAAGCGTTTAATTACGGGCAACATTGCCGCCCCATTAAGGTACAGGGGTCTAATGTTGTGATACAAAATAAACAAGAAAATCAGGCTCCACACCCAAAAATTTCCCACTTGGAGACTAATTGTAGCAACCCCATCGATGTTTCATTTTCTGGACAATGACTCCTCTTTGGACCTCGTTGTTTCTCATCTTCATCATCATGCTTGAAGACTAATTGAAACTTAGCATAATCTCAATTTTTCCTTGGTTGCAACTTTTGTTAGCATATCTACAAGATTCTGGCTAATGTGTATCTTTTCCAGTTACAACTGTCCATCTTCCAATATTGACCATATGAAATGGTACTTGAGCTGTATGTGTTTAGTCCTGGAATGAAATGCTGAGTTCTTTGCAAGATGAATGGAACTTTGGCTATCACTATATGACGTGCCCATATCATGCTTCTTACCCAATTCATCCATAAACCTTTGTAACCAAATCATTTCTTTAGTAGCCTCTGTAGTAGCAACATACTCTGCTTCTGTTGTTGAAAGTGCAACAACACTTTAGATTTTTGAAACCCAACTAATAGTTGTTCCACCTACAGTAAATACATACCCTGTAGTGCTCCTCTTTGTATCTTTGTCACCTGCCATATGTGCATCAACATATCCCTGTAGAGCAATGTTTGAGCCACCAAAGCATAATGCTTGATTTGTGGTACCTCTCAAATATTTGAGAATCCATTTCACTAACATCTAATGTTCTTTTCCTGGATTGTTCATGTACCTGCTTAAAACTCCCACTGCATGTGAAATATCAGGCTTTGCGCAGAGCAATGCATACATTAAGCTTCCAACTGCTAATGCATATGGAACTTTCGAAATATAATCCATTTCTTCTTGGGTCTTAGGGAACATCTCCTCACTAAGTTTGAAATGGCTAGCAAGAGGTATACTAACTAGTTTTTCATTTTGCATATTAAATATTTTCAACACCTTTTGTATGTACTCATTCTGAGACAATGTTAATTTGTGAATTTTCGTGTCTCTAGTTATTCTCATACCAAGGATTTTTTTTGCAGCTCCCAAATCCTTCATTACAAAGGAATTTGCTAATTTTATTTTGAGCACATTTATTTCCTGCATGTTATACCCTACAACAAGCATGCCATCTACATACAATAACAATATAATATAGCTTCCATCATTTTTCTTTTTTAAATAAACACAATGATCAGAGTGACATCTAGTATAACCTTGCTCAGACAAAAACCTGTCAAATTTTAGATACCACTACCTTGGAGCCTGTTTTAAGCCATACAAGCTCTTCTTTAACCTGCAAACTAATTTTTCTTTCCCTTTGACCTCATATCCTTCTGGTTGCTCCATATAAATCTCTTCCTCCAAATCCCCATGGAGAAATGTTGTCTTTACATCTAACTGTTCAAGATGCAAATCTTCCACTGCTACAAGACTTAAAATAGTTCTAATTGAAGTCATATTAACAATAGGAGAAAAAATTTCATCAAAATCAATACCTTTCTTTTGTGCAAACCCCTTCACCACAAGTCTAGCTTTGTACCTCTATTTTCCTCCATCTTCTTCCTTCATCCTGTAAACCCATTTATTCTACAATGTAGTTTTACCTGTAGGCAACCTGACTAAGTCCCAAGTCTGGTTATGCATTAAGGAGTCCATCTCTTATTCCATGGCTAGCTCCCACTTATTTCTGGTTTCAACCTACATTGCTTCTTCATAACATTTGGGTTCACCAGAATTAGTCAACAATAAATAATATAATGAAGGATAGTATCGTTCAAGGGGTCTACTTGTCTTGGTAGATATTTTGACACCACTTTCAAGTGTTTGGGGTGCATGCTATTGTTGTGGTGGTTGTTGTTGTTGTGGCTATTTATTATTATTACTTTCAAGCACCTTTACTTTTTCTGTGATCCCATCAAGAACTGTCTATTCTTTGTTTTCTTTTTCCTGTTTCTTTTCCTGCAATTGATTCTTATACAAGACCTTTTCATTGAATATTACATCTCTTCTCCTAATGATTTTGTTATTTTCATAATCATATAAGTGATAACCAAAATCATTAACACCATATCCAATAAAGGTAAATGTCTTTGATTTTTACTCAAGCTTTGTTCTATTTTCTTTATTAATATGGACAAAAGCCTCACAACCAAAAGACTTTAAAAAAGAGTAGTTTACCTTTTTACCTGTCCATGCTTCCTCTGGAATACCACCATTCAAGGAACTTGAAGGCCCTCTGTTTATTAGATAAAAAATAGTATCTACATCATCTACCCAAAATTGTAAAGGCAATCCTACATGCAATCTCATGCACCTTTCCCTCTCCGAGATTGTTTTTTTCATCCTTTCTGACACACCATTTCATTGTGGTGTTCTTGGAACTGTCTTCTCTCTGCGAATTCCATGCTCTGAAAAGTACCTATCAAACTCTTTGATGCAATATTCACCTCCATTTTCTAATCTGAGACACTTCAACTTCTTTCTTGTCTCAATCTCAACCAAAGATTTCCATTTCTTGAAAGTATCAAATACATTAGATTTATTCTGAATACAATAAATCCGAGTTTTTCTAGTTGCATCATAAATAAAAGTAACATAATAATGAGAGCTGCTGAGAGATGATACCTGAGCAGGTCCCCATACATCTGTATGCACAAAATCTAATTTTTTAGTCTTCTTTTCTTTCCCAAATTTGAGAAATATGACTCTCTTATGTTTTCCATAAACACAATTCTCACAGAAATCCAAATCAACATTCCTCAAACCCAGAAACAAGTTTCTTGAGTGAATAATCTTCATCCCCTTCTCACTCATGTGTCTAAGCCTATGATGCCATAATGATGCATTTGCTCCTTTGGAAGTTAAAGTATTAACAGTGTTAGAAATACCATTGCATAAATACAATTTACCAACTTGTTTGCCTTTTTCTATTACCAGGGCTCCTTTGGTGACCTTCCAAGTTTTATCTGTGAAAGTTGTCACACAACCTTCACCGCCTAACTGCCCTATTGAAATCATATTTTTCTTCAGATCTGGAACATACCTCACCTCCTTTAATAGCCATTAGTTTCCATTTAGCTATTTAACAAGAACCTTACCCATTCCAACAATTTTACAGGGTTTATTATCACCCAAACGGACTTGTCCAAAATCTCCTTGAACATAGTCATGAAAATATTTCTTATTAGGTGTGGCATGGAACGAGGCCCCTGAAGCTACCACCCAAGAATCAGTAACATTTTCGAAAGAAGGAATCAAAGCATCTTGTAACACATCACCTGTCACATTTTCTTCATGATTTTTTTCTTGTTGTGCATCTCCTTCTTTTCCCTTCCAAGATGTACAGTCTTTCTTCAGGTGTCCTTTCTTTCCACATTTCTAGCACACTATCCCTAATCTGGACTTGGATCAGCCTTTCCTTGATTTATTGTGATACCTTGAGCTCTTTCCTCTTTCCATTCTTCTTCCCCTAGACTCTCCACTCAAAGAATTACTTGATTTATCACCAGAGCTTTTCCATCGCATTTATTCACTAAGGATAGCACCGAAAACATCATCAAACTTTAAAGTACTAGATCCAGAGACAGAGTTACTAATGGCCATAACAAAACAATTCCAACTTTCTGGAAATGAGCACAGAAATAAAAGAGCCCTAACTTCATCATCAAAGTTTACCCCTACAGAAATTAACTGACTGGTAACTATATTAAAATAATTTAAATGGTCTACAATAGATCCACCTTCCGACATCTTCATATTAAATAAATGTTTCATAAGAAATACCTTGTTTGATGATGAGGGTTTTTCATATAGTTTTGCCAATGCCTTAATCAAACCCTATGTTGTTGTTTCCTTTGAAATATTGAAGGCTACCGATGTCGCAAGGCACAACCGTACTATTCAAAGTACCTTTATATCAAGAATATCCCATTCTGCGTCTATCATAGTCATCGAATTCCTTGTTTTTCCGCTCAATGGTAGGTACAAATATTTTTGGTACAGATAATCTTCCATCTGCATCTTCCACAGTGGGAAGTTTTGGCTGTTAAATTTCTTGACCCTAAACTTACCATCTTCCACCATTGCTCCCACTTGAACCAGGAACCTTTCTTTCCTGTGATTTTATCAGCCAAATAGACCTTCGGCTCTCATACCAGTTGTTAGAAAATTAATATTACAGAGCAATGCAGCACATAAAATATGCAGAAAACACAAGCACACAAAACACATAAAACCAGAGAGACATAGATATATGTGGTTCATCCATTTTGGGCTACGTCCACCCTAAACAACTAGTCCTTCCTTTCTATTATCCATAAAAATGAAGAGACACAACCTACAGCAGATCAACTATAATATCCTTTGTTCTCTCTCACAGTCTCCCTATCTGTTTCTCACTCTGAGAATACACATACAGTACACAAGCACAGTAAAAATACCCTAATAAATGCGAGGGGTTGCCTTTTAGGGAAAAAAAACCCTAAACTAAACATAAATTCTACCGTCAGAGCATTCACCTAATGAACAGCCCAGATTGACTAGAAATTTCTATAGTTTTACAAGGCAATTTTACATTTGTTTTTAGCTTTGGGGGCGTTGTCCCCAAAACCCCCCGCCAGGGGGAGGGGGGAAGGGCTCCATAAAGTCGTAGCTGCCCCCCTAGACCCCCTAGGAGGCATTTAATTACAGCCAGCATTGCTGCCCCATAAGGGTACAGGGGTCCAATGATGTGATACAAAATAAACAAGATAATTAGGCTCCACGCCCAACATTTGACATGAAAGTAGGGATTTTGGGTTGAATTAGATAGTGAATCATGATTCTTGGAATTTATGCCTTATGCTTTATTTTTCCTTGTCATCCATCATCATTCTCCTAGTCATAGCTGCCCCATAAATTCGCCCACCCCAGACCCCCCAGGAAACATTTAATTATGGGCATTTCTGCCCCATTAAGATACAGGGGTCCAATGCAGTGATACAAAATAAACAAGATAATCAAGCTCCACACCCAACAGTCATGAACAATAATCATAGGAATGTTACTACAAAACTAGGAAAGAAAGAGAACAGAGCCAAACGTTGGATACAAAACTCAATTGGTGACTATATTTGACAAAAAAACCGATGCATCAACAATAAAAGAAGCTTGGGATATTTTAAAATATGTGTATCAAGGTAATGATATAGTAAATAAGGCTAAAAAGTAGATATTAAGAGCTTAGTTCGAAACCAGAAGATCTCTGACATAGAGAATGTGGATCAGTTCATGACTAGAGTCATGGGAATAGTAAATTAGATAAAAATAATTGGAGAAACCATTACAGGTCAAAATATTGTTGAAAAAATCCTTCAAATCATTCCCAAGAAATATGACATGATTGTAGCAACCATTTTGGAATCCAAATATTTTACAACTTTCTCGATAAAATAGTTGAACGGATCCCTTCTGGCACATGAAAAAAGACTCAACTTGGTATAATATTCCATGGAAAAACCTTTAGAAGAACAAATCTCTTTTGGTATAGGTATAGGCAGATGATATAGGGGTGGAAACAAGCAAGGAAGAGGCATAGGTAGAGGTAGATAAAAATATCATCATGCAATAAACCAATGGAGAAATCCACAAAACCAAACACAAAGAATTAGAACATGGAAAAAATCCAATGTTCAATGTTATTACTATAATAAATTTAGGCATTATGAACATGAATGAAGAAAGAAACATTTATATCAACAAAGAGGCAACACCCATCTCTTCAAAAACAAAGGAGAATCCTTTGAGACAATGTTTCTTTCATGCCATATTTCTGAAGGCACTCATAGTGAGGACCTTTGGTTGTTGGAAACTTTCTGTAAAAATCATATGTCAGGTAACAAAAATATGTGTTCTTATCTTGATGATTCCATAACACCAGAAATTAAACTTAGAGATCATTCCTCCACTAAAGCTGAAGGAAGGGGTCTTGTCCTTGTTCTTACCAAATAGAATCAACATAAATACATACCTTATGTTTATTACATTCCCCATCTGAATCATAACCCCATTAGTGTAGGTCAATTCATAGAACATGGTTATGATGTAATATTTCAAGAGAACACATGTTATATATATGAAAAATCTCCCAATCGAAGATTGATATAAAACATTGAAAAAACCAATAATAGGATGTTTACATTTACTCTTATGAGTTCAAATATTTCACAGTGTTTTTCCCACAATGTGTCTATAACATTTGAGTCTCAGATGTGGTATTATAGGTATGTCCACATCCCATTCAAAAGTCTAAGCATGCTTCAAAAACATGTAATGTTCATTTGTCTCCCTCTTATGAATGAAATTTTTTTTAATTGTGAAATATGTATTCCAGCAAAGCATAAAAGAGATATCTTTCTGACATCTTTCTCTAGAGAAAAAGGGCCTTTTAGAGCTATTCCATGTAGATATATGTGGCCTAGTGCAAAAACATTCCATTGGTGGTAGTATTTATTTTATAACCTTCATTTATTATTACAAGAGGAGGATATGGGTTTATTTTCTCAAAAATAAATGAGATACATCCTCGAGATTCAAAGAATTCAAAAAAGTAGTAGAAAAGTGGAGTGGAAAGCCTTTCAAATTCCTCTGGTTACAAATAGGAGGAGAATACAATTCTGATGAATTCAAATTTTTTTGTTAACATAAAGGAATCATAATGAAAAACATAACAAGATATACTCCACAAATGAATGGAATAGAAGAAAGGAAAAATCACTCAATCATGACCATGGCCAGATGTATGCTTCGTGAGAAGAATTCGTCAAATGACTATTGGGTTGAAGCAATTTCAATATAATTTTATGTTCTGAACATATCTCTAATAACCAGTCTCCAAGATACAATACCTAAAGAAGCATGGGATGATAAAAAATTAAATGTATATCACTTTAGAATTTTTGGATCATTTTCATTTTCACATTTTCCTAAAAAAATAAGAAAGAATATTGATGATTGGAGTGAAAGATGTATTTTCATAGGCTATAGTGAGCAGTCAAAGGCCTACATACTTTACAATCTAGTTACCGATAATTTTTTTTAAGGAGAGATGTTAAATTTTTTGAAAATAAATCTTGGTCTGATCATGTTGATGAAGCTTCGAATAAGCCTTTTTATCCACCACAACTAGCAATATTGCAGGTTCAAAAATATCCATTCCATTCTCAGAATGGTACATCTTCAAGCATTGAATCCACCAGTGATTCAACATCTTCAGAAGACAATCAGAAAACAATAAGAATCTAATAAATATATGAGAATGAGAATGAGTTTGACCAACATGATATGTTTGCATTACTTTCATCTCAACCAACCCATTTTGAAGAAACAGGTTAAAGAAAAACATTGGGTCGATGTAATGAACCAAGAAATTGTTGCCATAGAGAAGAACTAGATTTGGGAATTAGCTGATATCCCAAGATACAAAATGGGAATTGGTGTAAAATGGGTATATAAGACCAATTTGAATGAAAAAAGAGAGGTTGAAAAATATACTAAAGTTTATTTTCCAAAGGATTCTCACAAGAGTTTGCTGTCGAACATGGTGAAACATTTTCTCCAGCAGCAAGGTTACACATTATCAGAACCATATTATCCACAACATCTCAACCAAAATGGAAGTTCTATAAACTTGATGTAAAATATGCCTTCCTAAATGGTATATTTCAGAAATAATTTTATGTATCGAAACCTCCTAGTTTTGAAGTTCGAGGACAGGAGTTTGGGGTATATATATTGAAGAAATATTTGTATGCTTTGAAACAAGCTCCAAGAGCTCGGTACAGTCTCATCGACACCTATCCCATCAAAAGTGGTTTTTGTAGAAGCAACCATGAGCCAACTTTGTATACCAAAAATCATGAAGTTAAATTTCTCATCGTATGCCTTTACATAGATGATCTCCTTTATAAAAGAAATATGATGTTAGAATACTTCAAAGCAACAATGCAAACACAGTTTGATATGACTGATCTAAGGGTCATGAAATACTTCTTAGGAATTGAAATTAAACAATATTCTAATGTATTTTTTGTTGGTAAAAAAAAATATACCAATGATATCACCCAAAATTTCAAAATGACCAATTGAAACCCAGTTGATATACCAATTTATCAGGGAACCAAATTGAGAAATGAAGATGTAGCACCACTAGTTGATCCCACATTTTATAAAAGTCTAGTTGGTAGTTTGTGGTATTTCACTACAACTAAACCTGATATCATTTTTGCAGGAAGTTTTGGCTCCAAGATTCTGCAATAACCAAATATTTCTCATCTGAAGGTGGCAAATAGGATCCTAAGGTATATTGTAGGGACTATAGACTATGTTTTCTTGTATACACATTCTAAAAAAATTTCACTTTCAAGTTACACAAACAATAATTATTAAGGGAGTTTAGATGATCAAAAAATAACCTTAGGGTATGTTTTTCATCTTGGAACCAATATGATTTCATGGGAATCCAAGAAACAATCAATCATTTCAATCTCTTTTTAGAGGAAGAATATGTAGCAACAAATTTAGTAGCTTGTCAAGCAGTGTGGTTGAGAAGATTATTTAAAGATATTTCAAAATTTCAGAAAAATCCAACTCCTATTTACTATGATAACAGTTCAAAAATTTCTTTATCAAAAAATCATGTTTTCCACAGAAAGAGAAAGCACATTGACACATGTTTTAATTTTATCCATGAGCTTGTAAAAAATGGAGATATATCACTTGTTTTTTGTGGTTCTATTGTGCTATAAAACAACCCCCATTTCTTTTTACTAAATGGGCACCCTTTAAAATAAATAGGAAATTTATTTTTTTAATTTTAGTTTAGCCTAAGTAAAAAACCTTTAGGAAATAAAGTTATTTTCCTTTCCGTTTTCATTGCCTAGCGTGCATCGTAAATCGCATAGCTTACAATTTTAACAACTTAAAACATATTAAGTCTTGCGGGTTGTGATATGCACTAAACCTTTTTGAATTCATATAAAACTCCCATTTCAAAAGCTTTAAACACCATTATAAAATAAAATCGCATCGCATCTTATAAAACGATCAACTTATAACAATTTAGTAAGTTTTGTGATTAAACAGACCTGATGAATCAATAAAGCAACAAAACATAAAAATTCAAGTGTCCGATAAAACACATCGTCATGATTCCTTAAGTGCACTTCAAATTTCCAAGAAAATAACTAAATGCAAGTTTTATTATCTTATAGAAACTGTGATGGGCGATTTGTGCATATCGCATTTCGCGAATTTTATTGGTAACATAACTAATAGAAATAATCTCGAGTTCCAATATGTGATAATAGATAGTTATTTCTTAAGTATGTGAAATGATTCATATTTAATCAACCAGATATAAAATCTAACATATTAAATTGATCGATAGACATTTCACGTGAAGGTGTGTAAGAGATTTGATTGAAAGATTTATCGGTGATAAACGACATTTAATAGGAGTAAAATTTGAAAGATTCATATCTACTCCGAGCATGTTTTGAATGATTGAATGTTAGATTTGAGATTATATCACTTTAATTCTATCTGTCTCTCTATTCTCTCTATTTTTAAAGCTTCCTATGTTCGCTTCAATTCAGGAAACCATGTAATGGAGAAAGGATAACCAATATGAGAAAGAAAGGCAAGGAAATTGCCCAAGAATCATCTAATGAAGGCTCACATATGTCTCCCCTATTCTCAGATAACACCTACAAAAAGGACTGTGGTAGTTCCTCGTGGGATGCAATGTATCAATTCTTCGAGAATGAAAAGCCAGGGGTAATAATCAAAGTTTCTATAGCAGGCTTGTCAGTTCCTTTAGACCTGAAAAATTTCGACGTTGGATGCTTATTCATCCATAAGATAGAACCAATGCCAAAGATTCCTCCCTATACATATATGGTTAAGTGTGTAATTTACCACTTGAACATAGAAGATAGAACATTTAAGGATTTAAAGGGTGAGAATATCGGTTCATTTAGGGTAGAATATTTGAGGACAATGTACCACTTACCTATCCCATAGCAGAAATATGACAAATATTTTGTTCAAATTTAGAACGAAAAATCCAAACCTGATGAAATTCATAAAAGAATGGAAGGATGACCAAGGCAAGCTTAAACGAGACAAACATGGCATGTACCTAGTAGAACAAATTCCTTCCCCTTTTTTCTATGTTGCTAGTATGTTATGTAGATTATTGGCAAAAGCTGATACTACTAGGTTTTTTGTAGATTGGGTTCCATTAATTCACGCAGTTGTCAATTCCTTAATTCTGGATTGCGAAAATATCCAGATGTATCATGGAGTCTAGGAGTAAAAGAAGTGTTTCCTCTAGGGAAATACCCCCTTTTTACATTAGTTCCTATGTCATGGACGCAATTTTATTTTCTTTGATTTTTCCTACCATGGGATGGAAATGGATGACCCAAGACCCTACTCCAATCCACATTTACCTAGAGTCCTTTGGCATTCTAATTTTCATCTACATTTTTACAAAATATTCCATAGAGTCATACTGCTTATGCACCAGATTATATTTAACGAGAAACACCCTAGGATTTCCAAATTGGCTAGTACACACATTTTTCTCGTTTCCATATGGTTTGTCGAAGAAATTTTCACCTATGTCAGAGTTTTCGGAAGTTATGGTTCTCCCCACGTCCTGCCATATTATGTTCCTGACAAGATTCTTGCTAGAGATATTTCTTACCAAGTTGTGGTAAATGGTATTTCAAAATAGATTAAAGATTTTAAGAAGGCCATTTGGCCTCATTTCCCTTTACAGTGCGGTACTTTTTCACTTTTTGATATTGGTCATGCCTGCAAGGAAGTTTCAAATGTTAATTTGTTGAAGTTGGCTGTAATTCCAAAGTTTCCATATGAACCCAATGATGTGATTAAAAATTACATCAAAGAGCTCAAAGTAAAGGCTTTTGTGAAAGGGATGGATATATTTGATGACTTATTTCAAGGTATTAAAATTTTTTCATATGTACTAAATTTTCCATCCATTCAACTCTCTAGTTGACTTGGAAGCCTTCTAAGCATACAGAAACAATAGATTGGAAAGGATTTCTTTGGATTTATTGACTATTGAACATGTCTACAGAACGAATCTGAGTATTATCTTGGAAAATGAAGCTAAAGAAAAGTTTGAGGATGAGTTAAGGAAATCATTCAATCTCAAAATTTAGATCATTCTGATAATGAATCCAAAAATAGAAATGAGAACCCAGAAAAGGTAATTAATAAAGTAATAAAAGAGACTGAGATGCAAGAGAAAGGAGGAATTAGTAGAAATGAATCGTCTTCCTAAGAAGTTCAACACAGCTAAGATAAGCCTTATAAGTCAGAAAAATATCAGCCAAAATATTTGAAGAGTGAATGGGATATGTTTTCTAAGGCACTAAAAACACCTAAAACAAATCCTCATACTCATTAATCTACAAGTTTTCAAAGGCCAAAACATTCTCATAAATTAGTTAAAATTGTTACTCCACTACAACAAGTTTCTAAAACTCATGATCAAGAGATCATTCCGGCTTACCCTACAGAGTAGATAGTTTTACAATTTGAGGAAATCCCTTAACTGGATGTCTTCTATAGTCCTAGTCATAAGGTTGTAGTTAAGAGAAGAAAAAGGAGAAGAATTGATGACATAGTCTCAAGTATTACAAATGAATATGTTGAAGTTTTATGGAAGGATCCTCTAGCTCATCATACTAGACATTTAACCAAGCTATCAAATTTTTCAGGGGCATGCGTTACTACCACTATTGATAAGGCCACTGAAGCTGAAAGAAGATAAAATACAATATTTAGAGACATTGTTAGAGCAAGAAAATTATAGTGGAAGTAGCAACTGGAAGCAGCAATAAAAAAAATACAAAGCTAGCCACAGGTAGAGAAATTCATAAGGGAAGGATTGGATGTGAATGCTAAACTAAAGTAGCAACAAGAACTGTTTTTACAACAAGATTCTATCACTAATTGTTATTGTGATTCAAGTGAAATACTGATCCAGCAAGTGGTTATCCAGAAATTTGAATGTGAGAATATTGAGAAGAGAATAAATGAACACAGTCAATGGAAAACATCAAACTTAGGCAAGGAAACTAATCTACCCCGGGTAGATAAATTTCATAAAGAAATATAATTTAAGGATTGGGAAGCACAGATAAAGCAAGAAGACAAAGTAGCATCAAAAGCATCAAGGTTAACAAAGGAAATTACTGAATTGTTATGTGAAAAACTTTTGAATGAAGAGCATATAAAAGAGTGTACATCTGAAGTTCTCTAAGAACTCAAGAAGTTGGAAACACAGTGGAAATAAAGAATGGAAATTCTAGAAGAGATGATTAAAAAATTAAATATGTTTGATCAAGAAAATTATTGGAATTTTCTGATGACGCCTTATAATCAGTATCAAACCCTGAAATATTTAACTAATTCAATATCACAACAAGCACTCTCAAATGCAGTATTTAAGGGACAGTTCAGATCAATAACTTCGCAGCCAGCTCAGCTCAAACTCATGCTAAATATTTTTCAACGTCGGGATCAAATCCAAATGAAAGATCAAAATTCATAGTTAGATTGTTACTTTATTTTCTTAGATTGTAGTTAAAGTTTGTCTTAGAAGGATGCTTTTTTGAAACCTCCTCTATTTCTATGTAATAATATATTTTTAAAATATTTATTTTAGCATTTAAACCCCTCTCATGCACTTAGAGAAGTGTCCAAAAAAATTTCAATTTTTTTTGCAAAGAATGCACTTTTGTAAGTATGTAAATGCTTTGATGGATTAATGGAACACGATCTATTATCTTTTGACATTTGAAGTTTCTTAACTGATGTTGCACTATTGTACTCTTTAAATTGCTTGAAAGCCAAGAGGAGCAGAAAATCTACTGTCAGATTATACGAGTAGGACTTTGTAAATATGGTACTTCTATTCACTTGTATTAAGCTAGTTCTAACACTCAATCTGCCTCTTCTTCAACTCAAACTCAATCCATCACATCCACCAAAGGGCCAATGGAAGGCCAGGTACCTCCACCAACTGTACAACCATGGAACAATCCAGGGGTTGTACAAATTCCTGCTCCTCTTCATCCTCTTCCAAAATACCATGAAATATTGTTACCTAAATTTAATCCTGATAATGGTCTTCCAGCTGAAGAACACATTCATAATTACATGTTAGCCATTAATTTAAAAGAGTTAGTTCAAGAAGATTGTGTTGTAATATTATTTCCATATACTCTCACATGATCTGTAGGATCATGGTATTTTTCACTACCTTCCCGCTCTATAACTAGCTAGAATATTTTCAAAGAACATTTTTTAGCTAAGTTTGGGGATGACAGATCCATTGCATCTCTCATCATTGATTTATTGAATCTAAAGGCTAAAACAGGGGAGAAAATAAAAGATTTTAATTCAACATTTAATAAATTTCTCAATAAAATTCTTACTACAGCAGCTCCTAGTTCCTGGTGCAGAAGTTCAAATTGAGTGGTATATTTCATCTCTTCCATCTAATATAATCATTTTTGTTGATAAATAAAAATTGTCTACACTTGCAGAAAATATGAGGGAATCTTTATTTGTAGAGAAACACATAATCTCCCTTGAAAAGAAGAATTCCCAAGAAGATAGGAAATCAAAGAAAGTATCCTTCAAAGATGATTAAAAAAAGAAGCCATCGAAAGACCCTTTTGATGTAGAAGGTCTTCAAAAATTTTTAAATACTATGACAAATGAGATCGTAGATATCAAGAAACAAGTCACTCAAAGTTCTAGCTCAAAAACTACTTTCAGACTATTCAATAAAAACCAGTCTTCTAATACTCAACCTCCAAATATCATATCTAATGTCGATTCTGATCAAGAAATAGATGAAGAGAAAATAGAGGAAGAAGAAAATGAAGAATAAGAAGAAGTTGAACTAAATGGAATGTGGGATTTTATCCTACCAAATGAGGAAGAACAAGAAGCTTTGCCTGTGAGTACAAAGAGAAAAAGTACTACTGAAGCAATGCAGCCAAATCAACAACAGAAGAATCTGAAGCATGCTAAAGATAAAACAGTAAGTAAAAAGTCTACTTCTAAGGCTACACAAACAAACCATGTTACTTCAGTTACTCCACCTACATCAAAGACAATGGTAGTCACTGAAATTATTGAGGATAATGTTGTTGAGGATATGAAAAAGACCAAGGCTAACATTTCAATTCACTAACTTACTAAGTTAAAGCAGTCACAGAAAATCTTACTTAGATATTTAAATGTAGTTCCTACTTCAGCCTTACCTGCTTCAGTAGTAGTCCAAGCTACTAATGAAATGGGTAAACCATCTTCTCCTTAAATAGATGCTAGAGATTTCATTATGATAGGCAACCGATCCATCTCTCATACTATTGCATTTATTTTAACCTATGAGATCTATAATAAAAATGTCCATAATCGTTTAATAGATTTAGGGGCTTCCTCTAATATAATGTTAAAATCAGTTTGTGCTAAGTCGAACATAACTCCTCAGATTTCTCCTTTTCATATAGTACAACTTGATAGAACTATAGTATAGGTTGTAGGAGAAATAAATTTTCTTTCTATCAGATTGCCATCAAACCCTAAGGTTGCTTAGATAATCGATATATTGGTGGTTGATATTCCTTAGTTTTATGGTTTAGTGTTAGGAAGAGACTGGTCCGAAAAACTTCATCGATATTTTGCAACAGACTCGTCACTTATGTGGCTACCACACAACAGAAATCCAAATCAAATCTGGTTACACCGTGAAAATTTCATGAAAGATACAATCATCGATCTTGAAGGAATGAAAGAACCAGTAGCATTTAATAATACTATTGTTGGAAACATGTGGATGACCTAAAGAAATTCTTTGAGTGATGTAAAAAGCATTGAATTTCATTAAACGAAAAGAAGTCATATTTTTCTTTAGATGAAGGAAAACGTTTAGGATTCAATGTGTCAAATAACGATATCTATATTGATCTTGAAAGAATTGAAGAGATAAAAATAATTCCTTTTCCTCATAACAAAAAATCTATGCAATCATTTCTTGGACATAAATTTTGTAAAAATATTTGTCCCTAACTTTTTGCAAATATTTTTACCATTGCAAACAATGATTAAGAAAAATTCAATCTTTAAATGGGGACATAACAAAAGAGAAGCATTTTATATCATCAAACAATCCATTATCAATGCTCCATTCCTGACTAGCCCCAATTTTCTTTATCCTTTTACTTTATACACCTTCTCATCAGATACATCTTACACCGTGTTCTAACATGGCTAAATTACCAACAAATTGAAGCACCAATATCATTTTTCATTTCCAATTTGCAAGGCGCAAAACTCAATTATTCATCTGTTGAAAAACAAGCATTTTCTACCTTAAAATTTATAAAGCATTTTAGACCATTTCTCCTTAAAACTTGTGCAAAAATAATAGTTCCATTCTTTGGAGTGAAACAAATATTTATGCAAAGAGAAATATGAGAGAAAAGGGCTAATTGAGTTACTTCTTTACAAGAATGTGATATAGAATTTAGACCTTCTAAAATGGTTAGAGGTCAAGGTTTTCGCAGAATGCTATCAGAAGCATCCCATTTATCATCGAAGGAAGATTCAGGTAACAATGTGCAAATATCAGAGGTAAGCCTCAACGATGTGCAATATCAATACACTGATCTCAAATTTTATTTGAAAAATGGATATTCCCTAGCCCAACTTAGTTATAAAACAAAATATTATTTCAGATTAAATGCCAAGAAATATGAAATAATAAATGATGTATTTTTTAGAAGAAACTTTGGTTCTATGCTATTAAGATGCTTAGAGAAAACTGAAACAGAGAAATTCTTGCAGGAACTCCGTGCTAGACCGGCTTGAGGACATTTTGGAGGAAACCGACTCAAGGACATTTTGGAGGGAATACAACAACACACAAAATCCTACATGCTGACTACTATTGGCGTACACTTTTCAAAGATGCTCATGAATATGCAAGAAAATGAAAAGGTTTTCAAAGTGCATCTGGAAGATAAAGGAAAACAGCCTTCCCATTACATCTAGTTAATATCGAACAAATATTTGAATAATGGGGATTATATATAATCGGTGAGATCATTCCTAACTCTTCCAAAAAACATAAATATATTCTCATAGCTACAGATTATTTTAATAAATGGGTGGAAGAAATTCCATTAAAGGTATCCAACTGTGAGAATATTAATTATTTCCTTGATCAATTTATCATAGCTGAGTTTGGTTTACCTACTGCTTTAATGTTCAATAATGCATCTTATTTCTCAGGAGCTAATATGATAGAATTTTCAATCAAAAGAGGCTTTAAACTTAAGTATTCTGCAAATTATTATCTGCAAGTAAATGGTTTAGAAGAATCCACAAGTAAAAACCTTATTAGAATCATCAAATAAATTGTTGATCAAAATCAATGAAATTGGCATAAGTCATTAATCTTTGCTCTTTGGGTACACCGAATAACTCAGAAATCTTCCATTGGCACTTCTCTATTCAATCTTGTTTATGGAAAGAGGTTTTTCTTCCTACCAATATAGTTATTCCTTCTCTTTCCTTAGTTCGATTTATTGATGAATCTCCTTCTTCTTCCTTGCAAGTAAGACAATTTCAAATTCTTAAGCTTGAAGAAGAAAGAGAAAAAGCTAAAGTTACTCATGCAGAAAATCAACATATAGTAAAAGCTTCATTTGATTCAACTTCTGTTACTCCAAAAAAATTTCAAATTGGTGATCTAGTATTGAAATGGGACAACGCACATGAGGAAAAGGGTAAACACAACAAATTTCAAAGAATGTGGTTAGTTCCATTTCAAATCATTGAATAAATATGCCCATCAACATTTTTATTGCAAGATCTATCATGCAAAAGAGATTCTTTTCCTATTAATGGGAAAGTTTTAAAGAAATACTTTTCATAGGAGGTAACCCCTTATATTCCTTGTATATTATTGTCTTTTTCTTTTCCTTAGGAAAATAAAATTTGAGTAATATTGATATTTGTCTTTTCAAGTAAACATCTTAGATAATATTTTTGATTTATCACTTATAGAAATAAGAAATGCCAAGGAAACAATCAAAATATTTGAAAGTCAAATAGATTATATTTTCACTGAAAGATGAAATTTCACTGAAGTTATTTATTCTCTGATGAACTCTCATCTTTATAAATCATGGTTATTATGTTATCAATCAAGAAAATAATATTTAACATAGTAAGACTCTTTCATAGAGAAGAAATCTTAAAACTCAAAAAATTATCATCCAGAAATCCTCAAAAGGACCAATGATTCACCCCAACTGGGAAAACTAATCAATTTTTAGAAATAAATTCAAAAAACTGTGTTAAAAATGTTAAAAGATAATAAGTCTCATCACGAGCTTGTTTGCCATGTTCATAGGGAAATAGTTGAACTGACATTACTAATATTGCCTACCAAAACAAGGTAATGACTTGATATTATATCAAGAGGACAAGGGGCCTCATCTAGAGCCAGCTTGATTAGTTTAATTACAACCAGTGAATGAAATTTTCAATATTTTGTTACCAAGACAAGACAATGGCTTTTAAGAAAATAATAATATAATAGAAAATATATACAAAAAATAAAAGCAAGTTCCAAAAAAGATCAAGTATATAAAGTTGGAATTTATTTTTGAATATTGTAAGAAAGACTAGATGGGACAATGAATCATTGTTGGGTAAAAGGTAACCTTGCCAACACCTTAAATTTCCTATTGGATCAGAGGCTCTACTTGTGATAAAAGAGTAAATATTTAAAAAAAAAAAAAATATTAAAGAGCCACCTGCTTTATCTTTTTGAACTAAGTAAAGACTGATATAGATACTCATACTTTTATTTTTGAAGAGGAATTCTAATGAATTATAGTTAAGAGATATTTTTTTTCTTAGTGAGATATTATTTATTCAAGTTCATTCCTGCAACTATTTTTATTTCGAAAAAGTTTTTAGAAATTTCAAAAACGTTAATCATAGATAGTTGGTTCTCCCAAGTAACTCACCAATTGTTGTTCTATACAACAACCCCCATTTATTTTTACTAAATGGGGACCCTTAAAAATAAATAGGAAATTTATTTGTTTAATTTTATTTAGCCTAAGTAAAAAAGCTTTAGGAAATAAAATTCTTTTCCTTTCCGCTTTCATTACTGAGCACGCATCACAAATCACATAACTTACAAGTTGAACAACTTAAAAAATATTAAGTCTTGTGGGCTGCAATATGCGCTAAACCTTTTCGAATTCATATAAAACTCCCATTTCAAAATCTTTAAACAATGATATAAAATAAAATCACATTGCATCTTGTAAAAAGATCAACTTATAACAATTTAGTAAAACTTGCGATTAAATGGACCTGACGAATCAATCAAGCAACAAAATATAAAACTTCGAGTGTACGATAAAATGCATCAGCATGATTCCTCAAGCCCACTTTGCATTACAAAGAAAATAACTAAATGAAATTTTTATTATCTTATAGAAATTGTGATGGGCGATTTGCACAGATTGCATTTCACGAAATTTATCAGTAACATAACTAATAGAAATAATCTCGAGTTGTGATATATGATAATTGATAGTTATTTCTCAAGTGTGTAAAATGATTCATATATAATCAACTAGATATAAAATCTAATGTCTTAAATTGATCAATATACATTTCACGTGAAGGTGTGTAAGATATTTGATTGAAAGAATTATCAGTGATAAACGAAATTTAATACGAGTAAGGTTTGAAAGATTCATATCTACTTCGAGCATGTTTTGAATGATTGCAAATTCATATTTGAGATTATATCACTTTAATTCTATCTGTATCTCTGTTCACTCTATTTGTAAAGTTTCTTATATTTACTTGAATTTAACAAACCACGTAATGGAGCAAGGAAAGCAAAGATGAGCAAGAAAGGCAAGGAAATTGCCAAAGAATCATCTATTGAAGACTCATATAGGTCTCCCTATTCTCAGATACCACCTACAACAAGGATTGCGGTAGCTCCTCATGGGAGGAAATGGTATCATTTCTTTGAGAATCAAAATCCAAGGGTAATAATCAAAGTTTTTGTAGCAGGAGTGTCAGTTCCTTCAGACCTGAACAATTTTGACGTTGCATGCTCATTCATCCATAAGATAGAAGCAAGAAAAAGATTCTCCCCTATACATATATGGTTAAGTGCGTAATTGACCACTTGAACATAGAAGATAGAACATTTAAGGATTTAAAGGGTGAGAATATCGGTTCATTTATGGCAGAATATTTAATGTAATATTCCTAATTAGCGACAGCTAATTGGAATATTCGATTTTGTTGGTTTGATGTCTATAGTTTGTAAATAAATAAAAAGTGAGTGAAGAGGATCTAACTCACTTAAGTGAAATAAGGCATCCACCTAGTAGCACAACGTTGTGACTTAAGTGGGAGTCAAGGGGGGCCTAACACCACATAGAGGAGGGGGGCCTACGTACACTCTAGAAGCTTCTGCACAGATGAGGATGAGTATGTGGAGGAGAGAGAGGCTACGTTGGGTTTTGGATGGAAACCAACGTTATAAAAGATGGAGGAGCCTCCTCATTTGATTGATTCTTGAGTTGATAATTTTTGAGCGAGACATTTGTCTTCTTGAGCACGCTGGCTGTTTAGCCTGTCTGCAGCACTGTTTAGTGCATTGAGTGTCTCCGGTCGGAGATCTTGCCCTTAGCCATGGGGGACTTCAAGTGCCTGCTCGGGCAAGATTGGTTTTTCAGCATTTTGAGAGTTGTGTTATTGTTTGGGTTTGTTGTGAAGCTGGAGCTTATAGAGACTGCGCAGTCACTGGGAGAGTGGCCATAGTCCATTATGGAGGAGCTTCGGATTGGGGTTTCTATGGGTGATTTAGCTGATATTTTGAGCAGAAGGTCAGCCTTTTCCCATAGGAGGCTTTTGGCAGAGATTGAGGCAGTGTTTCAGCTATTTCCATTTAGCCTCTACGCAGAGCCTTGAAGGCCAGCGTAATTCACTAGCGAGGCATTTTCCGGTGATTTTCGAGGTTGGCCATTTTTGGTGTGGTTTCTAGATTTTGTCCGAGTTGTTGAGGAGAGGAGGTTTGCCAATCTTCAGCTTATTCTAGCAAGGGGATCAGCCCCTAGTCTTCAATCCATTCCAGCAGTAGTAGCTACATGGCAGTTTTCCAGCAGCTGGGATGCAGTTCATAGAGCAGCCATTTCCGATATTTTCTGAGAGTGTTTTCTCACTTGCCTTGAGAAAGATTAGGTGCCATCACTTTGATTGCCTATTGTACTTCATTATATTTCTCAGATTAATAAAATGGCTTAGCATTTCCTCTCTATGTTTTCTGGATGAGTTGCCGTATTTGCCGTAATTTCTTTCTATGCTATTATATGTCTGCTGCACTGTTGTTTTTATATATTCTTGAGCATTATAGTTCTATACCACTTAGTGCATTTATCTGTCACTCTTAGACAGAGTCTAGAAAGGGCCAGGAAGCCTCCGGATCTCATCCTCTTTTCAGAGGCAGAATATCTGGTAAATGCCCTTCCAGTCCATCTTTGGTTGGAGTTTGCCGTGTTTTAGAGATATCCCCGAAACTGGATATTACAGTGGTATCAAAGTATAGTTATGGCTTAGCCTATGGTCTATGACATCGGGAAAGAGACCATACAGAGGCAGGAAGTATAGAGACCGTGAGCGTAGGTTGGAGACCACCTACGAAGAGGAAGACTATGCCCGGTTGGAGGACACATATCAGGAGAGAGAGCCTGTGACAGACGTAGAGCAGGAGGAGCTTGTAGTTGATTTAAGGCTGAAAGAGTCGATGGCAGATGACACAGAGGCCAAATAGTTTGGAGAGGCACTCCTCAAGTCGGTGCAGGATTTAGCTAGATAGATTGAGGTGATGGGACAAAGGTTCACAGCTATGGAGGCTAGGCAGCGTGAGACTCCTCAGGTTTTCCAGGTCAAAGAGGGATCAGGTACATCCCACCATTTTCCATAGCAGAGTGTTGCTCAGCGTGATACTCCTCAGCCGACGGCTTCACGTGCACCTACCCGCTCTACCATGCCCACTTTCTTGGGAGCAAATACAGGGGTAGGAGTCCAGTAGGAGGCAGAGCCTGGACACTTAGATGAGTATTTTGTAGAGTATCAGTCCTACGGGAAGGAGTTCAGGGATGCTCTTACATTCAGATATTTTGTGCAGCTCCAGCGGGACAGTAGACCCCGTGACCATCATAGAGGGCATTGACATTATCATGATGGAGATTCCCACCATGCCTCTAGTATATTTCATTTTCCTACATTTGATGGATCATCAAACAGTTCGGCAAAGTCTTGGGTGGAGAAGCTAGATATCTATTTCCATCTTAACCAGATGTCGAAGACGGAGGCCATCAAGGTGGCGACATTACATTTGGATGGTGAGGCCCAGGACTGGTGGTTCCATAGGATGGTTACACTCAGACCCTCTACAGTGAGGACATATGTTGAGTTTACCAGGAGGTTGATGGAGCGTTTTGATGTGAGGTATCCGGAACAACATTTTGTTGAGCTAATGAAGCTCAAGCAGATAGGGACCCCAGAGACATACATCACATATTTCTTGAGGGTCTTGGTGATGGTGCCAGATCTATCCGTGACACGGATGATCTATATGTTTGTGGAGGGATTGGCAGATCCACTTCGAGGTCTAGTCAGATCTTCTAGACCATCTACACTCTAGGATGCTATCAGCAAGACCAGGGACTTACAGGATGCATTTCCCAGGACACAGACACCTTACCCCCAAAGACAGGGCTTCCAGCCCAAGGGGAAGGATGTGAGGGTTCCTCCTCCAAAGGGGAATCCAGGACGGGTACAGATAGATGATGATGCCAGGAGGGAGTTGAGGAAGAATCGGTTGTACTTCATGTGTCAGGAGTCGTGGGCACCAGGGCATAGGTGTGCTACTGACAAAGCACACTTCATTGAGGTCTTCTCCGATGATAGCGGGGAAGAGTATGAGGAGGATGATGAGGAGGAGGTAAGAGATAGTTAGATGGCCCAGGATCAGTTGCCGCCTCCACCTCTAGGGATAGGAGGTGCAGCTTTTTCACCCATAGGAGGGGCCCTTGCAGCTTTGCGAGGAGTCCCTAAGTATTTGATGCTGCGTGTACGAGGGACAGTACGTGGCCAGTGAGTATCAGTCTTGGTTGATAGTGGGGCAACCCACAACTTCATTGATGCGCAGATGGTCGAGCAGAGGGTTATACCGACCGAGAGCTTCTACGGGTTTTCAATCTTGGTCCCAGGAGCCCAAACAATGCAGTGTGCCCGGTATGTTCTAAAGTTAGTAGTGACGATGGGTAACTGATCACTTTTTCGTGGTAAACATACCAGATACCAATGTGGTACTGGGTGTTCAGTGACTAAATACTCTAGGGAAGGTCACCACGGATTGGGAGGCCTTAGAGATGGAGTGGGATGACAACAAGACTGGAAAGCATGAGAAGATCCACGAGATGCATACTTACCCACCTCAGATAGTTTCGGCACACCGGATGGAGGCAGACTTCTAGAAGGGAGACATAGAGTGGGTGGTTGAGTTGCGGGAATCAGAGGCACAGACCACCGGTCGAGCAGTTTATCCAGATATATAGGCCATCCTTGACAAGCATGAGGTAGATTTTGGGGATATACCACCAGGTCAGCCACCAGATAGAGGGTTTGAGCATACCATCGAGCTTGAACAGGGTATTCAGGCGGTGATCACTACACCTTATAGGCATCCCAAAGCCTATCGAGATGAGAATGAGTGGGCCATCCAGGAGTTGTTGGCTCTTGGACACATCAGATCGAGCACGAGTCCGTTTGCTTCTTCTATAGTGCTGGTGAAGAAGAAGGACGACACCTTGAGGATGTGCATTGACTACAGGGCCCTGAACAAAAAGACTCTGAAGAACAGGTACCCTATACCCAGGATCGATGAGCTGATGGATGAGCTTAGAGGAGCTAAGTTCTTCTCGAAGATTGATTTGAGATCAGGGTACCATCAGATTCGCATGAGGGAACAAGACATTCCCAAGACCGCCTTCAGGTGTCATTATGGGCATTTTGAGTTTTTGGTTATGCCTTTTGGGCTGACCAATGCACCAGCCACCTTTCAGTCTTGCATGAACCATATATTCCGTAGTCATATAAGGAGGTTTGTACTGGTTTTCTTCGATGACATACTCATATATAGCAGGACTTGGGAGGAGCATCTCCAGCATATAGAGGCAGTGCTACGCATCTTGGAAGAGAAACAGTTCTATGCTAATCTCTCCAAGTGTGAGTTTGGGATGACAGAGATGCTGTATTTGGGTCATATTATTGGAGTGGATGGAGTGAGAGTCCATGAGGAGAAGATTAGAGCCATCAGAGAATGGCCAGAGCCGAAGAACGTAACGGAACTTCGAGGGTTCATTGGGATATGTACCTATTACAGGAAGTTCGTCAGAGGTTTCTCACAACTTGCTGCACCCCTTACAGATTTGAAGAAAAAGGGGGCATTCAGTTGGTCAGAGACAGCGCAGCGAGCCTTTGATAGGCTCAAGGAGGTGATGAGTAGCTGCCCAGTGCTTTCATTGCCAGATTTTACGCAGCAATTTGTCTTGGAGTGTGATGTGTCAGGAGAGGGGATTGGTGCAGTATTGATGCAGGGGGGACACCCTATAGCCTTTGAGACTCGGAAGCTCCTTCCGCACGGGAGGTTGTATCCTATATATGACAAGGAGATGTTGACCATCATGCATGCCTTGGCCAAATTCCGGCAGTATCTGGTAGGGAATAGGTTCAGGGTGAGGACTAATCACAACAGCCTCAGATTCTTTTTGGAGCAGAAGCAACTATAGGAGAGGCAGTAGAAGTGGATCAGTAAGATCCAAGCATATGACTTTGACATTGAGTATGTCAAGGGTAAGAATAACATGGTAGCAGATGCCCTTTCACGCAGACTAGCCACGTTATCTCTTATGAGCCTGGATGTAGATTGGAGGGCTCGAATTTTAGTTGAGTACTCCAAGGACAGATTTGCATGTGAGGTGCTAGATGGACAGGTGGCAGATGACAGGTACAGGGTGGTTGATGAGATCATCTATTACAGGGACAGGATTTTCTTGACTGAGGGATCTTAGCTTAAGAAGAAGATACTCCAGGCATCACACAATTCTCCATTGGCAGGCCATCAGGGGTTTATCAAAACCTACAGGGCCATTAGAGAGAGGTTCTCATGGAAGGGCCTCAAGGAGGATGTACTCCAGCACGTTAGGGAGTGTGATGTTTGTAAGAGGAATAAGGGGGAGATGAGCCATCCCATAGGACTGTTGCAGCCTCTTCCGATTCCGGAGGGGAAATGGGAGAGCATTTCGATGGACTTCATCACAGGGTTACCCATGGTGTAGGGCAAGGATTGTATCTTTGTTTTTGTTGATCGACTGAAAAATTATGCACAATTTTTCGCCATATCCGCACATTACACAGCAGCACAGGTGGCTGATATATTCTTCAAAGAGGTTTCCAGGTTGCATGGTCTTCCTAAGACCATCATCAGTGACAAGGACAGCCGTTTCATGGGTGGATTTTGGCAGGAGCTTTTCCGACTAGTGGGGACGGAGTTGACACTGAGTACCAGTTACCACCCACAGACGGATGGAAAGACGGAGATAGTTAACAAGTGGCTGGAGGGCTACTTGTGCAACTATGTTAGTGGGCAGCAGTGAGCATGGTTGAGATGGTTGCATTTGGGGGAGTATTGCTATAACACGACACATCACATGTCTATTGGTATGTCACCATTTTATGCTTTGTAAGGGTACCATCCTTTATCTTTTGCTGATGTGATGTTTGGTGCTAGTAAGGCTCCTAGAGACAAGATTTGGATCCAAGAGAGTCAGGACATCCTCCGAGCTCTGAAGGACAATATGGCTACAGCCCAAAACCAGCAGAAGTTGTATGCCGACAGAGGTCGGGTGGAGAGACAGTTTGAGGTAAGGTACTTGGTCTACCTACGGTTACAGCCATATTGACAGTCATTGCTGAAGCAGAAGGGGGCTGAGAAGCTCAAGCCTCGTTTTTACGATCCATACAGGGTGATATGTAGGATTGGGCAGGTTTCATATGAGTTGGAGCTGACCCAAGGTAGTAAGATCCACAACATTTTCCATGTATCATGCTTGAAGAAGGCGCTGGGGCAGCAAGTGACAGTGATAGAGGAGCTACCACCTACAGATGATGAGGGGCACTTGGTGTTGCAGCCGGAGGCCATTATTGATACCAAGGAGAGGCAGTTACGGAGCAGGATGGTCCAGGAATTCTTGTTAAGGTGGAATAATTTGGAGGATGAGGATGCCACTTGGGAGAGCGAGAAGATTTTGCAGCATCCATCACTTCAATTGCTCGGGGACAAGCAAAATTTTGACAGGGGAGACTATAATATTCCTAATTAGTGACAACTAATTGGAATATTTGATTTTGTTATTTTTCCATCTATAGTTTGTAAATAAATAAAAAGTGAGTGAAGAGGGTCTAACTCACTTAAGTGAAATAAGGCATCCACCTAGTAGCACAATGTTGTGACTTAAGTGGGAGTCAAGGGGGGCCTAACACCACGTAGAGGAGGGGGGCCTACGTACACTCTAGAAGCTTCTGCAAGCTTCTACGCAGATGAGGATGAGTATGTGGAGGAGAGAGAGGCTACGTTGGGTTTTGGAGGGAAACCAATGTTATAAAAGATGGAGGAGCCTCCTCATATGATTGATTCTTCAGTTGATGATTTTTGAGTGAGACATTTGTCTTCTTGAGCACGCTAGCTTTCTAGCCTGTATGCATCACTGTTTAGTGCATTGAGTGTCTCCGGTCGGAGATCTCGCCCTTAGCCCCGGGGGCCTTCGAGTGCCTGCTCGGGCAAGGTTGGTTTTTCATCATTTTGAGAGTCGTTTTATTGTTTGGGTTTGTCGCGGAGCTGGAGCTTATAAAGACTGTGTAGTCACTAGGAGAGAGGATGCAATCCATTGTGGTGGAGCTTTAGATTAGGGTTTCTGCGGGTGATTTAGCTGGGATTTTGAGCAGAGGGTCAGCCTTTTCCCATAGGAGGCTTTTGGTAGATATTGAGGCAGTGTTTCAGCTATTTCCATCTAGCCTCTGCGCAGAGCCTTGGAGGCCAGCGTAATTCACTAGCGAGGCATTTTCCGATGATTTTCAGGGTTGGCCATTTTTGGTGTGGTTTTTGGATTTTGTCCAAGTTGTTGAGGAGAGGAGGTTTGCCAATTTTCAGCTTATTCTGGCAAGGGGATTAGCCCCTAGTCTTCAATCCATTCCAGCAGTAACAGCTACACGGCAGTTTTCCAGCAGCTGGGATGCAGTTCATAGAGCAGCCATTTCCGGTATTCTCTGAGAGTGTTTTCTCACTTGCCTTGAGCAAGATTAGGTGCCATCACTCTGATCGCCTATTGTACTTCATTATATTTCTCAGATTAATAAAATGGCTCAGCATTTCCTCTCTACGTTTTCTGGATGAGTTGCCATATTTGCTGTAATTTCTTTCTATCCTATTATATGTCTACTACACTGTTGTTTTTATATATTCTTGAGCATTCTAGTTCTATACCACTTGGTGCGTTTATCTTTCACTCTTAGACAGAGTTTCGAAAGGGCCAAGTAGCCTCCAGATCTCATCCTCTTTTCAGAGGCAGAATATCTGGTAAATTCCCTCCCAGTCCATCTCTGGTTGGAGTTTGCCATGTTCTAGAGATATCCCCGAAACGGGATATTACATTTAAGGACAATTTACCACTTACCTATCCCGCAGCATAACAATGACAGATATTTTGTTCAAATCTTTAGAAAGAAAAATCCATACCTGATGAAATTCATAAAATAACGGAAGGATGACCAAGGCAATCTTAAACGAGACAAACATGGTACGTACCCAATGGCACAAATTCCTTCCCCTTATTGCTATTTTACTGGTATGTTATATAGATTATTTGCAAAAACCTGATACTACTATATTTTCTGTAGATTGGGTTCCATTAATTCATGCAATCTTCAATTCCTTAATTCTGAATTGGGAAAATATCCTATCTAATAATTTATCCTAAAGTATCATGGAGTCTAGGAGTAAAAGAAGTGTTTCCTCTAGGGAAATACCCCCTTTTTACATTAGTACCTATGTCATGGACGCAATTTGATTTTCTTTGAGTTTTCCTACCATGGGATGGAAATGGATGACGCAAGACCTACTCCAATCCACATTTACCACAGAGTCCTTTAGAATTCAAATTTTCATATACATTTTTACAAAATTTTCCATATAGTCATACTTCCTATGAACCAGATTATATTGAACGAGAAACCCCCTAGGATTTCCAAAGAGGCTAGTACAGAAATTTTTCTCGTTGCGAGATGGTTTTCCGAAGAAGGTTTCACCTATGTCATATTTTTTAGGATTTATGCTCCTCCCTACGTCCTGTCATATTATGTTCCTCACAAGATACTTTCTAGAGAGATTTCTTACCAGCTTGTGGTAAATGGTATTTCAAAACAACTTACAGATGCTAAGAAGTCCATTTGGCCTAATTTCCCTTTACAGTGTGGTACTTTTGCACTTTTTGATATTGGTCATGCCTACAAGGAAGTTTCAAATGTTATTTTGCTAAATTTGGCTATAATTCCAAAGTGGCCATATGACCCCAATGATGTGATTAAAAATTACATCAAAGAGCTCAAAGTAAATCCTTTTATGAAAGTGATAGATATATTTGATGATTTCTTTCAAGGTATTGAAAAGTTTTCAGATGTACTAAAGTTTGCATCCATTCAACTCAATCAATATGACTTGGAAGCCTTCCAAGCATACATAAACAATAGATTGGAAAGGATTCCTTTGGATTTATTGACTATTGAATATGTCAACAAAATGACTCTGAGCATTATCTTGGAAAATGAAGCTAAAGAAAAGTCTGAAGATGAGTTAGGGAAATCAGAACATCAATCTCATAATTCAGATCATTCTGATAATGAATCCAAAAATAGAAATGAGAACCCAGAAAAGGTAATTAATAAATTAATTAAAGAGATTGAGATGCAAGAGAAAGGAGGAATTAATAGAACTGAATCATCTTCCAAAGAAGTTCAGCACAACCAATATATACTTAATAAGACAGAAAAATATCAGCTAAAATATTTGAAGAGTGAATGGGATAAGTTTTCTAAGAAACTACAAACACCTCAAACAAATCCTAATACTGATGAATCTACCAGTTTTCAGAGGCCAAAACATTCTCATAAATTAGTTAAAATTTTTACTCCACTACAAAAAGTTTCTGAAACTCATGATCAAGAGATCATATCAGCTTACCCTATAGAGTAGATAGTTTTACAAATTGAGGAAATCCCTTCACTGGATGTCTTCTGTAGTCCTAGTCATAAGGTTGTAGTTAAGAGAAGAAAAAGGAGAAGAATTAATGATACAGTCTCAAGTCTTAAAAATGAATTTGTTGATGTTTTATGGAAAGATCCTCTAGCTCATCCTACTGAACATTTAACCAAGCTATCAAAATTTTCAGGGCCATACACTATTGCCACTATTGATAAGGCCACTAAAGTTCAAATGTTACTGAAGCTGAAAGAAGATAAAATACAAGATTTAGAGATACTTCTAGAGCAACAAAATTCTAACTCCAGTGACCAAATGGAATTGAAAATGTCTCAGTTTCAAAAATCTTTTGGACGATTAAATTTGTAGCATCATGTGAAACTTACAGAAAAGAAAACACAACTGGAAGTAGAAATAAAAAAATTAAAAATCCAACCACAGGTAGAGATATTCATAAGGGAACCATTATATGTGAATGCTAAGCTAAAGCAGCAACAAGAAGTATTTTTCCAAGAAGCTTCTATCACTAACTGTTATTGTGATTCAAGCGAAATACTGATCCAACAAGTGGATATCCAGAAACTTGAATGTGAGAAGATTGAGAAGAGAATAAATGAACACATTTAATGGCAAACATCAGACTTAGACAAGGGAACAGATCTACCCCAGGTAGATAAATTTCACAAAGAAATCTTATTTAAGGATTGGGAAGCATAGATAAAGCAAGCAAATAAAGCAGCAGCAAAAGCATCAAGGTTAACAAAGGAAAATACTAAATTGGTATGTGAACAATTTTTGAAGGAAGAGATTATCAAAGAGTGCACGTCTGAAGTGCTCTCAGAAATCAAGTAGTTGGAAACACAGTGGAAACAAAAAATGAAAATGCAGGACGATATTATTAAAAAAGTAAATAAGTTTGATCATGAAAATTGTTGGAATTTTCTGATCAAACCTTATCATCAATATGAAATCCTGCAATCTTTAACTAATTCAATATCGCAACCAATACTCTCAAATGAATTATTCAAGGGATAGGTCAGATCAATAATTTCATAGCCAGCTCAGCTAAAACTCATGCTAAATATTTTTCAACTTCGAGATCAAATCCAAATTACAGATCAAACTTCCTAGTTATATTGTTACTTTATTTTCCTAGATTGTGGTTAAATCTTGTCTTACAAGGATGATTGTTTGAAACCTCCTCTATTTTATGTAATAATATATTTTTAAACATATTTAGTTTAGTATTTAAACCCCTCTCATACATTTAGAGGAGGGTTCAAAAAATTGTCAAAAACATTTGCAAAGAGTGCACTTTTGTTAGTATGTAAATGCTTTGATGGAATAATGGAACACAGTCTATTATATTTTTACATTTGAAGTTGTTTAACTGATGTTGCACTATTTTACTCTTTAAATTGCTTGAATTTCAAGAGGAGCAGAAAATCCACTGTCAGTTTATAAGAGTAGGACGTTGTACATATGGTACTTCTATTCACTTGTATTAAGCTTTGCTTTCTAGATTGACATTTATCTTTTTAATTACATTGTATATTTGAAACATTATCATAAATGAATGTTAAATGCACTTATATAATAATATTTGTATATGATTTCCTATCTGATATATAATCACACATATGAATGTGATTTACTTTTCACAATTTTTTTAATAAAACTATTTTTTTTAAAGAATGATATTTGCATAATTTTCATCTCTTTCAATTGTTAAATAGTCTTCATTACTAATAGTTGGAGGATATCTCTTTATATCGCATAAAGGAAGAAACACCCTGGGTATATAGTAGAATAGATAATTGTTAGATAAATGCATGTGATAGATTAAAATCATTTTCGATTGCATGTTATATAAAAAACACACACCCCAAATCATCCTTATTGGGAAACTAGTCCCTTAATCCCCAGATAGAGCCACCACACCAAATGGAAAAGGACTTGCTCTAAGGTCTGAACTGGGTGGCTTTCCCCCATGTTGTGGAAACAGAATTCCGAGGCCTTAACATTTTGATGCTATAAAGAGAGCCAATTTTGAATGAAAAGAAGATCTGATCAATATAAAAGTAAATCTAAGAGTCTCTCTCCCTCTAGATTCCCTTCAACTTCGAGAAAATTAGCTAGATCTACATATTTAAAATCTGAAGTTATCCTTCTCCTAAGTCTCCTAGTGATACTCAACCCATATTGTCTCCAAATTTTCATCAAAATTCCCCTGAAATTCAGTCTTTGATAGAAAAGTTAGAGAGAGTATTCATTTCTACTGAAAATCTTGAATCTTCTCAATCCCCTTAGATTAGTATTTCATCTTCTTTACAACCTAGAATAATATTAACTCAATCAAAAAATCAAAAGATAAGAATCCTTACTTTTGAATTTATCATTCATACTTCTCAAAGGTAAATAAAGAATACTAAATCAGAGTCAATCAAAAGTGATATCTTATCCAATAATCCACCCCATTCACCTCCATTACCTCCACTCACTTCCACAACTTACATTCCAACAATCAATGTTACTTTAACTAGTTGCAGTACTCAGATTGTTATCCATTCAACTATTTCTAACACTCAGTCAACCTCTTCTTCAACTCAAACTCAATCCATCACATCCACCCAAGCACTAATGGCAGTCCAAGTACCTCCACCAAATGTACAACCATGGAAAAATCCAAGGGTTGTACAAATTCTTGCTCCTCTTCATCCTCTTCCAAAATACCCTGAAAGATGGTTACCTAAATTTAATCTTGATAATGGTCTTCTAGCTAAAGAACACATTCATAATTACATGTTAGCCATTAATTTAAAAGAGATAGTTCAAGAATATTGTGTTGTAATATTATATCCATATACTCTCACATGATTTGTAGGATCCTAGTATTTTTCACTACCTTTCTGCTCCATAAATAGCTAGAATATTTTCAAACAACATTTTTTAGCTAAGTTTGGGGATGATAGATCCACTGCATCGCTCATCACTGATTTATTGAATCTAAACGCTAAAACATTGGAGAAAATAAAATATTTTAATTCAAGATTTAATAAATTGCTTACTAAAATTCTTGCTACAGCAGTTCCTCATTCCTGGTGCTGAAGTTCAAATTGACTATTATATTTCATCTCTTCAATATAATATGGTCATTTTAGTTGATAGATAAAAACTTCCTACACTCATAGAAAATATGAAGCAACCTTTATCTGTAGAGAAACACATAATAGCTCTTGAAAAGAAGAATTCCCAAGAAGATAGGAAATCAAAGAAAATATCCTTCAAAGATGATTAAAAGAAGAAGCCATCTAAAGAACCTTTTGATGTAGAAGGTCTTCAGAAATTTTTAAATATTATGACAAATGAGATGGAAGATATCAAGAAACAAGTCACTCAAATTTCTAGCTCAAAAACTACTTTCAGACCCTTCAATAAAAATCAGTCTTCTAATACTCAACCTCCGAATATCATATCTAATTTTGAGTTTGATCAAGATACAAATGAAGAGAAAATAGTGGAAGAAGAAAATGAAGAAGAAGAAGAATTTTAACTAAATGGAATGTGGGATTTTATCTTACCAAATGAGGAACGACAAGAAGCTTTACCTATGAGTACAAGGATCAAAAATACTACTGAAGCAACATAGCCAAATCAACAACAGAAGAATCTGACGCATGATAAAGATAAAATAGTAAGTGAAAATTCTACTTCTAAGGCTACACAAACAAACCCTGTTACTTCAGATACTCCACATACATCAAAGACAATGGTAGTCTCTGACACTATTGAGTATAATGTAGTTGAGGATATGAAAAATACCAAGGCCAACATTTCAATTCAAGAACTTACTAATTTAAAGAAGCAACAGAAAATCTTACTTGTAGATTTAAATGTAGTTCCTTCTTTAGCCTTACCTGCTCCAGTAGTAGTCCAAGCTACTAATGAAATGGGTAAACCACCTTCTCCTTCAACTAAAATAAATGTTAGATATTTGATTATGATAGGTGACAAATCCATCTCTCATACTCCTCCATTTATTTTAACCTACGAGATCTATAATAGAATGTCCATAATTGTTTAATAGACTCAGGGGATTCCTCTAATATAATGCCAAAATTAGTTTGTGCTAAGTTGAAAATAACTCCTTATGGTTCTCCTGTTCATATAGTACAACTTGATAGAACTAAAGTAGAGGTTGTAGGAGAAACAATTTTTTTTTCTATCAGATTGTCATCATATTCCTGAGCTTTATGGTATAGTGTTAAGTAGATACTGGTCTGAAAAATTTCATGGATATTTTGCAACGGAATGGTCACATATGTGGCTACCACACAACAGAAAGTCAAATCAAATCCGGGTAGACCGTGAAAATTTCATGAAACATAAAATCACCCATCTTGAAGGAATGAAAGAACCAGTAGCATTCAATAATAATATTATTGGAAACTACTTAGCAGAATCGTTTCTTGGAAACTTTAATGCTCAAACATCACACATTTTTTATAATGCAGTTATCTCTCAAATTGAGAGATTTTCCCAGACAGACACTTCGAAATGTAAAAAATTTGTAGATAAACCATTAATTAATTCTTTATTTTAGATTATTTCTTTTGATGGTTTTAAATATGAAGATGGTGTAGGAGCTAGTTGTATTTTAATAAGCCCAAAAGGAGAAAAAACCATGTTAGCCTGCAAACTTGAATTCGATTGCACAAATAATATATCAGAATATGAAGCATTAATCCAAGGTTTGTACAAACCAATTGATCTTGACATCAAATATCCGAAAGTCCTAGGAGATTTGGAAATCATTGTTAAATAGTTAATAAATACCATTCATTTTCATTCTATACATTTAAAGCATTACCAATCATTAGTACAAGAATTGACCATTCATTTCTTAGCCTTCAATATTTCTTCCGTGCCTAGAATACATCATGCTAGTGAAAATTTGTTGGCTAATGTAGCATCGAAATTAATGTAATCTCAAGAATTTTGTCCCGATAGATTTTCCATTAAATTGATCTTTATACCATCTATTCCTGGAAATATTACCAATTGGATAGTACTTCATAATGATTCATATATCATAGATTTCCTTACATCTGAAGGATCTTATGATAGTCAAATTTTAGATGAAAATGAATATGACATTTAGATAAATGATGAGCAAGATGAAAATCCAATTCCTGAATCAATTGTTAAACTAGAATACCTTTATGATCTTAAGCATAGGTTTAAACGAGTTAGTAACTCTAAAACTCAAAGTTATACCTTAATATTTGAGTTATTAAATCTTGGAAAATATGATATACCTCAAAATATCAATTTAGGTCTTGGTCTATCTTCTGATATAATATTATCATTTGTCAAGTTATTAAGAATGTACAAAAGTGTTTTTGCTTGGGATTACACCGATCTAAAAATATATGACACTTCTGTGATTCAACACACTATTCCTATGATCTTAGAGGATAAACCTATATAACAAAAGTTGACGAAAATTCACTTGAATCTTGAAAATCAAATCCAAACAAAATTGAATAAACTCCTCAAAGAAAAGATTATCTTTCCAGTTAGACATTATAAATGGGTTTCAAATTTGGTTCCTACCAGGAAGAAAAATGTTGATATTAGGATTTGTATTGATTTTAGGAATTTTAACAAAGCATGTTAGAAGGTCAACTTTCCATTACCAACCATGGAACAAGTACTGCAAACAGTAGCTAGTTTTGAACTTATGTATTTCCTAGATAGATTTTTAGGATATAACCAAATCCTTTTACATCTAGATGACAGATTGAATAATACATTCAGGAATAAGTGGGGAATGTACGCCCATCAAAAGATTCCATTTTGGTTAAGTAATTCAGGGGCCAATTTTCAGAGAGATATGGACACAAATTTTAGAGGACTCATCAATAAATCAATGGTTATTTATCTAGATGAAATTACAGTATTTTCTAGACAAGAAACCAATCATGTGAATGACCAAATTCAAGTCTTTGAACGATGTAAAAAACATGGAATTTCATTAAACCCAAAGAATTCATATTTTTCTTTAGATGAAGGGAAATTTTTACGATTCATTGTGTCAAATAAAGGTATCTATATTGATCTTAAAAGAATTTAAGAGATCAAAAGAATTCCTTTTCCTCATAACAAGAAATCTATGCAGTTGTTTCTTGGAAAGATAAATTTTGTAAAAATATTTGTCCCTGATTTTTCGCAAATAGTTATACCATTGCAAAAAATGATTGATAAAATTCAATCTTTAAATGGAGACATAACGAAAGAGAAGCATTTGATTTGATCAAACAATCCATTATCAATGCTCCATTCCTGACTACCCCCAATTTTCTTAATACTTTTACTTTATACACCTTATCATCAGATACATCTTACACTATTGTTCTAAAATGGTTAAATGACCAACAAATTGAAGCACCAATATCATTTTTCAGTTCCAATTTGCAAGGTGCATAACTAAATTATTCATCTGTTGAGAAATAAACATTTTCTATCTTTAAAGCTATAAAGCATTTTAGGCCATTTCTCCTTAAAACTCATGCCAAAATAATAGTTCCATTCTCTGGAGTGAGACAACTATTCATGCAAAGATAATTAAGAGAGAAAAGGGCTAATTGGGTTACTTCTTTACAAGAATATGATAAAGAAATTAGACCTTCTAAAAATTTTAGAGGTCAAGTTTTTTACAGAATGCTAACAAGAGCATCCCATTTATCATCAGAGGAAGATTTAGGTAACAATGTGCAAATATCAGAGGTAAGCCTCAACGATGTGCAATCTCAATACGCTAATCTTATATTTTATTTAAAAAATGGATATGCCCCAACCCAAACCAGTTATAAAAAAAACATTTGTTGAGATCAAAGACCAAGCAATATGAAATAATCAATGACGTACTGTTTAGAAGAAGCTTTGATTCTGTGCTATTAATATTCTTGGAGAAAAATGAAGTAAAGAAATTCTTGCAGGAACTCCACGATGGACCAGCTGGAGGAAATTTTGGAGGAAATACAACAACACACAAAATCCTACATGCCGGTTACTATTGGCCTACACTTTTCAAATATCCTCATGAATATGCAAGAAAATGCAATGTTTGCCAAAGTTCATCTGGAAGACAAAGGAAACCAACCTTCCCATTACATCGAGTTAATATAGAACAACCATTTGAACAATGGGAATTAGATATAATCGGTGATATCATTCCTAACTCTTCCAAACAACATAAAAATATTCTCACAGCTACAAATTATTTTACTAAATGGGTAGAAGAAATTCAATTAAAGGTATCCAACTCTGAGAGTATTAATTATTTCATTAATCAATTTATCATAACTAAGTTTGGTTTACCTAATTATTTAATGTTTGATAATGCATCTTATTTCTCAGGAGCTGCTATGATAGAATTTGCAATCAAAAGAGGCTTTAAACTTCAGTATTCTGCAAATTATTATCCACAAGGAAATGTTTTAGTAGAATCCACAAATAAAAACCTTATTAGAATCATAAAATAAATTGTTGATCAAAATCAACGAAATTGGCATAAGTCATTAATATTTGCTCTTTGGGCAAACCGAATAACTTAGAAAGCTTAAACTGGCACTTCTCCATTCAATCTTGTTTATGGAAAAGAAGTTTTTCTTCCTACCAATATAGTTATTCCTTCTCTTGCCTTACTTTGATTTATTGATGAATCTCCTTCTTCTTCCTCACAAGTAAGATAATTTCAAATTCTTAAGCTTGAAGAAGAAAGAGAAAAAGCTAAAGTTACTCATGCACAACATCAACAGATAGTAAAAGCTTCATTTGATTCAACTTTTGTTACTCCAAAAAACTTTCAAATTGGTGATCTGGTATTGAAATGGGACAAAGCACATGAGGAAAAAGGTAAACACAAGAAATTTCAAGGAATGTGGTTAGTTCCATTTCAAATCATTGAAGAAATATTCCCATCAAAATTTTTATTGCAAGAGATATCAGGCAAAAGAGATTTTTTGCCTATTGATGGGTGTATTTTAAAGAAACACTTTTCATAGGAGGTAACACCTTCCATTCCTTGTATATTATTGTCTTTTTCTTTTCCTTAGAAAAATAAAATTTGAGTAATATTGATTTTTGGCTTTTCAAGTAAACATCTGAGATAATATTTTTGATTTATCGCTTATAGAAATAAGAAATGTTAAGGAAACAGTTGAAATATTTGAAAGTCAAATAGATTCTATTTTCACTGAAAGATGCAATTTCACTGAAGTTATTTATTCTCTAATAAACTCTAATCTTTATAAATCATGGTTATTCTATTATCAGTCAAGAAAAGAATATTTAACATAGTAAGACTCTATTATAGAGAAGCAATATTAAAACTCAAACATTATCATCCAGAAATCCCCAAAAGGACCAATGATTCACCCCATCTGGGAAAACTAATCAATTTTTAGAAAGAAACTCAAAAAATTATGCTAAAAATGTTAAAATATAATAAGTCTTATTACGAGCTCGTTTTCCATGTTCATAGGGATATAGTTGAACTGGGATTACCAATACTGCCTACCAAAACAAAGTAATGACTTGAGATTATATCAACAGGACAAGGGGTCTCATCAAGAGCTAGCTTGATTAGTTTAATTGCAAATAGTGAATGGAATTTTCAATATTTTGTTACCAAGCCAAGACAATGGCTTCTAAGAAAATAAAAATATAATAGAAAATATATACAAAAAAAGGCAAGTTCCAAAAAAAATCAAGTATATAAAGTTGGAATTTATTTTTGAATATTGTAAGAAAGACTGGATGGGACAATGAATCATTGTTGGGTAAAAGGTAAGCTTTCCAAGAGCTTAAATTTCCTATTGGTTCAGAGGCTCTACCTGTGATAAAAGAGTAAAAATTTAAAAATGAAATCTGAAAGAGCCACCTACTTTATCTTTTTTAACTAAGTAAAGACTGATATAGATACTTGTACTTTTATTTTTAAAGAGGAATTCTAATGAATTATAGTTAAGAGAGATTTTTTTTCTTTGTGAGATATTATTTATTCAAGTTCATTCCTGCAACTATTTTATATCGAATTTTTTTTTAGAAATTTCAAAACGTTAATCAGAGATAGCTGGTTCTCCCAAGTGAATCACCAATTGTTGTGCTATACAACAACCCCCATTTATTTTTACTAAATTGGGACTCTTTAAAATAAATAGGAAATTTATTTATTTAATTTCATTTACCCTATGTCAAAAAACTTTTAGAAATAAAATTATTTTCCTTTTTGCTTTCATTACTTAGTGCGCATCGCAAATCGCATAGCTTACAAGTTGAACACCTTAAAACATATTAAGCCTTGCGGGCTGCAAGATGCGCTAAATTTTTTTCAATTCATATAAAAATCCCATTGCAAAAGCTTTAAACACCGCTATAAAATAAAATCACATCGCACCTTGTAAAAGGATCAACTCATAAAAATTTGGTAAGAGTTGCGATTAAACGGACTCGGCGACTCAATAAAGCAACAAAACATAAAACGTTAAGTATCTAATAAAACACATCGGCATGATTCCTTGAGTGCACTTCGCATTTCGAAGAAAATAACTAAATGAAAGTTTTATTACCTTATAGAAATTGTGATGGGCGATTTTTGCAAATCGCATTTCATGAAATTTATCAGTAACATAACTAATAGAAATAGTCTCGAGTTGTGATATGTGATAATTGATAGTTATTTCTCAAGTGTGTAAAATTATTCATAAATAATCAACCATATATAAAATCTAACGTCTTAAATTGATCAATAGACATTTCACGTGAAGGTTTGTAAGAGATTTTATTGAAAGAATTATCGGTGATAAACGAAATTTAATAGGAGTAAGATTTGAAAGATTCATATCTACTTCGAGGATGTTTTGAATGATTGAATGTCAGATTTGAGATTATATCACTTTAATTCTATCTTTCTCTCTATTCTCTCTATTTTTAAATTTTCCTATGTTCGTTTGAATTCAAGAAACCACGTAATGGAGCAAGGATGACCAAGATGAGAAAGAAAGGCAAGGAAATTTCCAAAGAATCATCTATTGAAGACTTAGATATGTCTCCCCTATTCTCAGATACCACCTGCAACAAGGATTGTGGTAGTTCCTCATGGGAAAAAATGTATCAATTCTTTGAGAATGAAAAGCCAAGAGTAATAATCAAATTTTCTACAGCAGGAGTGTTAGTTCCTTCAGACCTCAACTATTTCAACGTTGCATGCTCATTCATCCATAATATAGAAGCAAGGTAAAAGATTCTCCCCTATACATATATGGTTAAGTGCATAATTGACCACCTGAACATAGAAGATAGAACATTTAAGGATTTAAAGGGTGAGAATATCAGTTCATTTAGGGAAGAATATTTGAGGACAATGTACCACTTATCTATCTTGAAATAAATATGAAAAAGCTTTTGTTCAAATATTTAGAATAAAAAATCGAGACCTAATGAAAGTCATAAAAGAATGGAAGGATAACCAAGGAAAGGTTAAACGAGACAAACACGGTACGTACCTAATAACACAAATTCCTTCCCTTTATTTCTATGTTGTTGGTATGTTATGTTGGTTATTTGCAAAACCTGATACTACTAGGTTTTCTGTAGATTGGTTTCCATTAATTCACGCAATAATTAATTCCTTAATTATGAATTGGGAAAATATCCTATCTGATAATTTAGCCAGAAGTATCATGGAGTCTAGGAGTAAAATAAGTGTTTCCTCTAGGGAAATGCCCCCTTTTTACATTAGTGCCTATGTCATGGATGCAATTTGATTTTCTTCAAGTTTTCCTATGATGGGATGGAAATGGATGACCCAAGACCCTACTCCAATCCACATTTACCATAGAGTCCTTTGGCATTTAGATTTTCATCTACATTTTTACAAAATTTACCATAGAGGCATACTGCCTATGCACCAGATTATATTTAACGAGAAGCCCCTTTGGATTTCCAAAGAGGCTAGTACAGACATTTTTCTCATTGCCAGATGGTTTGGCAAAGAAAGTTTCACCTATGTCATAGTTTTCAGGAATTATGCTTCTCCCCATGTCGTGCCATATTATGTTCCTGACAAGATACTTGCAAGAGATATTTTTTACCAGGTTGTGGTAAATGGTATTTCAAAACAGCTTAAAGATGCTAAGAAGGCCATTTGACCTAATTTCCCTTCACATTGTGATACTTTTGTACTTTTTAATATTGGTCATGCCTACAAGGAAGTTTCAAATCTTAATTCATTGAATTTGGTTGTAATTCAAAAGTGGCCCTATGACCCCAATGATGTGATTAAAAATTACATCACAGAGCTCAAAGTAAAGCATTTTGTGAAAGAGATAGATAGATTTGATGACTTCTTTCAAGGTATTGAAAATTTTTCAGATGTACTAAAATTTGCATCCAGTCAACTCAATCAAGATGACTTGGAAGCCTTCCAAGCATACAGAAACAAGAGACTTGAAAGGATTCCTCTGGATTTATTGACTGTTGAATATGTCAACAGACCGACTCCAAGTATTAGCTTGGACAATGAAGCTAAATACATGTCTGAAGATGATTTAGGGCAATCAAAACATCAATCTCAGAATTCAGATCATTCTGATAATGAATCTGAAAATAGGAATGAGAACCCCGAAAAGGTAATTAATCCACTAATCAATGACATTGAGATGCAATAGAAAGGAGGAATTAATGGAAATGAATCATCTTCCCAAGAAGTTCAGCACAACCAAGATATACCTGATAAGTTAGAAAAATTTCAGCCAAAATATTTGAAGAGTGAATAGGATAAATTTTCTAAGGCACTAAAAATGCCTCAAAAAAATCCTTATACTGATCAATCTACCACTTTTCATATGCCAGAACATTCTCATAAATTAGTGCAAGTTGTTACTCCACTACAACAAGTAACTGAAACTCATGATCGAGATATGATTCCGGCTTACCCTACAGAGCAGATAGTTTTACAAATTGAAGAATTCCCTTCACTAGATGTCTTCTATAGTAGTAGTCATAAGGCTATTTTTAAGAGAAGAAAAAGGAGAATAATTGATGATAATGTCTCAAGCATTACAAATGAATCTGTTGACGTTTTATGGAAAGATCCTCTAGCTCATCCTACTGAACATTTAACCAAGCTATCACAGTTTGCAGGGGCATATGCTACAGCCACTATTGATAAGGCTAATGAAGTTCAAATGTTACTAAAATAGAAAGAATATAAAATACAAGATTTAGAGAGACTTTTAGAGCAAGAAAATTCTAACTCCAATGAGGAAATGGAATTGAAAATGTCCCAGTTTCAAAAGATTTTGAAAGATTAAATTTGCAGCTTTAGGTGCAACTTACAGAAAATAAAATGCAACTAGAAGTAGAAATAAACAAATTACAAATCCACCCACATGTAGAGAAATTCATAAGAGAAGCATTGAATGTGAATCCAAAACTAAAGAAACAACAAGAAGTTTTTTTCCAACAACTTCTATCACTAACTTGTATTGTGATTCGTGTGAAATACTAATCCAGCAAGCGGCTATCCAGAGACTTGAATGTGAGAAGATTGAGAATAAAATCAATGAACAAATTCAATCGCACACATCAGACTCACGCAAGGAAACTGATCTACCCCAGGTAGATAAATTTAAAAAGGAAATCTTATTTAAGGATTGGGAAGCACAAATAAAGAAAAAAAACAAAGCAACAGCAAAAGCATCAAGGTTAACAAAGGAAATTATTGAATCTGTATGTGAATAGCTTTTGAAAGTAGAGCTTATCAAAGAGTGCACATCTAAAGTGCTCTCAGAAATCAACTAGTTGGAAACAAAGAATGGAAATGCAGGAAGACATGATTAAAAAATTAAATAAGTTTGATCAACAAAATTATTGGAATTTTCTGATCAAACCTTATCATCAGTATCAAACCCTGCAGTCTTTAACTAGTTTAACAAAAAGATCACGACCAACACTGTCATTTTTATTATTCAAGGTATAGGTCAGATCAATAATTTCATAGCCAGCTCAGGTCAAACACATGCTAGATATTTTTCAACTTCAGGATCAAATCCAAATGAAATATCATAATTCATAGCTATATGGTTACTTTATTTTCCTAGATTGTAGTTAAAGTTTGTCTTATAAGGATGGTTGTTTGAAACCTCCTTTATTTTTATGTAATAATCTATTTTTAAACATATTTAGTTTAGTATTTAAACCCCTCATGCATTTAGAGAAGGCTCCATAAATTTTTCAAAAACATTTCCAAAGAATGCACTTTTGTAAGTTTGTAAATTTTTTGGTGAATTAATGGAATACAATATGTTATCTTTCGAAATTTGAAGTTGTTTAACTGATGTTGCACTATTGTACTCTTTAAATTTCTTGAAAGTGAAGAGGAGAAGAAAATCTACTGTCGGTATATATGAGTAGTACTTTGTACAAATTGTACTTCTATTCATTTGTATTAAGCTTTGCTTTCTAGATCGATAGATATATTTTTACTTGCATTATATATTTGAAATGTCATCCTAAATTAATGTTAAATGGACTTATGTACTAAAATTTGCCTATTATTTCTTATTTGATATACAATCACACATATGAATGTGATATACTTTTCACAATTCTATTAATCAAACTATTATGTTAAAACAATCATCTTTACATAATTTTCATCTCTTTCAACTGTTAAATAATCTTCATTACTAATAGTTGGATGATATCTCTTTAGATCGTATAAAGGAAGAAACACCCCAGGTATATAGTAGAATAGATAAGTGTTAGATAAATGCATATGATAGATTTGAATAATTTCTATTGAATGTTATATAAACAAACCACACCCAAAATCATCCTTATTGGGAAATTGGTCCCTTCATCCCCAGTTAGAGCCACCACACCAAATGGAAAAGGAATTTCTCTAAGGTCCAGACTGGTTAGCTTTCCCCATGTCGTGGAAACAGAATTTCGAGGCCTCAACAGGTTTGATAATCTTGCAGACATTTTCACAAAGCCATTGGGAAAAAATGTATTTGAATTTCAAAGAGAGAAATTAAGCATTACATGTGCCTCTACTTGTAACAATTGAGACTATGACCGGATGTTGAGATATTAATCTCTTTATCTATTAGGTATCGTCACATTTGAAATTGTTATCTACTAGGTGTCACAGTAAGTTGAGTTTTATTTCAGTTTGGTCGAGTTTCACTCCAATCATTTATTGTTGGTGTTTTCTATGTATTGTATTTAACTATTTGGAATATTGAGAAGAGAAATCCTTTCTCCATGATTTTTTTCATCCTTTGTCACACATGGAGAGATGCCCCAGATTCAAGTACCCAATCAATTTTGTAGCTACAAGTATATAAATAAGTTTATTCTACTAAAATAGTAAATACGACGTCACTTTCAAAAGCTACATTAGTGGTATCACTTTCATTTGTGCTAGTTGATATTTTATGTGTGCTGGTTGGTTTTTGTTCCTTTTGTTCCTTCTTCCAAAACCAACAATCATTTTTGTTATCTCCTTATTTTACATAATGAAAAATAAAAAGTATTCATGACATTCATTTCAATATGCCTCTTCATTTTTAATACACATGTCTGCTACATTCTATTTTCCTTCCACGATCAACTAAGGGTAGAGCATCTCTTCATTACTTTCCGCAATTAATTTGCATCAAAACTCTTCATTCATTAAAATGTTACTAACATCATCAAACTTCAAGGTCCCAATAGGTGTTGAAGTACGCATAACTATTATCAAATTATCCCATCTATCTTGCATGGAACACAAAAGTAGGATGGATTTTATTTCGTTGTCTAAAACAATATTGAAAGAGGAAAGTTGACTAGTAATTATATTAAATTCATTAAAATGCTCTACAACTGAAGCAACATCCTTCATATTGAGGTTATATAGCTTCTTCATAAGAAATACTTTGTTTGAAGTTTTATTCTACTCATACAAATAATGTAGCTTCTTTCATAGTCCTTTTGTTGTCTTATTACCCACTGCATTAAAGTAGACACTCTTCTCTAGGCACTGTCAAATTGTAGTAATTGTCTTCATATCCAATGAATCCAAGCTTTCTTTGTCATTGTTGAGGGTTCCTTTGTGACTCCTTTAATTGGAAAATATTGATTAGACAGAATTAGAGTACTCTCCATATGTGATTTCCATTAGGAAAAATTGGCCCCATTTAACTTTTCCATATCACTTATCATATTACTCTCCAAACTTGTTAGCTTACAGCACATGCAATCTGCTACTAGCTATTAATAAAAGAAAGAAAAATAATAATTGACAAATAAAATTAATATTTTTTTATTACCATTCATTCACTTATTTTTCACCCACTTCTTTTTACCGACACTCTTCAAAAACTAAATTTCATTACAATACCATAAGCACAATACTAAAGGAGCATACCATGGGTTACCAATATCATGGATGTGCAAAATTTTTAATTTCATTTGGTCTTATGCCAAATAAGACTTTTCATATTCTCAAATATGCCAAAAGTGCATTTGTTTTTTTATAAATGTCGCATAAATTGATTAATTAACTTTTACTTGTATAAAATTTACTTCCTATCTCATTTAAATATTTATTCCCTGTATCTTTATGAATTTGATTATTTGATTTGTAATCTATACTGTGATTCTAATTAACTATTTGTCCTTGTCCATGATATTTGTTGCATTCGATGTAAATTTTCTCTTAACAACTAAGCTAAACTAGTAGAGAAAATTCCTATAATAAAATGATATGAATCGGAGTGAAAGATTCTCTTATTTATATGATTGATTTTGTTCTTCACTCCATTTCCAATTGTATAGATATTTTTAAACTCCTTAGTATGTTATTTTTCTCAAATTCATATAAATATATAAAAAATCCTATAATAAGATGATATGAATCATAATGAAAGCTTCTTATTATTTCATGCCGCCGGCACGACTGTGACTATAGGAATCGAAATAGTGGCATTAAAATTAGTTTGAGTTGCTTTCAGTCACAAATAAACTAGTTAATAAACTCGTTACTGAAATTTTTTGGCTCACATTTTTTCACCGTCTTATTGGCCTCTTCCCGAGGCGGGGAAGCTATAACCATATGTTATATTCATTTTTCCAGAAGACATATTTTCAAATCTAAACTAATGCAAGCATTAATTAAAATAAATTAAATGCTATGAAATTTTATTCCTTGTCTTCACTGCCACGTACACCTTGTATGGCAGGGCGAGCCTTATTTCAGCTGCCATAGGCCCATTAAGATGCTCGCCGCACGATGGTCTACACTTTTAATGGGACGGTGGGCATCAGCTGCCTGGGCCGCATTAATGGGCCTATGGCAGCTGAAATAAGGCTCGCCGTATGGCAGTGCCATATTGCAATGGAAATGCCATGAATACGCCAATGGAAATAGGAAGCATATTTTATTCAGTCTCTTCGCCTGATCTGTCAGGCAAAATTCATTATAAACCAGTCAATTTGATTTTCACTAACACACAGTTGCTCCATTGGTATGCACAGGAGCTTGCAGTGTGGATACATATTACATATAATCCATCGCTATGGCAGGTAACTAGGTATTCTCAGCCAACCCTCTTCCGAGCTGGATAAAAATTATTTTTTCCCCACGCTCAGTATCTAGAGGGAGAGCGACAGTATATGAAATAGATATATAATGTTACTATTGTCCTCTGTAACCCAACCTACAGAGCTTGGAAGGGAAGATTAACTCTTTACAATTCCAGCTTCTGTTAGCGCGTTTCTGAAGAAGAGGCATGAAATTTGACAGTATTCCATGTATGGATTAATCAATTGATATTTAGGATTAATGGGCTGAGGTGCATCCATGTAGTATATATGTTGGGGTATAGGTTATTACACAACATTTTGATATGGGAATGGATTTGTATCTGCAATGGGAACGGGCGCAGTGGGTCTATAAAAAATTCTTCTATCCATGGCGATGGGCTCCTATGGCACCTTGGAAATAGGAGCAGGAATTTTAGTTGGAGTCACGTGTGGATCTATGGGGTCTGAACTGTCCTTCCTCTAAACGGTCGCGACGGCGTGAACAATGGCCATGGAATTTGATAAGGGCACTGCTTCAGGGTTGTAGACCTGAACGGGTCCGGTCATCCTCTGCAAGGGATTATAATACCCTCTGCTTCCAGGAACCGGTTGCCCCATTGGAGAAATGACACCAATGGGATTTTTCAATTTGGAAAATCTTTCATACACAAAGTAGAGGATTTGATACTGTAGTTTTTTGTAAAAATTACGGGGAAATGCTCATGATTTGGACACTTCATTGTTATTTTTTTTGTTTCCAAGAATACAAATTATCTATTACAAATATTCTTGTTGTAATAAATATAGGAAATGTTTCATTGTTATTACAGGCATGATTTCATTGTTATTTCTATTACTTTACTTCTAAGAATAAAAATAGAAAGGGATATTTCTGGTTGAATCTGGGATGCTACCCTATGTATTTGTACATGAAGACATGAACCTGAACCTGAAACATAGGGGTATGCTGCATATAATATGGAAATAGTCCAAAAATTTATGTATAAAAGGAAAATCTGAAGGCCATCAATTCCTTACCTTAACTACTAGGATATCTAACAAGATGAAGAGGCATCCACCGAGGGTTTTTTTATTGGAGGATGCAGAGTGACTTGATTATTGGAGGATGCAGAGTGACTTGAACTACAGTTCACCATCAAAGAATTAATCATGTTGTGGATATTATTACTTGTATTTGAACTAGTCCTGGATGAAGATGTTGAATTCTTGATAAGGGTGCTTTGTAGGTTTTCTATTCTCATAGGTATCGTTCTCTAAAATTAAATTTTGATCTAGAAATCACATGTACCTACAATAAGGCCTATATTTCAATAGGTTTCCTTGGATTTCCATAGATTTCCTTGAAAATTTGTGGAAAAAATATGGGAAACAAACACTGAATAATTTGTTGCAGTCTAGATGATGGCTCTTGGCTCTCCTGGAAACCTCCACGAACTATCGAAATGATTATTAGGAAATAGAATGTGTAACCTCCTCCTCGAACTATCCAAATGATTATGCAAGATCACATGGAGGTGTGTCCACGGTAGCTACATATTTTGATGGGTGCCATAACTGTTGTAGTCCATAAATACCCAATAGTCTTTTAAATTATATTTTTTTTTAAATGTTCTTTTATATATCTATTAATATATTTAATATTTTGGATGATTAATATATTTCATACGTCTATTGATATATTTAATAAATTTTCTTATACTTCATTCATCTAAGCTTTATTATTATGAAAATAGGAAAACATGTTGTTTACCTTGGAAACTTTAATCTGAAACTAAGGAATTTCTTCCAAATTTTGCACTATGTATAACCTGGTTTCCTCCATCTTTTGCAAGTTGTATGGCCTGGTATGTGTCATTGGTTGTCCAAAAGTTCTAATTTCTGGGTGCTACTAAAAACGCAGAGTTTTTGGCTCATAACTATTAAAGGTAATCCATTATGAACCTATCAACTATTATTATTCCGTTTGTAAGAATTTTCATTGTAGGAAATAACACATTTTTATTTGGTTTTCTAACTGCATTCTCAAATTCTAAGAGACAATGGTCAAACAATGTTATGTTTGTACTCTTGGCTTGCTCCAATAGCTCTCTATTTTGTGTGGTATTGAAAGGCTTGTGTCCACAATTTCAACTCCCTGGAATATGTTTCGAATTGGAGAGTATGTGGTATGCGATCTATTTGCTACCTATGTATCGGCAAGGCCTGATTTTAATTTTTATTATAAGGCTCAAGCTCCAAACCCCTTTTAAAGAAAAAATTTCAGCATTATATTTTCATAGACCAACATATGGTCCTTGTATATTTATACCATTTTCCTCTGTCTTGGGGATCATGGGATGGATTTCAAATCAATTCAATATACTAGGTTGGGATATGTTGTTTGACAAATAAAATATAATTTTTGGTCATGTTGTCACTATATCTAAGAGGCTCTGCTGAAACCGGGTCTCCCTCTCCATGGGTTAACATGCATGTGCCATTGAACCTTGGTGAAAGCCATATTAATATACCTAATGAATTTTTCATCTCAAAATTGAACTTGAACCTATATCACTAATCCGCACTAGAATAATTATGGGCATAAAATGTTCTACAACCTAGTTACTAAATGAGCTCGCATGGAATAGTCATTTCCATGGCCCCTTGAATTGGATCTATTGCAAACTAGTGTTCATATATTAGGTCACCATGGATACGTTGAACCTGAACTCACATAACCTGCGTTAGCACTATCCAAAGAATAATTTTCAAGTCTCTTCAACCAATGCCAACAATATGGAATATCGAACTCATGTGGAGAATGTGGTCATACATGCCCCTTCATTAGGTTCCATTGAATCAGGCCAACGATCTGTCGTTAGACCGTCCTACACGCCCTTTCAGAATATTATGTAGTTCTTGCAATAAACGAGTGCAAACTGGATTTGAATTCAGGAGCTTGACCTTCCAGAATAGAAATCTCAAACCCATCTAATTTGAATGTGTCTCTAACTGGTTGATATTTGTTAATTTTAGACCACTAGGTCCAAACTCCATGATGTAATGCTCAGATGATGATGCCAATATTTTTATTGGGTTCCTCTTTCTGCGAGGTGAAAGATCGATCTGAAGATGATATTGATCATATGAGCAGAACATGTACCTTGAATTTGTTTCACATGTGCAAGGTTGGCCTATTTTATCCCACATGCATAAGAAATGTGTCACACACCCCCAAAGATGCCTATATACTAGAGAGACTTGGAGTTCATTATACACACAATGTGGGGAGGTATTTTCTTCTATCTTGATGGTGATGGAGCAAGGTTCTTGGTTCTGCATTTAGGGCTTCTTGGTGCAGCATCTTTGTGGAGTATTCTTGATGAGACGTCAATGTGTTGTCTTGGGGTCTTGGGTTGACCTTAATGTGTCGTCTTAGGTTGACCTTATGGAGACTAACGCCACCTTTATTTATCTCTGTTTTTTACTTATCTTCCATCGATCTCAACGCCCAGCTTATAAATCTAGGGCAGCAAGATGTGGGTGATTTTAAAAGTGAACTTTCAGTGGTTAAGATCAAATAGGATCGAACCTAGTCATTTCACACATCGTTACGGATGCTTGTGAAGAACTATGCATGCCACGTTATCAGAGAATGATGTCAATACACCGTTACCATGGACATGGAAATTAATCCTGAGAATCCTATCATGAATGAGCTTAGAAAGAGGGTAGAAGCAGACAAAATTAAGAAGTCTATCAAAGATTTAGGTCTGTTAATGTAAAAAACTTCTTTACTGACGTCAGGATTCATAGGATGATGAATTTGTGTCTAAACGTATTCAGACTACACCTTCTTCTGATATTTCTGTGGTAGGATGCGAGTTAAATCCATATGTGCTATTTCTCGTGCCCATTGGAGATCCACTTGGGTTGTCTTTTGCATGCATAGCTCATCGACGATGTAGTGAAATATCATTCCTGCTATTATAGGTGTATGACGGCGCGACATAAGGAGAAATTTGGATATCTCGGGAATATGCCTATGCTTGCATGTAGCAGAAGTTGTGTTACATGAAAAAAGCTTAAACCTGCCCTTAGGTGTGCGACAAGAACAGGAACAGTCTTTGGACTTTCACGTGCGATATTGTAATCACGTGAACGTCCCTACATGACGGATCTGGCGGCGTGTAATCTCGACTATGCTGTCGGCATAATGAACTTATGGAATCTCTCCAATATTTATGAAATTGATATCTCACCGTTCAATCTTGCATCCACGTGCATAGATCTAACCGTCCAAGGCTTAGACACGGGTAATACAGGAAGAGACATAAAATCTTACAGGTTCTTCGGGGAAATCAATCATGTGGTTTGTAAACGGTGGTACCCTTAGACTTGTGATTATTAAGATCATACTACAGCAACCCGAGTTCGAATCTGGGTTATTGAAACTTGTAAAAATTGATGCAACCTCGTCCTCAGCTGGTATGCAGTATTCATAGTCCAATAATTTTTGGACTTGTAAGTATATTAAAATCACCTTCTTAAAGGTTGGTCTAATAGTCATCACTTTGGAGAAACTGTACACCTCACCTCATATCTGTTAAAAATTTGAGTTGCAGCTGTATTGCACCCCCGGACCTATGGTGGACAAGTTACAGTATAGCTTGGACAACAGTCAAAATTTAGACCTCGGACCTGTATTTGTGAGAGCTCGGACAACCGTCAAAGCTTCGAGCTCGGACCTATAATAAAAATCCTGAAAACTTTGGAGCTGAGGCTACAAAAATTTGGAGGCTTGGACCTGTTGCTGAATTTGACCTTTATTTGGGTAGATTTTATCTAACCCGGATCACTAAATTGTGGTCAGAACTATTTTTTTAAAGCCACTACAACATCTCAGAATTGTAGTCCTATGAAGGAGCTTTATAAAATTGTTTGGTTCTATTGAGGAATACCTCTATTTCATTGAGGATTGGTGGGAAAACAACATTAAAGTAGAATTTGGTATTGAAGTATTTGAAGAATTTAGACTTGCTGTAACAATGATTTGAGGAGATTGCAACTTGTTCCTGTGTGAAGAAGACTCAGATTATTGACTGTGGAGGTTGGGTTTTACATCAAACTTGGACCTACCTATAGCTCAACCTGTGAGATAGTCATAGTAATGAGATTCAAAATTATTGGAACAATCACCTGGGTAGTGTTGAAATTATTGAAAATTCCAAACAACAGAGAGTAAACTCCTCTCCTTTGTCAACACAGAGAATATAAGTCAAAAATTTTATTTTCAGACAGGAGATAGAGATGACATGAAAATGCTTTCTTCTATTTGATTAATAGAACTTAAAAAAAAACTGTTACAAATTTCTTCCTCAACGGAGGGATTCACAAAATATGTTCGACTGCTGCAGACGCAGTGCTATATAAAACAAATATTTTCTCTCTCTGTCTCTCAAGAACGCACAAGCAGTGCTCAGTTCTTCTTACTGTGCTTTTCTTGCCTGCGGGCTCACACAGTGATAAAACAACATTACATTCATTACATTTTCCTCACGGGCCTTTTCTTCCTTTTATATGGCGTGGCGGAACAAAACCATAAAACAACAATAAAAACAATTACAAAGGAATATCTTTGCAAAACATAAAATTTTACATGGCGCGACGTACGAGTGGGGTCCACGTCGCAGTTGACCATTTTGTGATTTGCGATGGCAGAACGACGGAACAATAAAAAACTTGCGACGGTGCGTTATTGCGACATTGCGATATGCGATGGCACAGTCACGCGATCGCATCGCAAAAATTTGCGATGACATATATATATGTGGCTAAACAACTTTGTGATATGCGATATTGCGACGGCGCATATCGCATATCGCAAATTTCAATATTTGCGATCAATACAATGGAATGGGTGGAGGGCGATTTGCGACATTGCGATGTTGCGATCGTACGATGGCGCAACGATCGCACATCGCAAATAATCCACATCAACAAGACACTTCACATCTGAAAACTGAAAATTGCGCTCTGCAATCTGCGGTAAAGCGCTTAAGTGGTAGGGACCACTTGTCCTTCCACTTCATAAGTGATTTCCACCTGTTCGATCAATTTCATTCAATTCTGGTTGTTGAGGGCTTTTAAGCCCGAAATGACTGTCTTAGTAAATTCATTCTGCTCCTCCATAGACAAAAATCTTCATTTCTCTGCTGAAGTAACTTCTCGCCCATAAAAAAATTAATTCCTCTGTTATTCATGGCTGCGGCCCATCATCAATTAATTCTTCTCCTTACGTTCTTTATTCTTCTTTAATATAGAGTGCTGTGCACTCAAAACTCTGCGCTGCTGCTGCTACTGCTGTACTTTGTTCTTTGTTCTTCCTGCCCAAGGCACGGCAGGTGACTTTAATAATTTCAACACTCCCCCTTAAAGTCAGCTGTTGGGTTATCCATCATACCCAAACATTTTCTTAAAAATTCAAATGTTTTCTGTGCCAATGGCTTTGTCAAAATAACTGCATATTGCTCCTCTGTTTTACAATGCTGCAAAACAATTTCTCCATTGTTTACCAATTCTCTGATATAATGAAATTTTGTGTCTATTTGCTTCGTTCTCTTATGAAACACAGAATTCTTTGATAATGCAATAGCTGAGCTATTGTCACAATAAATTACAGTTCCCTTTACCTGTTCTTGGCACAAACTTCTCAACATTCTTCTCATCCAAATTGCTTGACACGCTGTTGTTGTAGCTGCCACATATTCTGCCTCTACTGTAGACAATGCTACAATAGGCTGTTTCTTAGAAGCCCATGAAATGGCTCCTGAACCCATATGAAAAACATAACCAGAAGTACTCTTCCGATCATCTACACTTCCAGCCCAATCACTGTTAGTGTAACCAACTAATTCTGAATTTTCTGAAGCTGTAAACAAAATACCAAATCCTTTTGTTCCTTTCACATACCTCAGAATTCTCTTTGCTGCTTGCCAATGTGCTTCTTTTGGCTTCTCCATAAATCTGGAAATTAAACTAACAGCATGCATAATATCCGGCCTAGTTGCAGTCAGATACATGAGGCTGCCAACTATGCTTTTATACAAACTTGGATCAAAGTCCTTGCTGCTGTCATATTTTCTCAACTTCAATCCCATTACTGTGGGAGTAATTGCAGCTTTGCACTCCTGCATATTAAATCTTTCATCCTTTTCTTTGATGTAGAGGGTGGGTTCTCCCTCACACTTCTCAAATCCATTTTCCAGTAGATAGGAGTCTATCCTACTGTACCATGCTCTTAGCGCTTGCTTCAGCCCATAAATAGCTTTCTTCAATTTGCAGACCTTATGCTCTTGGCCTTTCTTCTCATATCCGAGAGGTTGTTCCACATATACCTCTTCCATTAAAATTCCATTTAAAAATGCAGATTTTACATCCATTTGGTATACTTTCCATTTGTTTTGTGCTGCTATGGACAGCACTGATCTTACTGTCTCCATTCTTGCAACTGGTGCAAAATTTTATTCATAATCAATTCCTTGCTTCTGCTTATATCCCTTGACAACAAGTCTGGCCTTGTGTCTCTCTATCTTTCCTTCAGCATTGCTTTTGGTCTTATAGACCCATTTTACACCAATGACTTCTTTACCTTCTGGGAGATCAACTAATTCCCATGTTTTGTTCTTCTCTATGGCTTTAATCTCTTCATCCATAACTTCTATCCATTTTCTATCTTTAATTGCATCTTCAAAATGAATAGGATCATCAACTTGACAATACAAAGCAAATAAGGAATTCATACCTTCGTTTGCTTCTCCTTGCTCATAAATTTCTTTAAGGCTTCTGAACCTTGTTTCGCTTTCACTTGGTGTAGTTGTGCTTGATGAAGCACTTAATTCTGCTCCATGTGGTGTGCTTGGAGATGCACTCCCACTTCTTCTCAAGGGTGTTCTCGGTGCTGCTTGAGGTGCCCCTTGCTGTCCTTGTGTTGGTGGAGGTTGTGCTGCAGATGAGTTGTTAATTTCAACCACATCTTCCTCATCTTCATCATGAGATAAACAGCTTTTGACATTGACTGTTTTCTCAATGCTTCCATCCCATGCTTCCTCTTCAATGAATTGCACATCTCTGCTTATCACAAAATTCTTTGTGGATGGGTTATACAATATGTATCCTTTGGAATCTTCACAGTATCCAAGGAAAATGCACTTCTCCCCCTTACTATCCAACTTCTTTCTCAACTTGTCTGGAATGTGTACATATTCAACACATCCAAAAACTCTCATGTGAGTGACTCCTTGTTTTCTGCCACTCCACGCTTCTTCTGGAACTTTGTTCATCACTGCTTTTGTAGGGCATCTATTTAAAATATACGCAGCACAGTTTGCTGCTTCTGCCCAATACTCATTCGGCAAATGTTTTGCCTTCAGCATACTTCTCACCATTTCCATTATGGTTCGATTCTTCCTTTCAGCAACTCCATTCTATTGTGGTGTGTACCTTGTGGTAAATTGCTTGTGTATGTCGTTTTCTCTGCAAAAACGCAGAAATTCCTTTGAGATGTATTCTCCTCCTCTGTTAGTTCTAAGGACTTTAATGTACTGGCCACTCTGCTTCTCTACAAGAGCTTTAAAGTGGAAAATTTTCTGAAAGACTTCACTCTTGTATTTTAGAAAATAAACCCACACTTTTCTTGTGAAATCATCTATGAAGGTCAGCATGTAATTGCTGCCTGAAACAGATGATGTTTGCATCGGCCCACATAAATTTGAATGTATTATTTCCAAAGGTGCTTTCGCCCTTATGCTTTTCCCTGAAGGAAAACTTTCTCTGTGTTGTTTTCCCAAGATGCAGCCTTCACATAGGCTGTCAGGTTTTTCAATCAATGGTAAACCTCTTACCATTCCTTTTCTGTGCAACAAATTCAATCCTCCGAAATTGAGATGTCCAAATCTCAGGTGCCATAACCAATTTTCATCTTTTTCTTCCTTCTGGAAGACTTGTTGTGTTACAGCTGCTATGCTTTTCCCTTATCCCTTCAAGTCAATGTTGAGCTTGAGTGGAAACATCCTATTGCTGGTCATTTGTATTTCAGCAATAATTTTCTTACTTGGAGGAATATCTTTTATGGTGCACACATCATCTTTAAAAATTACATTGTAACCTTTGTTTATCAGCTGCCCAATGCTCAAAAGATTACATTTCAGACCTGGAACATAATACACATCAGGAACAAATTTTTGCTCCCCATTTCTTGCTCGAATACTAACTCTGCCTTTTCCTTTGACAGAGATCTTAGTATCAGTTCCTGTGGTCACTTCAGATTTTACTTCTTCATCTAGATTGGCAAACATTGCTTTGTTGCCAGTCATATGATTACTACATCCAGAATCTAAGAACCAAACGTCATCATTTCTATCTTGTGCTACATTACAAGCTAGCAGTACATTGCTTGGGTTTTTTTCTTCTTTTGCTACATTAGCATTCTGCTTATTTTTCATGTCATTTTGATTCTTTCTACATTCATTGGCATAGTGCCCATATTTCTTGCAATAATGACATTGGACATTGGATTTTTCATACCTTTGTCCATGAGCATGTTGGTGTTGATGTCCACCTTGCTGGCTGTTGCATTGGTCATGGCTCTGACTTTGAATATTGCTCCTTCCATGTGAATGTGAAGGGCTGTTCCTTCCACCTCTGCTCTGGCTTCTGCCTCTTCCTCTTCCTTTACCTTGACCTCTTCCTCTTCCTGAAGGCATCTGGGTCTTGAAGGCGTGCTCAAGAGATGAGTGTTCATCTCTGCTCAATCTCTGTTCATGAGTCATCAACGAGGCATGAAGTTCATCCACTGTGAACTGTGAGAGATCTTTGGTCTCTTCTATGGTGGTAACAATAACATCAAACTTTGAGGGTAAGCATCTCAAAATTTTCTCCACAATCCTTCTTTCTTCAAGAGTTTCTCCATGGGATCTTATCTAATTTACAATCCCAATCACATGTGTAAAAAATGTGTCTACACTATCTGACTCTTTCATGCAAAGAGTTTCAAAATCTCTTCTCAGCAACTGAAGTTTTGTTGTCTTAACTTTCTCCATACCTTGATAGGCTACTTTCAGAGTTTCCCATGCTTCCTTGGATTTCTTAGCTGCTGCTATCCTTGGAAACACACTCTCATTTACAGCTTGATACAATAAGAAGAGAGCTTTAGATTCTTTCTTCCTGTTATTCTTCAATAAATCCTTCTCTGCTTGAGTTAAGGCATTAAAATCCTGTTCATCAGCTAGTTCAACAAAACCATCTTCTACAAACTCCCATAAGTCTTGTGAAACAAACAGAGCTTTCACGGTAATGGCCCAATAATCATATTTCTTTCCATTAAATTGTGGAAGTTGAACATTTCCAGGACTCATTCCTGTACTTGGTCCAGCCATTGCTTCAAGACTGAACTCTAAGCTTAAATAAACTGTCTTTCCTTCTTGAAATAACAAACTCCTTAAACAATAAACAACTCTATTATCTTTGAGAAATACCTGACTGAGACTTCTGTCGAGCTTTTCATGCTGCTGGATAAAACGCTGCAACAAGTCTTCTTCTTCTTCAGCTTCTTTGAAAGTTTCAAAGAGCCTGAACTAGCTCTGATACCATGTTGAAATTATTGAAAATTCCAAACAACAGAGAGTAAACTCCTCTCCTTTGTCAACACAGAGAATATAAATCAAAAATTTGCTTTTTAGACAGGAGACAGAGATGACATGAAAATGCTTTCTTCTATTTGATTAACAGAACTTAAAAAAAATTGTTACAAATTTCTTCCTCAACAGAGGGATTCACAAAATATGTTCGACTGTTGCAGACGCAGTGCTATATAAAACAAATCTTTTCTCTCTCTGTCTCTCAAGAACGCACAAGCAGTGCTCAGTTCTTCTTACTATGCTTTTCTTGCCTGCGGGCTCACACAGCGATACAACAACATTACATTCATTACATTTTCCTCACGGGCCTTTTCTTCATTTTATATGGCGCAGCAGAACAAAACCATAAAACAACAATAAAAACAATTACAAAGGAAAATCTTTGCAAAACATAAAATTTTACATGGCGCGACGTACGAGTGGGGTCCACGTCGCAGTCGACCATTTTTCGATTTCTGATGGCGGAACGACGGAACAATAAAAAACTTGCGACGGTGCATTATAGCGACATTGCAATATGCGATGGCACGGTCACGTGATCACATCACAACAATTTGCGATGACATATATATATGTGGCGGAACAACTTTGCGATATGTGATATTGCGACGGTGCATATCGCATATCGCAAATTTCAATATTTTTTATCAATACAATGGAATGGGTGGAGGGCGATTTGCGACATTGCGATGTTGCGATCGTGCGATGGCGCAACGATTGCACATCGCAAATAATCCACATCAACAAGACACTTCACATCTGAAAACTGAAAATTGCACTCTGCGATCTGCGCTAAAGCGCTTAAGTGGTAGGGACCACTTGTCCTTCCGCTTCATAAGTGACTTCCACCTGTTCGATCAATTTCATTCAATTCTAGTTGTTGAGGGCTTTTAAGCCCGAAATGACTGTCTTAATAAATTCATTCTGCTCCTCCGTAGACAAAAATCTTCATTTCTCTGCTGAAGTAACTTCTCGCCCATAAAAAAATTAATTCCTCTACTATTCATGGCTATGGCCCATCATCAATTAATTCTTCTCCTTACGTTCTTCATTCTTCTTTAATACAGAGTGTTGTGCACTCAAAACTCTGCGCTGCTGCTGCTGCTGCTGTACTTTGTTCTTTGTTCTTCCTGCCCAAGGCACGGCAGGTGACTTTAATAATTTCAACAGGTAGTATACAAACATGGTAGCTTGTACTTCTATGGTGAGACTACTTTGCAAAGATCTGTGTCAACCTTGAACAGAGACAGGAACAGTGTTGTGAAGCTTGGAATAGCTTCTATAACAGTGTGAAGACTCTTTCCAAGCTCGAACTATAACATCAAGACTTTGGTTCGTTTGTCATTGCAGCAAAGACCTCAGACATGTTTGGCAACATTGAACATGAGATAAGTAAAGGACTTTGTTGCATCCCTAGAGGCTCAAAATTCTAAGTATAAGAAAAAGCTCACTGTGGAAAGAATCTTGAAGGGACAGTCACTATGGAAGATCTATCCTAAGCTTCTCAAGGATTAAATCACCGTTATTATAAAGAATAATGTTGATCAGTTTATGAAGCATCATAAGTTACAGAAGTTAGTATTGATATCCAGGGAATCATTGGCACATTATTTCACCATTGTTTTGAAAGTTTCTATATGATCTCACTGTGACATCATTCAAAATAATTATGAGAATTTGTGTGGAATACGTACTATTTAGGACAAAGGAACAATGAATCCTAATATAGTGGTTGTGACACAAACAACAATTTGTTGATGTATCCTTGACAGAAGTCTTTTGGAGCAGTGTTGGTTGCAACATATATTGTAGCTATGATGATAGAGATGGTGATATGAATTATGCGCAGTAGCTGTGATAAGTTGCAGACTATGTATAGGTAGTAAGAGCAGCATTGGTAGAAACTAAGGGAATTGATGGGTTGGCAGAGTTTAAAGTAGCAATATTCTCTATGATATCTGCTTGCTACATCAATAACGAAGGCCAAAGGAATGTAAGTGAAAGAATCTTCTGCGTATAAGTCATCTTTATTTGTTCTTGATGTGTAGGAAGATATGGACAGTGACATATGGAAGTATATGGATATGATTCTTGAATGTCCTTGAAAGTGGACGAGTAAGATTTAGGCCCATGATTACAAAGAGTTGGTGCCTAAGATGCCCAATCATGAGGACATTTGTCAAGATTGTGACAAGGAAAAACATAGGGTATTTTTCCTCATTCCCCAAGTGTCACAAAGACACCTGATGCATTCTGACTTATTTGATATGCTTCCTTTGGAGGATGTTCCTACAGATGTCTCCTCTCTCAAGAGAAGTTTTCATTAAGAAGGAGACTACAACCCTCATGGCTCAAAGACATATGGCTCCAAAGGGGGAAATTCCGAGAAAAACAAGAAACCATATAAATACCAGAGGTATCTAGCTACCATGAGTACAATCTAAGCCTTGATATTTTGAGGGAGCTGTAAAGCATCAAGTCTGGAAGGATGCTATGCACAAAGAGTATGAGTCCATAATGAATAATGATTTCTGGGATGTGGTTCCAAGACCGGAGTACAAAGAAGTTGTCACCTCGAAATGGCTCTACAAGATCATGCATGGAAGTGCTGAAAAGGTCAAGGAAAGCTTCGTTGCCTGTGGCTTCTCTCAAAAGGAAGGCATATACTATGATAATATATTTTCACCTCTGGCCCGATGTACCACCATCTAATCTATCATATCCCTTGCTGCTATGCAAGGATGGAGTCTTCATAAGATGGATGTGAAGACCGCATTTCTGCATGGTGTGATAAAGGAAGAAGTGTATGTGGAGCAACCTCTGGGGTTCGAAGTCCAGGATTAGGACATCAATGTCTATAGGTTGAAGAAAGCCCTCTATGGGTTGAAGCAAGCACCCAGAGCTTGGTACAAGAGGATAGATAGCTACCTATTGAAGCTAGGTTTAACTAGTGGTAAGGATGATCCAAACGTTTACTTTAAGGTTGATAGAGAAAAGCCTCTCATTTTGGTGTTGTATGTGGACGACCTCTTCCTGGTAGGTGCTGACCCTCTCATTCATTAGTGCAAGAGGGAGCTCGCTGCTGACTTCAAGATGAAGGACTTAGGACTGATGCATTACTTCCTAGGCCTGGAGGTCTGGCAGAGACCTGGCGGGATTTTCCTTTCTCAAGGAAAATACATTATGAAGCTTTTGGAAAGATTTGGTATGGTGGACTATAAGTCCATGTCGACACCGTTGGAGCTCAACTTTAATATGTTGAGTGGCAGTGCTATTGGGCCTGTGTTAGAAAATCCTAATGAGTATCATCAACTCGTAGGGGCCCTGATGTTCTTAGAGAACACCCCTCTAGACGTATGTTTTGCAGTGAATACTTTGAGTCAACATATGGTTGAGCCTCATCACACTCACTGGGTTGGTGCCAAGAATCTGTTGAGATATCTTTGGGGAATAATAAACCATGGGCTGAGATACACTGTCAGGAGCATGAAACTCCATGGATATACCGATTCCGATTGGGCTGGTAGTGTGGTGGATCGCAAGGGCACATATAGATGCTACTTCACACGTAGATCTGCTTAGGGCAGGAAATAAAAGTCGACAGCCTTAAGCACTGTTGAGGCCAAATACACTACAGCAGGTATGGACCGTTGTGAAGTCACTTGGTTGTGAAAGCTCTTCAGTGAGTTGTTCGAGCATGTGGTAGATGCCACTGTTATCCTTTGTGATAACCAGAGGGGGACTCGTTTGTTAGAGAATCTTGTGTTCCATGATCAATCCAAGCATGTTTATGTCTGGTATCATTTATCTGTGATATGGTACATCGAAGCGTCGTAAGACTATATAATATAGGAACTGATGAGAAGGTCATGGATATTCTCATAGAGTGCTCGGGGAAGGTCATGTTCCTAAACCTTCCATGAGAATCTTGGTATTGTGGTACTAACCTATTCTGAAGGTCCTGTTCGACGATGAGCTTTGGGAGCTCTGGGGGGCTTTGGGGATAGGTTCTTGGAGCTATAAGAAACCATAGGGCTAGGCTTGTCAAACCTTTTTGGTGTGCTTTTTCCCAACCATTGTGATGATTGAGTTGGTTCACTTCTCATTATCTGTGCCCTGTATGCATATTACCCATTGAGTTCAAGGCTCATGAGAAGTACCTCTCATTTGGCCAGTGAGGTGGGAAAAGCTAGAGACTAGTAGCAAAGACTGATGGACACATTAGAGATTTCCCTACTCTCTATCTATGATGGAACTCTTCAACCACTTGATCTGGGATCAAGTATAGTGAGGTTTTGCACCTCCAACTTACTTCGGGTTGGTATGAGACCCTTGGTGAGTCTTATAGAGGTTTCAGACCTTTGGGCTAAATATTTCAGCCGGGAATGATGTCTTTGTGACTAACCCACTTCTGTTCTGAAATGAATAAGCCATCAAAGCAAGTTACGGCGGGATGACGCACGATGTTTGGATGGCACTAGTGGATGGAGTTCTCCGTAGTTGAGAGGGAGTGCTAATTTTTTACAAGTAGGTCCAAAATCCATGATGTGATGCCCAGATGACGATGCCAATATTTTTATCGGGTTCCTCTTTTTGAGATGTGCAATATCGATCTAAATATCATCTTGATCGGATGAGTAGAACATGTACTTTGAATTTATTCCACATGTGCAAGGTCAACCTATTTTATCCCACATGCATAAGAAATGTGTCACACACCCCCAAAGCTAGATATATACTGGAGAGAGTTGGAGTTCATTATACACACAATGTGTGGAGGTATTTTATTCTCTCTTGATCCTGACGGAGCATCATTCTTGGTTCTGCATTTAGGACTTCTTGGTGCTGCATCTTTATGGAGTATTCTTGATGAGACGTTTAGGGCTTCTTGGTGCAACATCTTTGTGGAGTATTCTTGACGAGACATATTGGGGTTGTGTGACACATTGGGTTGGCTAACCTTATGGAGACTATGCTGGTTGAAGCATCCTGCTGACCGTCGTAACACCACCTTTCTTTATCTCTGTTTTTGGCTTGTCTTCCATCGATCTCTTGGTATGTTCTATCTACATCTTACTTTCATTAAAGCCCTAGAATTTTAAATTATATTTCCATCTAGCATAGAACATCTTCAGAATTTAACAATATGGAACCAACCTATCTACACCTAGTGAAATCCAAGAAACTACCTACAGCTAGCAGATCTTCCGATTATTTTCTTCTCATTTATCTAGCTTCTGAGTGGCTTTAATGGTTGAACATTAGGCAGAGAAGTGGAAAAGTATAACCATTGTTGAATAAATCCTAAAACTTATTTATAGCACTACCATGACTTCCACTTCATTCTACCTCTCAAGGGTGAGGCTATGGCTCCTAATAATAGTTTCGACCCTAACTAGAAGCAATGCTCTAGACTTTGTCTCTCTTATTTAATTATCCCATGCCCCCACATCACTCCTTGAAACAAGAGCCTAGGACTACACCACATTTTATGATAGAACATAAGGAAATTCTATATCGCTCTCTATAATCGTTTTGGTATCTTCCAAGAACAAAATCAAATGATCGACCAACAGATAAAGACGTATCCATCCATGCCACTATATATGGCTCTTGAATAGGTTTTGCATATAGGTCTTCCCAATTTTCTACCTTCCTTTCCCATTGCTCTAGTTGCTTTTGACTCTCCTATTGGTGTTGGTGATGCTGCTAGGTCCTACTACTTCAACTACATTATATGCTTATGGTACTGCACCTTCCTCTTATGCTTATAGAATTGAATTATCTACTAAACCAACAAATTCTTCATCGACACCAATAACTTCTTCATCAACAATAAAAGAAACAACTAAATCAGTTGGATTTTGAAGGAATGCTAAATGAGGTACTGTATAAGCTAGATAACCTGAAGGACTTGCATCTGAACTTGACTGTTACTGGCAGGCCCCGACATAGACTAGCCCTATTTACAACCATTTCTAACCCATCCTACCTATCCTTACTAGAACTGTAGCTTAGTTTATTTGATGAAATTTTGATATGTTTTTGTTCTTTTTTGCAGACTACTGTAGCTTAGTTTATTTGAGTAAATTTTGATATGTTTTTTTTTCATTTTTTCAGACTGGACAAGGCATCATTATATAGAAAACAAGATTTCCATATTTTTATAAATGAGAAAAATGAGCAAAATTACACTCCATGCTTTGCAGGGACTTCTTGCTTTGCAACTGCCCCTGTTTATATGATTGATTTTTTGCTTCAATCCATTACATCCATTCCCAATTGTTATTTGTAAACATCTTAACTATTTATTTTTTCTCAAATTCATAGAAACATATTTTATTACAAACTTGAGCATTGGGTTGACAAAACTCAGGAGAATCCTTTGGTTGCTTTCCACGACCATGGGAACCCCGAGTGGGATTTCCCTTCTCATAGGAAGCATAAGACATGGCTCAAGAGTGATTGAGAAAACTAACAACAAATGAATTGGACCCTGTTAGTTGACCCGAGGAGAGGCTATACCCCAGAGAAATATGCTTCCATGAAACGCATCGGACTAGGGGACCTACCAAATTATCCACATATGAGAGCCACAACCTATAAATACACCTTTTCTTTCCCCTGTTATAGATTGTGAACCAGAAATAAACATACTAGAACCCTGAGGGATTAGGTAAAAAACCAAAAATATTCATAGGATAACCAAATCCATTGTGTCAGGGACAAGAACCAGGAAGAATACCAGAAGATACACATTGGCCCTTCCCGAATAGTACTCACGAGACCATGGAATTCGATATTATACTGACACAGGAGTACATAAAAAAAATGAACCATCATACAATTCTTCAATTTCCATATAATCATCCCGGTGGTGCTTCCTCCAAAACATCAAATTCAATACATAGCCATTATTCCCGAATACCAGTAGAACTAAATAACTATCCATGGGAGCAGGGAAACAAGGATTGAGACGTAAAACATAACAAAGAAAGGTGCTCAAAACCAACTATAAGTATACTAACACCTAATGAAAGACCATGATGGATGCCTCCCCAAAGCCATAGTTCTTCTCAGACCAGACTGGATTCGACCAACCTTTACTAGCAGGAAACTTACTTACCTTACCAATGAAAAATCTAGAGACCCTTGCCAATATTACCACGTTCCCACCTTCTATATTGGAAATAAATGTAGCCATGCATGAGGACACCACTCCATGTTCCTCGTGCATGTGGAGGGTGGTGGATTTCCATCTTGAGACATTCATTATGACCGACCAGCATTTACGGGACCGAATCTATCTAGCTCACACCCCAAACAGGGATGTTGGTCCTTATCTTGGTTATTTTTCTTCCTGTACCTAATATCTTGCTTCGGCATTGCATTTAGGGGATTGAAGTCTTCCCCTAGGGATTAAGGAGTCTAGGAAATCTCAATGGATCTTCCCAACCGATAACAATCCCAATTTTCTAGGAAATGTTTTTTCTTTGTTTCCTCCTCATCTCACATGGGAAGTATGTATGTAGTCGAAGTCAGGAAGAAGATCTTCCACTTCCTGCATCAGTCGAGCGATGTGCCAATTGTGGCTAAGTGTTTCCCAACTTTCTACTTAGTTAAACTTCTTAATAATTTCAATCACCAATTTTGAATCTCCTTCAGTCACCAAATTTTTATATCCAATTCCAATGGTGAGAAAGAGGCCTCTCTTGACATCATTATATTTTTCCTCATTGTTGCTTGCAAAATCCTAGTCACCCGCAAATACAAATCTAGTCCTCTTTTGTTTATCCCAGAAAAGACCCCCAAAACCAGCGGTCCCATGATTACCTTTAGAGGTGCCATCAAATTTTAACTTAATGAATCCATCTAGAGGAGAAAAAAAGGGTTGAGGAGACGAAATAGGGGAAACCACAAGTTTCCAAGAGTTTGGGGCAATCAAATTTGGAGACAGATTCAACAAGGTTAGGATTCTAGTTTCATGAGGGTCCACTTGCCAATCATCCAAATTCCATTTTTTTACCAATATCATTTCCCTAATATTCTGATTTATGCCTTTCCATACTTCTTCCTAGGATTTGTGGTGATCTTTAAGGATCCTTCTATTTATTTCCTTCCAAATATCCCATAGGAGGAATTCCAAGGCCAATTCCTAAGAACAATTTAGCACCAGGCTTGAGAATAGGCCTTTACGGTACAGAACTATGGATTCCTTGATGTTATGTTGGTATTTTTCTAAGTGACCAAAAATTTTACCTAGTTGTCTCCATTTTTCATCTACAAAGGAATATGAGTTCAATAGGTGGTTAATACCCTCATTATGGTTGCCACATAGAAAGCAGAATGGAGAACCATGAATCCCGCATTTCTGAAGATGATCCCAAGTGAGACTTCACCCTCTACACACCAACCATAAGAAATACGCTATTTTTGTCCATATTCTCCATGCCCGTATCTTCTTTCATATGGGTTTATAATGATTTTTATTATCTTTTTCTCTTAGATGGTATGCTTCCTTGATGTTGAAAATTCCTCTCATGGAGTAGCCCTAACGAATAATGTCGGGCCCATCCTATTTTGTAATTTTCTTAGATTGAAGCTATTTTTCCAAATGTCACCATTGTTCTGAAATGGGAGGGTTGGTCCAATATTTATACTCCCATTGTCTCCATCCAGAATTAAAATGAAGGGGCCTCCAAAATTTTTCCGCTATATAATAATTCTTATTATTGGTCAACATAAATATCTCCCCTAAATCCAATTGAGTAAACAGTTTCTCCCTCTGTTGTGATGATTCTTTCTAGAGAATTATCATTTTTCTGTCTCTTATTCCCCATAAAAAATTTTGGGTTACTAGATCTATGTTACCAATTCCCAGGTTCCCAATTGAGGACCCCATGGGAGGATCCTGATATCTAATAATATCCTTTGTTTGTAATGGCATATAATATTTTCTGGTCCAGATTATTTTCCATAAATCTTGGCCTCCCTTTAACCATTTCTACCAAAATTTAGCTCCCATAACTTGATTCAAAGTCTAGGGATGCCTAAGACTTAATCCTCTAGACATGTTTGACTTTGTGAGATTGGTCCAATAGACTAGTTCCCATTTATACAATTTTTGAACTCCTCCCCATAAGAACTTTTTGAACATACATACATACATACATACATACATACATATCTATCTATCTATCTATATATATATATATATATATATATATATCATAGTTGTACATGAGGATTTGCAGCAGACATCCCTGAAAGATGCTAAATAAGGATTGATTGTAAAATTTCTCTTAGAAGAATGATCCTGTGTGCTAGGTTAAGAGCTATATAAACCCAACCACTAAGTTTTGTCTAGATATTTTGAATAAGTTCTCTCCAACAAGAGGTTTTTAAGTAATTAAACACCAAATGCATGCCAAAATATTTGATAGGTAATGAGCCTATTTCAAATCCATGCGACCGAGCAAAAAAGGTTTGAAAATTCACCGGAGTATTCATAAAGAAGATGTTGGATTTATCATTGTTAACCAAAGTTCCTGAGGCAATCATAAATTCATTTAGAATGTATTTGGCCTTTCTTAATTCCCTAAAATAAAATTGACAGAATAGCATGATGTCATCCACAAATTGTTGGTGGGTAATGGGGACATCATTACCCCAAGGCTGGAAGCCCTTGATTTGGGAATACAAAACAAAAAATCTAAGATATATACCTAGTCCTTCAACTACTAGGATAAAGAAAGGAAGATATAATATCTCATTGTGTTAAACCTCAGAAAGGATTAAAAATTCTAGTGGGAGATCCATTGCGCAATATTTAAAAGACAAGTGACAAGATAAGGGGAAAAATCCAGTTCAACCAATGTTGGTAAAAATTGAAGGATTTAAGAATACCGATAAGCTTTTGAAAGGTCCATCTTGATCAACATTCCAAGGGTTTTAAGTTTCTTCAAGGAATGGACAATCTCCTGTGAGGTGATAATACCATCAAGGATTTGTCAACCTTCTATAAATCATGTTTTCTCGGGAGAGATAAGATTTTGGAATGAGGGGCTTAAGATGATTGACAATAACCATGGATATGATCTTATAAATGACATTACACAAAGTAATAGGACTAAGTCTCCTAGGATCTTCATATTTTTTTTTTTAATTAAAGAAATGAATGTGGAATTGAGACTTGTACTTAACCTATGATTTCAGCGAGATTCCTCGGCCACCTCAAGTATGTCTTGCCTGATGAAGCTCCAGTAAGCTTGATATAATTTCGTCATGAATTCATCTGGCCCTAGTGATTTATTTTTGGTCATCCTCTTGACAAAATCCTCTATCTCCTCTAGAGTTACAACTCTCATGAGGGCCATGTTCTAGTCTCTCGTAATGAGGTGTAATATGTCTAGTAATTCTTTAAATAGCTTCCATTTTCTCTTGGGGAGGTTCAGAAAGAAGGGAGTGGAATTGATTCACCACCATACTTTCCATCTCTTCATGATGAGCCAATATTTTCCCCGAACCATCCTTAAGGGACAATATTTTGGTGTATTGTCGATTATGAATCATGGATTTGTGGGAAAATGATGTATTTCTCTAATCTTCCCTAAGCCATTGTATTCAAGATTTCTCTTTCCACATAATTCCTCTTGTTTTATTCCTTCTTCTCTCTGGTTCAATGACTCTCCTTTTTCCTCAACTATGCTTTCATATCTTCCTTTATTGATTATTTTTTGTTGAACGTCTTGCATTTTGTCTGGGAGTTGTTTCTGATCTTCCCTGATGTTACCAAAATCCACCTATTTCCAGCGCTCAATATGAGTTTTGATGTATTTTAATCTCTGTTGGAATGTTTGCATGTGATTTTTGCCTCTTACTGTGCTTCCTTACCACCAAATTTCCACTTTCTACATAAATTAGGGGTCCCTAATCCAGAAGGATTCGAAGTGGAAGGGACTATTATTGGGGGCCATTTTCAAATAAATCTCCATCCTTATCGGCCAGTGGTCCAATCCCATGCATGGGAGTATGGAGGCATTTAGAAAAATATCTCTACTAATCACTTGTTTGATAATTAGGAATCTATCAAGGCATGATGCTACCTTATGAGGACCTCTCGCTAATTATTCCAGTTGTACACTCCATTGTTGGTTCTCATGTCCACTAATTGCGGGTCCACAATTGTGTCTCGAAATGCTTCCATCTCAAAATCCATATGAAGAAAGTCTTCCTTCTTCTTTTCAAGCGATGATATCAGGTTTAAATCACCACCAATAATATAAATATCTTCTGATTAAAGCCTTGTTAGTTTTCTTATATTCTGAAGGAAAACCCCTTTTTCTCCTAGAAGGTTAGGCCCATAAACTCCTGCCAGTAAAGCCCAATCATGAGTACCTGTGTGTGTTTTTGGGAGGATCTGAGGAATGTTGACCCAATCCTCAAATATAATCTTAGCAAGGTTCGATTGGATAGTGAGCCCTCATGCACTTGCTTTGGAATCCTGAGCTACAACCTTGTACCGAGGTTTGAAAAATCTAACAATTATCTTTGGTCTATTCTCCAAGATTTTAGTTTATTAAGTTACAATGATGCTCAACTTTTCTATTGTCATTCTGCCATTCAGATACCTTTTCTTGCCTCTACTATTGATGCCTCTCCCATTCCAGGAGGTAATAACCATTGAGAAGGATTATTTACTTGGTGGAAAAATCCTACATTATGGAATTTTTGAGTTCTAAAATGGGCCCCCTAAGGAAATTATAAAATAATAGTGGGAATAATAAAATAATATCAGATTACATCATCAAATTTTAGAGGGAAAAAAATAACCCATATTTTCAACTTATCTTCCTATGTGTTTACTCAAATTTTGAGTGGGAAATATCGTTGGATGCATAATTTGATTCCTCATCCAAATAATACCCATGTTGCATACTTTAGATGGACCTTTCTACACAAAAAAGGAGAAATACATGAAAAACTATGATTGCAATCACATTTTTTCATGTATATCTCATTTTTTGTGTAGCGGGGTTCATATAAAGTATGCAACATGGGTAATCCTTGGATGATGAATTAAATTTTTCATCTAATGAGTACTCCCGCTCAAAATTCAAGTAAAACCTTAAGAAGATAAGTTGAAAATACAAGTTTAAAAGGTAGTTTTATTATTTTTTTTATTTTTTATTCATTTTACTTTTTTACCCCAAAAATGGTGAATCATCCCCCATGGTTGACATCATCATATTAAATCCTATTGGTTCATATAAAGTTTATTTTGGTTGTAAATTTTTCTTAGGAGGCCCATTTTAGACCTCAAAATTTCTCTAATGACAACGACGCCACCCTTCCTGAGTTGAGCAACAGTTCCCCAACAATCTATATGGATTCTTTCGAGTTCTTTTGACCCCTTTTCTTTCCTCCTTTTCCTAATAAATTTGGATCCAAGATTTGGAGTTGTTGATATCCTAAATGATCTTGTTTATCCAAATATTTTTAACCTTTCTTAGCTTGATATTGTTGAAAAGTGTCTTTGTATACACATTTTTGATATTCAAGGATGAATATTTCATCTAGGTCTCGCCATTCATTGAGAAATTCTTTCATGATCTGTTTTTTGTGCTTAGATCATCCTTTGAGCCATCAATATCTATACTAGATATATTTTTATTTATTGTTCCTGTTTCTTTTTCTTGTGGTTCCTCCTCTGCTTTCCTCTTGGGTTTGTTTCCGCCCTTTGGTGGAGATCTATTAATTTCTTTACTATCTTAATTGATCTGTATTTATGCGGGAACAAAATAAGATACAGAAATAAACATAAACAAAGAGATGAAGCAAAAATAAAACTTCATTTCATTAAATATCAAATAATTGAAATATGATTAGAGACTGAATGGAAATAAACTAGCTCGGGCGATGGTATCTTATCTTTGAGAAGAGATGTGGTGGCTACATGCCTCTAAACTATGTTACAATAACGCTCAAAGGCCTATATATTATTGAGAAATAATGAAAAACCCTAAACATCCAAAAACATAACCCTTAGAGATGAAGCACCAAAACTATGGGCCCCATTTGGGTAAATTGGTACATCAACTTCCTGGGGTCCTAACTATGGAATACGATCTCCATTTGACCCACACAATTCCTCATTAGAAATATCTATATGAGGAATACGACTTTCGAGTGGTCAACATCTATAAATTATCCTCTTTGGCCCTATTTTTCCTAAAAAATAGCATTTAGGGCCTCAAATAGCTCAAGAATTTGAGGACACGAAAAACTGCTAAAAATAGTAAATTTTGCTACAATTAAGGACAATGAAAAAATGAAAGAAACAATGATGGGGGTCTAAGTGGAATAGGAGGTTGGCCACTAATATCCACCTAGATCAGTCCTCTACTCTTATTAAGCAATGGTCCCCATTGCATTGAGTTCCTCCAAGAGATGAGGAAACTTCCACTGAACTTGGTCCCTAGTGAGCCACTTTCCTTGGTGCAGGAGTTGGCCAACTTTGACAACTTGATATAGCTATACCTTCTGCATGTGAGTGCTCTTGATATGTGTGTCCATGGTTCGATCATTTTTGGCATGTTCCATGCAGTTGTGTTTTAACTCTCTTGGTGTGAGTTGTTTTGCAATGTCTGATGTGTCTCATAATGGTGGAAAGTAGGGCCGAAGGCAGTCCACATTGAACACTGGGTGCAGACCAAGGAAGGGTGGAATATTGATCTCGAAGGAATTTTCCTCGATAGCCTTGGTGATGGTGTATGGCCCATATCATAGCAGTTGAAACTTGTTGTAGGGTCCAACGAGGCACTCCTTCTGTAAATGTAGCCAAACTTTTTCACCCATCTAGAACTTATGCGGCACCCAATTCTAATCATGTGGCAGCTTGTACTTAGAATTGGCTGTATCCAATATATCATTGACCTATTGGTATATGTGATGAATGCGCTCAATGAATTTTTTCACCTTGTCAAATTCAGCTTGGATATGAGCTGAATCTACCTAAGTAGTTCTAAAATGGCAACATCAATGGGACATATTGGTTGGAATCCCGATCCCACCTAAAAGGGGTTGTGGTCAGTTGATCTTTGGAGAGATCGCTTATAGTTGTGTTGGACATAGGGAATGCTTTCATCACATGTGTTTGGATGCTTTGAGTTGTACATGCGCAAAATGGGTACAATCATCCTGTTGACGACCTCTGTCTAGACATAAGTTTGGGGGTGGAAAGGTGTGGAATTAGTGAGCTTGGTGTCCAACATAGACCAGAGACTTGAAAAAAATGTACTGAGGAACCTCCTTTGTTGATCTAAAATAATGGACTGTGGGATCCAAAAGTGTACCCACACTCATTCAAAGAAGATTTTAGTAGTAGCTTTTGTTGATATTCTTCTTGCATACTAACATAATGTCTATCTTAGAGAATCTTTCAACGACCACAAAAATGCAGTCATTGCCATGCTTTGTAGAAGGAAGGCCTGACATGTAATCAATCAAGATGGATTCCCAAGTTCTTGACTAGGTGTAGGCAATGGAGTATATAGGCCTTTATTCTTGATGGTTGGTTTGGAAATGGCACAGGCAGTGAAGGATCTAATGTACTTCCAGACATCCTATTGAAGGTTCGGCCAATAAAAATACTTTTGCAGTAATGACATTATTTTCTAGACCTGGAAATGTCTAGTCACCCTACTATAGTGTTGATCCCAAATAATCTTGGCGCGTTCTCTTGAAAGAAAATAGGAGTCCTAGGTGGCATACAATGCATCCTGGAGGTGAAAATCTAAAACTTGCTTCCCTTTAAGGAGTGTCGGGTATGTGTTGCCTAATTCTAGATTGCTTTTGTAGAGATGCATCCAACCGTAAGTCTCATTCCCATAAGATTCAAGAATAATGGTCAGTGCCATGATCAGCAGTATGATGAGGGAGTATGGAAAATTATTAGTGCTGCCCTTCTTGTACTTGATGTTCAAATGGAACTGTTTCAGGTATGTGGACCATTACTTATGGAAATTTTTCTACAACTTCCCTTGTGTCTGTATGAACCGCATGGGTCGGTGATTAGTGTGGATGACCATTTCCTTCCTGAAAATGTAATGCTTCCATTATCTACATGCCAACACAATGGAAGAAATATCTTTGTCATATATGTGATACTTCCATATTGTGCTTGAAAGTGTATGAGTGTGATATGCCATTAGATTCCCATATAAATTAAGAACTTCCCCAATAGAATAGGTAGAGGCATCTGTCTCAATCTCAAATGGATGTTGCAAGCCTGGTAATGTGAGTATTGGTGTAGACTAGAGGAGATGCTTCAAATCTGCAAACTCCTTCTATTTCGATTCAAACCAAAATAATTTCTCTCTCCTACCTTGGAGACTTGAATAAAATTCCTCATTATATCAGAGAACCACAACACGAACTGGCACTAGAAATTGGAAAGACCCAAAAAGGTGCGGAGCTCTGTTAGAGTGGTTGGAGATGGCCAATCCCGAATGACCTAGATCTTGACTACGTCCACATGCACAACCCGCTCATCAATGAAGTATAATATATATTGAACCTTGGTCATTCCAAAAGTATATTTCTCCAAATGTTTACACAACTTGAGTTGTTGCAATGTTTGGAGGACCGCACAAATGTGGTGGAGGTGCTCCTCCTAAGTCTGGCTAAAGATTAGGATGTCATCTAAATACACCAACATTTTTGAGTTGGTGAATGGTCACAATATGTTCTCCATCAACCTCATGAAGGTTGTGGGAGAATTCTTCAATTAGAAAGCATGAACAACCATTCAAAGAGGTCCTCCTTGGCTTTGAAGGCATTCATCCAAACATCAGAGGGTTCTATTGGTACTTGATGATACCTGGACTTCAACTCAATCTTGCTATAATATTTGGCCCCCTTGATTTGGTCCAAAATATCATCCATCCTTGGGATCGAATACCTATTCCGAACAATGATATTTTTTAGTGCTTGATAGTAAATACATATTCTCCATGTCCCATCGTAGAGGGTGATGAACTTATTCAGATGTGGCCTTTATACAGTAGCACCTAAATCTACCTCTTGATTTCGTCGTTCTCCAGAAAAGAGCGTCGATATATTGGTCCATTGGGTAGAAACACACCTGGGGTCAGATAGATGGAGTGCTTAACTTCACAGTGTAGAGGCACCCCTGCAGGTGAGGTGAAGATGTTCCTGTACTACTCCATGACCTTCTCCATCTATTTTTTCCATGTGGAGGAGCCTTTTCTGGAGGTCTTGGCCACAATCATCTTCTTACCCTCAGGGTGAATTATAAGGAAAACAAATTTCCTGTTTTGGGAAATTATCTTACTACATTGCTACATAATGATCAGAGAGATGGTGATAGGTAGTGATACCTTTTGTATATTGTACAAATTAATACCCAAATAAGCAATAATAGTATGAGTCCTAGACTCATACACAACATGCGGCTCCCAAAATTATGGTTGGCCTAATAATACATCACAAACTTCAAGAGGAGCAACATTGCATAATACCCCATTCGTGAAGGGCTTGATGTTGTAGGGAAGGCGGCACTGCTGGATAACGCAAAGATCCCATCCTTGGTGAAGCCACTCGAGGGTGTACGATTGTGGTTGTGCTATGGTCAGGAGGCCCAGTTGCTTCACGACCTCTACTAAAATGAGTTTATTTTGGCTCCTGATGTCGAAAATGAACTAAACTGGTGAACCCTTCACCCACATATGGGAATGGAAGAGGTGCTCCCCTTCCTTTGGGCCTCTAGGTTCCTCCTTCTAGATCTTGGTGGTGGAAACGGTGGAACTACACTCTGTATCGATAATCGACCTCCCTTTTTCATTCCCCTTGTTGGGTTCTGACTTAGGTTCAGAACATGCATCTGATTCAGAAGCCTTCAACTTATCCACCAGTTATTTCTTGGTTCGAACACTCACTTGTGTTGTGAGTGGATATCTTATGTAACTCACACCACTTTCCCATGTCCTTCTTTGGCTTCACGGTGTTTTTCTTCACTTGCATCTTCGACGGGTTGTCCTGGGCTACCCCACCTTGGCTTTTTCATTTGTTTTAAGGTTTGGGGGTTCCTTTACCTTGCTTCTAATTCACAGATCCAAAGTCTCACTTCTTCTGTTTGAATTTCTTCTCAACCTTGGCAGTATACCGGTAGGCTGCACAAAGCGAGGAGATGTCAAAGAACCTAATTTCTTCTTGGACGTATTTGTGTAGAAACCTTCTGTACTTGTGCCAAATGTTTCTATGAATCTTTGATACCAAACTTTGTGCTGAGCGTATGGAAAAAATTCATCAGCTCATGCACAGCTTGATCCCTTTGTTTCCACAACTTAGTCCATTGTATGTACTTATCCTCCTAGCTCCCGACAGGTTAATGTTGTTCCTTGATGGAATCTCAAAAAGAATTCCAAGTGGGTACGACCGCGAACAGGGATTATTCCCTCTCGTCCTTTTTCTCACAATAGGTTTCCCACTAGTCCTTGACATGGGAGCAGCTTTGAGGAGTGAAAATGTAATTTATTCCTGACTAGAAAAGTCATGAACCAAAAAATATCCTTCTAATAGATTCATCCATCTACCTACAGTGTCTGCATCATTTTTTCCCTCAAATATTGGAATGTTAGAGTTAGCTTGTACCTTAAAAGGAGTGGCACCTATAGAGTGTTGTCGGATGAAGATGTGTCGCTAGTGGGTAGTCATCGAATGATTTGGGAAAATTTACCCATCATCGCGTTCCTTTTTTTCTCACAAGCCTCCTTGAGCAATATTATGATAGGATCTCCTGCACCCTCATCTTTATTTTCTTCCACCATTGGAGGCCATGAGGTTTTTTGAGGATGATCTTGCAAACCTTCACCCAGATCGATCCCTAACTCCTTATGCACTAATCTTGTTGGGGACATCCAAAGAAAGGTCGAGAAAGAGAAGTCCCTCTCTTATACCAATGATCCAGACTTCTGCAGGAACGCAATAAAAAATAGAAATAAATTTAAACAATGAGATGCAGCAGAAATAAAAATCCATTTCATTAATATCAAATAACTGAAATATGCTTACAGATAGAATGGAAATAAATTAGCTTGGGCAATGGTAGCTTATCTCTGAAAAGAGATGTGGTGGCTACATTCCTCTAAATTGTGTTACAATGAGGCTCGAATGGCTCTTTATTATTGATAAACAATGAAAAACCATAAATATCCAAAATCCTAACCGTAGGAGATGAAGCACCAAAACTATGGCCCTTATTTGAGTAAATTGGTACATCAACTTCCCGGGGTCGTAACTTTGGCATACGATCTTCGTTTGACACGCACAATACCTCATTAGAAAGATATATCTCAGGACTACAACTTAAAAGTTGTAGAAAATGCTCAAAGACCCATTCTTTCCATAATTGTCTAAAAAAAAATCGTTTAAGGCCTCAAAATGGCTCTAGAAGTTCACGAGACGAAAAACTGCCAAAAATAGTAAATTGGGCTAGAATTAAGGGAAATAAAAAAAATGAAAGAAAAAATGGCTGGGGTACAAATAGAATAGGTGTTTTTCCACCAATATCCACCTGGATCATTGATCTTTGAGTTCACTGGGGTTCTTGCCTTCCTCCATCAATATTTCATAGTGATTGGTATTGTTTTGGACTTTTCTTGGCGACATCCGAGGAGAAACAAGGGGGAATTTCACATTACATTTTTTTTGTTGTACCTCCTAGAATCTCTCTAAATATTCTCGGGGCTTGGCTATATCTTTGGTGTTCTACGACTCCATTTATTCAGTTTGATTGAGGGGGCACTCCCAATAAAAATGACCATGTTCATGGCATATCCTACAATGGAATGGGATGTGCTTGTAGTCTAGAGGCTATTGTCATAGTCCATCTTCATACTCTTAACTCAACAAATTTAGGGAAATTCTCTGTTGTGTTCATATAAATGAAAATCCAAGAATATGAAGTATAAATACCTCGCCTTTTTTAGTCAAATACCTTAGAAAATCTACTAATAGATTTTCTTATCCCTTCCAATATTTCTAAATCTAAGAAATCAACAAGGAGGGAAAATAATCGGAAACATACAGGGGCAACCATGAATTCCCCCCAATTGGGATTGTATAATTCTTCCCATTAGCACATGAAGATCCTAACATTATAGAAAAAGTAGGGCCCATTTTCAAAAACCCTCTCCTTATCTTCAAGCCTGGTGAAAATCACTATGAAGAAACCCTGAGCCCCCAGCTTCAGATCTATATTCCCCTTTGGTTGCTATTTTAACTGGATCCATTTGACCAAATCATGTTTTTAGGGAAAAATTACTATAAACTTATAAATAAATGCATGATCTTTCATGAATTTCCGATAATTCTCTAATTTGTTGCTGGGAATCACAAATCGAGGCTTTTTCAGTGATCTTGGTAGACATTAGCACCATAATTTTTCCTTCAACTATCCCCGAAGGATTGGGCTACCTTTGGCTCCTCCTTCTAAATTGTTTGATGTCGCAACACCTTCTTGGCAACCCAATTCATCTGCCACGATGTTGCAGTAGGAGGGGATGTCTCCCCTCCCAGCTTGCATACTCATGCTCTCTATTAGAATTCCAGTGGAGGGGAAGACAGTTTTATGAGTTGAGAGAAGGAGACTTGTGAAAATTATTCATAAACTATAAAACCCAACCCTAGCAGAGTCTATCTCTAATCCTATATTCCCATCTACGATATGCTATAGAAGTTTTCATTTTATGTATTTGAAACTTGTAAAATATTATAATATTTTATTGATATTAATTTTAATTTTTTCAAAATTTTCTAATATTTCTTGAATTCATTCATTTTTTGTTTAGTTACAAAGTACATTAATTTTTTTTTTTTGTTAGCATGTATGCCCTTTATACTCTAACATGGTAAATAAATTATGATAGATATCTTAGTTACATAGTTAGAAACTCATTTTGATCTCATTCTCACCATTTCTTTTTCTCATCATCTATTCATGATTTTCCATCCATTCTCATTATTCAAGATAACTATTCACTTTCATTTACAACAAATAATTTAATTGTTCAAACACAAAGGACTATATGCAACTATCTCCCTGATTCTTATAATTATTTTCTATTAAACTTCATATCTCAATAAATTTTACTACATTAATTTGATATTTTTGATTGAAATTTTTAATTTTGATTTGTTTAATTAAAATATTAACTTAAAAATATTAAAATTAATTCAATATGTTTTATTATAAATTTGTTATTTTAAAAATTCAAATTAAATAAATTTATTAACATAAAATAAATGTAAATATTTTAGAAAGCAAATAAAAATATCAATTTTAATTTGTTGTCCTAAATATATACAGATCCAAAATATAGTAAATAAAATAGTTTAAATTAAGATGTCACATGGATTTTATATAAAATTTGATATGATTAATGAAGTTTTAAATTTAAAATGTTAAAATAGGTTTTTTATCACTTTATCATTTTATGTATATAAGGTATCTTTATATAAAAAGTGTTCTTATGATGAGTTTGGTTAGGCAGATTCAATTAATAGTAGAGGCTTAATTTCATTTGAACATGTGGAAAAACACAACAATTAGAAATTTTTGTAAAGACACAACAATTAGAAAGTTTGGTCAAAACACAATAATTTGAAAGTTCCTACTATAATGACATCCCAAAATTTGGATATTACATCCGTAATACCTAAGAATACTAAAGAAAAGCAAGAAAAGCAACTAGAAAAGTGGATATCCTTTTTCCATAAAGTAATGCTTTATTATCTAATAATTTTTAAATTAGTAACACATTACTATAAACTAATTGGACAATTTATCTTGGAAAAATAAAATATAAATTAGGTTTTGTAACTTTTATTTTTTTAATAATATGGTTTTCTATTATTTTAGCGTTAAAAACAACTAATAAATAAATTATTATAGGAAGTCTTTATGGCACATGATATATATATATATATATATAGTTTTATTATAAGTGATATTTTTTAATTTTATTTTATGTAATTTAAAAAATTAATATTATCAATAATTTATAGTTATGTATTTATTATGATATACAATATAAATTTGGTATAACATATCATTTTCATTATGATTCAAAATATTATTATATTTAATTTAAAATATTATGGTATAAGTTTTTAATCAGAGGAAAATCAATATCATGATTTTTTTTTTTACAGAAATTTTATTATATAGTGTTGACGAGAATATTTAGTATTTTTGGACAAATTGAAATTCTTCAAAATTTTGAATAATTAAACATATGACTCAAAAAAAGATATGTATTTCACATTTATTTTCACATATCTCTCTTTTCTCTAGTATGGATAATATAATCAACATAATATTAAAGTAGGTAAATTTTTTTATAATCATTTTACATAAAGAAACAAAGTATAATTGAAAATATTAATTGACACTTAAATTTTTTTGAGAAAATTTCTTAAATATTTATAGTTTTGATAGCCTAAGATTTTCTCCTACTTCTTATGCTTCAAGAACGAAATACTCTACTCAACCAACAACTGCTTCATCGACGGAAAAAGGAACAACTGACTCTGTTTGATTTTGAAGGAATGTTATGTGAGGTACTACATAAGTTGGATAACTACCTAAATCATGCTTAAATGAAAGACAACGTTGTGAGTATGAATGTAAAATATATATAATGGTGATGATGGTTAACATCCCCTCAAACCAATATAATTGATAAGAAATATTTTTTATATCTTGTAGCTACTATGAACAACGCTGTGCTGCTAGGTCAACTCTGCGATTCTGAGCAGCGTGGCTACTCTCTGTGGTAGCCTGCCTAAGGTATGCTTCCATGGAGGTGTAGGGCTCACCCAAGGAGCCTCCTATGCCACCCTCTTCCCCTGTTGTTGATGCATTCAATCAGCTTCTGGCTGGATTTCCCCAGAAGAAAAAAAATGAAGCAAATAAATTCGTAAAGAAGCTAGAAGATATTCCGGAGATCTCTTTGCCTCCAGAGACCCCCATTCAAGTAGCTTTGTTTCTGGCTGATCGTGGTCTTATTGGCCAATTCACGGGACTTTGGCCATCTCTGAAAACTACCGAGCAATGGGTTAATAAGAACTGGGCTCCTCTAATCAAGCAAAGTGTCACATCTTATTTTCTTGGGCGAGGGTTCTTCCTCTTCGAATTCTCATCCAAAGAAGATAAAGATCTGATCTTCCAAAATGGGCCCTATTTCATAGGCCCTCAGGGTCTCTATCTGAATAAATGGACACCATATTTCGATCCGGTAGTAGATGTTCCCACGGCTGTTCCGGTGTGGGTTCAGCTCCCAAATCTCCCAGTCCATTGCTGGAACTGGGACTCCTTGAAGCACATCGGCAACGCCCTTGGGAAATTCATAGATCGGGAAAACAATAAGGAATAATACGACTGTGCTAGAATCTTCATAGAAGTAGATCTAGAGGTGGGTCTCCTAGAGGCAATCAAAATCAATGTCGGAAGTTGGTCTCATGTGCAGAAACTGGACCATGAGCAGCTGCCATTTAAATGAAGGAAATGTCATGTTCACAGTCACTTTGCTAGAAGCTGTCCATCAAATGTTGAGCCAGAGAAAGGAAATGAAGAGGGTTGGAACCAATTTAAGCATTCAAAGATATCTCACAAAGGTCAAAAACCTGGAGGCCCCAATGGTAAAGGCCCTCTTCAGGCCAATGCTCAGCGACCCCCTCCCAAAAAGGCACAAGAAAATAAATTCGACCCTTTAAGCCAGCAAACAGAAGCAACTCAAGAGATCGAGATCTAACAGCCAGTCTCACCAAGCAAAGGAACCCCCTCTCCCTCTCTTAAAGGAACAAGTGCTGCAGAATCCAAAGGCATGCCTATAGAAGTTGAGGAAGAAGAACAAGAATCAGACGAGTCAGAGGAGGAAGGAGAAATAGGAGAGTCTCAAGCCTCGATAAGGAGATCTACAAGAGGCCGCAAGACTGACAGGGAAAAAAGAGAGTAGGAAACATACAAAGACAAGCTTTAGGGCAGCCAGTCAACTCTGGAAAAGCTACTAGCCTCAAAGCTAATGACGATGAAAGATCAGCCCCAAGACTCCAAGGGAGCCCATCAAAAACATAAATAATGAAGGTCATATCCTGGAATTGTAGAGGTATGGGGAGTAAAACCAAGGAAGAAGCCATTAGAAGCTTAATAAGAATAGAATCTCCAGACATACTTCTCATCCAGGAGACCAAGCTGGAAGACATAGTCTTTCTACATGCAAGCAAGAAACTTTGGAACAAAAGCGAAGCAAGAGAAATCTCTACCCGGGGAGCCTCGGGAGGACTAGGCACTATATGGAATGCCAACAAATTTTCATTTATCTATGAAGCTAGCAATATTCATTGGTTGCTACTTAAAATGTAGCATCTGGTCACCAAATAAATTTTCTGTCTTTTCAATGTATACTCCCCAGTCAATGTTGGGGAAAAAAAGGACTACTGGGACTCTATAAGGCACCGAGTAGATTTAGAAAACCTGGAAAACATAATCATTGTTGGAGATCTCAATCTCACTTTGCACCCATCTGAAAAAAGAGGAGGTAGCGTAGTCCTAGATCTGGCAAGGGAATGGGTGGAGGATCTTATGCAGGACTGGGATCTGCTGGACATCAAACCTTCCTCTGGTAAGTACTCTTGGTCTAACAAAAGAACTGGCCCTGGCCATATCGCTGCTAGATTAGATATATTTTTCATTCAAAGCTATTTCCTATTACTAGGATTAGAACCTAGAATGCATATTCTTACTAACAACATCTCGGATCACAAGCCCATCAAGCTAGAACTCCTGTCCCATCTAGATCTGAGCCCTATTCCTTTCAGATTTAGCCCTCTCTGGGTCAAGGAGCCAGATTTCTTGCAATTATTCAAGGATTGTTGGAGACAACCAGTCAAAGGATCCCCCTTCTTTTTCTGGGAGGAAAAACTCAGAAGGGTGAAAGGGGCACTAAAACGATGGGCCAAAACTTTGCCCAACCCAGCTACAGAAAGAAAAATCATTAAAATTTCTCTAGCCTCTCATCAACTTCAAGTGGAGGATGCCATCATTACAGAGGAGCTCTTAGATAAAGAGGCTCACCTTCAGCGGAGTTTTCATAAGGCCTGTTTAGATTAGGAAGAATATTGGAGATTAAAATCTAGAAATATTCGGCTCAAAGCAGGGGACAAGAACTCTTCTTTCTTCCACAAACAAGCCCAAGCCAGGAAATGCTTCAACACTATATCCGAGATCAAGGAGGATAATGTCACCCACAAGGAATTTGAGGACATCAAGAAAGCAACCTTCTCGCACTTTCAAAACTTGTATAGTGAGGACATGGATCCGGATCAATATTCAGATCTGTTAGATATTGTTCCTCCTTCAGTCTCTCCTCGAATGAATGCGCTCCTTGAGGCCAAAGTTTCCAAGAATGAAGTTAAAAATTCCCTTTTTTCCATGGATCCTGGTAAGGCCCCTGGACCAGATGGATTCTCTGCCAGGTTCCTCCAAGTCTGTTGGCTGATAGTTGAAAAGGACCTCTTCAAAATGGTCCAAAAATCCCAAGATTCTCAGGAAATCAGGGGCAGCACAAATTCAGCCTTTTTAGCCTTCATCCCTAAGGAGAAAGGCACCAAGAAATTTAACAGATTTTGCCTGATATCCTTGTGCAATATAGGGTACAAGCTAATCACCAAAGTGATTGCAAATAGACTGAAGCTAATTCTTCCCAAAATCATTCCGGAGAATCAAGGAGGCTTCATCCAAGGCAGGCAAATTGTGGACAATGTCACCCTAGTCCAAGAGGCAATTCACTCAATCTTACATCAAAATGAACAAGGTATGGTTATCAAACTCGACTTAGAAAATTATTTTGATTGAGTAAGACATAGTTTTTTGTTAAATGTCTTGAGAAAGTTTGGTTTTGGTGTAAATTTCATAAATTGGATCTGGGCTTGCATCTCGGAGCCCTGGATTGCACCTCTAGTGAATGGCAGAGCCACAGAATTTTTTAAAGCTTTGAGAGGTCTTAGGCAGGGGTGCCCACTCTCCCCTCTACTCTTTTTCATCCAAGCCTTAGTTCTCAACTTCCTGTTAGACAAAAAGATGCAATACCAAGAGATTAATGGACTTTGTATAGCAAGAGGGGTCAAAAACATAAACCATGCCCTCTTCGCAGATGATACCCTGTTATTGGGGGCTGCCACTCTTTCCTCAGCCACCAAATTCAAAGTAGTGTTGGATGATTTTTGTGAGGCCTCAGGTAGTGTCTTAAATAAGAACAAATGTCATATCTACAGCTGGAACACATCGCCCAGATTGCTCTCCGCTATTGCTAGATGTCTGGGCTTTGCAGCCTCTCTTCGTGGACCTATTTTAAATATTTGGGCCTTCCTGTATTCCATAAAAGATCCATAAGTAAAGACTGGCTTCCACAACTTGAAAAATTTAAGAGCAAGATCCAAGCCTAGGGTTACTCCCAGCTCAACATTGCTAGTAAATCTGTTCTAATAAAATTTGTGCTCACCAGTCTCCCTCTATTTCATTTTGCTATTCTTCTTGCTCCGACATGTATTTTAAAAAAAATGGAGTATATTTGGAGGTTCTTTTGGAAGGGAGGCAAACAGAATGAAAACAAACTACCTCTAGTCAGTTGGGTGATCATCTCGAAGCCTCTGTGGGAGGGCGAATTGAACTTCAAAAATATTTGTCATCAGAAAATTGTTATGGGAGCGAAGTTAATATGGAATATTATTGCGCCCAAGCCAGGTTGGGCTCAATTGGCTCTCTGGAAAAAATATTTCAAAGGTCCTCACATCAAATGTTTAGAAAAATCGATCCATCTGCCCAGCTCGTCTTTTCTCAAGATTTATGCTAAAGCTTCTCCTCTTATCAATTTGCACTCCTTCTCGATCCCAGGAAATGGGAGAAAGATAAATATATGGACTGATAAAATTATGAATGCGGATCCAATAGAAGACAGAGGCTCCATCAGAGCACTGCGCTACTGGATGGAAGGAGAAGGGTTGCACATGCTGTGGGATATTTCGCTGTGGAATGATTCTGATTGGGCAAGCTGGAAACGCATTGCTGTGCCAGCACACCTACATCACGAATGGAATATGCTGCTAGACCTCCTCCACGGTATGGCACCTACCCATATCAACAAAAAAGATACGGGAGGCTGGGGACAAAAAGTTAGAGGGTATGTTGTCTCTTTGTGTTACATTAAGCTTAGGGAGAGGCCCTTCATTCCTCCTGACCTAGCACCATGGCAAGGAGTCTGGAGATGCCCATCGTGGCCTAAATTGGATTTGTTTGCTTGGCTTCTTTTCCATTGCAAAATCCTCATGCATGAAAATCTGCAGAGGAAAGGGTTCCATGGTCCCTCCAAATGTTCACTGTGTAATGAAAATTCAGAGAGTGTTGCCCATTTAATGCTAGGATGCAGATTTTCTCTGCAGATTTGGTTCAAATTCCTTCACAAGTTGGATGCCAACATTATGCTCCCAAGCTCCACTTCTGAATTATTTTCTAAATGTGCGAACAGGTATCCTGGTCCTCCTCCTAAAAATCAGATAATCAAAGCTTCCTGGTCTGTCCTCCCAAAGGTAATATGTTGGCAGATTTGGCTAGAATGGAATAGAAGAATCTTCAGAAACATTGAAAAAAACCATAAGGCATTAGAAATAAATATCAAATGCCATCTAAAAGAGTGCTTGATTGACTTAAAAGATGACTCTAATCTTAGTCAATAGGAAATTGCTTGGGGTTCTTTTCTTGATCTGCATTTTCAAAAAGAAGTAAGGAATGTCCCTCCTCCCAAAGCCTGGCAAATAAGAGAATCTGAAACAGACTTTCAAGACTGGATTACAACACAACCAAGACACTCCCTCTTTTTTGATGGGGCAGCAAAGGGAAATTTGGGCAAAGCCGGTGTAGGTGGTGTTATTTTAAATCCAGATGGGAAAAAAATTCATTCTTTTGCATGGGGGCTAGGCCACTAAACCAGCATTCAAGCTGAGGCTTTGACTCTCTTTCAAGGTCTCAAGATGCTCAAAGATTTAACCATAAGTGAAGAAAATGCATCATAAAGGAAATTGTGTCCAACTCTCCAGCTTTGGACCTAAAATTCGCAAGGCTGATAGTCAAAATTAGGGGATTGGAAAACACTTTTCAGAAGCTGAATTTATACCATGTGTTGAGAACTAACAATAAAGAGGTGGACATTGAAGCCAATAAAGCTACCCTCCTCTTTGCTGGGATCAAGATGAAAGACGAAGAAGAATCATGGGAACCCATCCCATAAGCTAAATTGCTGTCATGTTTTACTGTTTACTCTTGAGTCAATTTGTATGTATCTTCAAATTGGGAAAAATCTCTGAAATTGAATCTATAGTAACATCACTAAGGAGAAAAATTCCAAGTATTAGCTCCACACTCATCCTTAGTGGTGAGGTGCATCAGGATATAGTCCTTCTCAATGTAACCAAAATTTTAGCATTTAGGCCAAGTTTGAAATAATATTCCATAACCGTTACTGTAAAAAAAAAAAAAAAAACATCCACTCGGACCAAAATTTGGTCTATTGGACTAAATATAATCAATATGTTGAGAGTGAGATTTGAACACGCGCCCTTTTGGACCAGACCCTTAATCTATTGCCTTAGACCAAGTCTTTTATGGAAACAAGTTATCGTTGATATTACGAGTCTATTCTTACATCGAATCATGAAGAGGCTAGTTATGTCATTGGAAGAGACGAGGTAAATCTAAGGGATAAACACACTTTAAGTTTAAATGATAAATATTAAAAATATTTACTATGGGTTACATTAATTGAGACATTTAAATTAAATTTAATCTCGTCACTATATTAGTGCCATTTTCTTTTGGAATTGGAAAGCCAAAATAGTTTATCAATCTTAATAACCAATCGTTTGAGTGTGCGGACCATCACCATGATGGGGTCACATTTTTGCAGTTTAAAGGGGTGAATATTATTTTTTTTCAATGTAGGAACTTTGTTTTCATTATCTTTAAAAAATGGCACGTTACAACTAGCATCTAAATGGTTAGGTGGCTTTAGCGTGCCAAGAGAAAACCATATATGTTGGCCACCTAACTACATTATAAGCCATCCAAAAGGAAAATATTATAATTTCGTCAAGCACAGATAAATATTTCGGAGTGTCCTTGTACTTCCTATCTTTAGATAACTATAAACATGATGAAAATTGTGTATCTGCTACATAAAATAAAATTTAAAACAATGAGTAAAACATCAAACTACTCATCATCAGTTTACTCAATGAGAGCACGATCCTTCAAACTTGACCCTAGAAGCTTAGTTATCGAATGCATGAGATATGATGTTCAATGTGACTGAGGAGACCATTCTGCATCTTGAGTTTAAATTGAATATGTTGTAAATATTTACTATAATCGGAGAAACTTTGGGAGGATGAAGGCGAGCCATAAGGAATATGCTCCAACACGTTAGCTAGGAGGTTCTTCATCATCCAGTGCAAATGGACAGTTTCTTTATACTAGGAAGATCGTCCCTCAGAGAGTCTCGAGTTAGGCACCAAGGTCTACCAGCCACCCAGGTCAATATCTATTACACATGCTTGCTAGTTAAGTTTGGCTTCCCACTCGGTGATAAGTTGATAGACCTGGGCAGAGTTTCCCTCATGATAAGCATGAACAACTTCTTTAATTATACAAGAGCCTGATGTTTTACCCTAGGCTTTACCAACTTTAGAAATGGGTTGACGAAATTAGGATAATTCTTTGGCTGCTTTCCACGACCATGAGAACCTTTGGTGCTATTTCCCTTCTCCAAAGAAGCACGGGCCATGGCTCGAGAGTGATTGAGAAAGATAACGACAAATGAATTGGAACCCATTATCTAACCTGAGGAGAGCCTTTACCCGAGAGAAATATTCTTCCATGAAACACACTTGACCATGGGACCTACCCAATTATCCACATATGAGAGCTGCAACCTATAAATAAACCTTTGCTTTCCCTATTGCAGACTGTGAACCAGAAATGAAAACAGTCTCAAAGCTAAGAAACATAAATCCATCCCTACCACCAATCATTGAGGGAGGAGGTTTTAAACGACTTGCGCACATAATAGAACCCTGAGGGCTTAGGTTGAGAACCAAAAACATTTAGAGGATAAGAAAATCCATTGTGTCAAGGACAGGATCCAGAAAGAATACCAGGAATGACACATTGTCCTTGCCCGAATACTACCCATACAAGACCGCAAAACTCCATAGTATAGAGACATAGGAGTACATAAAACAAAGGAACCCTCATACAATTCTTCAATTTCCATATAATAATCCTAGTGGTGCTTCCTCCAAACCATAAAATTCAATACATAGCCATTCTTGCCAGATACTAGTAGAATTATATAACTCGCCATGGGAGTAGGGAAATAAGGACTAAGACGTAAAACATACCCAAGAAAGGTGGTCAGAACCAACTCTAAGTATACCAACGCCCGGTGAAAGACCATGATGGACGCCTTCCCCAAAGCTGTAGTTTTTCTCAGACCAGACTAGATTCGACCAACCTTTACCAATAGGAAAATTACTTACCTTACCAATGAAAAATCCAGAGACCCTTGCCAATATTACCGCGTTGACACCTTCTAGATTGGAAATAAATGTATCCATGCATGAGGCCACCACTCCATGTGCCTCATGCATGTGTAGGGTGGTGGATTGTCATCTCGAGATCTCATTAAGACTTACAAGTGTTTTCAGGACTCAATCTATCCATCTCACACCCTGATCAACGATGTTGGTCCATATCTTGGCTATTTTTCTTCCTTTCACTAATATCTTGCTCCAGGATTGCATTTAGGGGATTCAATTCTTCCTCCAGGGATTGGGGAGACCAGGAAATCTCCATGGATCTTCCCAAGTGCTAACAACCGCAATTTTCAAGGAAATTTGTTGCTTTGTTTCCTCCTCATCTCACATGGGAAGTGAGGATGTATTCAAATTTGAGAATAATACCTCCCACTTCTTGCAGTAGTCGAGTGATGTGCCAACTATGGCCAAGTTTTTCCCAGCTTTCTCCTTAGTTAAAATTCTTAATAATTTCAATCACAAATTTTGAATCTCCTTCAATAACCAACTTTTTATATCCAGTTCCCATGGTAATGAGGCCTTTATTGATATCGTTTAATTTTTACTCATCGTTGCTTTCAAAATCGTAAGCAACCACAAATACAAACCTAGTCCACTTTTGTGGATCCCAAAAAATACCCCCAAAACTAGCATTCCAAAGATTACCTTTAGAGGTGCCATAAAATTTTAACTTAATCAATCCATCTAGAGTAGAAAAAAGTGTTAAGGAGATGAAATGGGGGAAACAAAATGTCTCCAAGAGTTCAGGGAAATCATATTTGGAGACAGATTCATTAAGGTTAGGATTCTAGCTTCATGAGGGGCTACTTGCCAATCATCCCGATGCCATCTTTCTGCCAATATTGTTTCCCTAATATTTTGATTTATGCCTTTCCATACTTCTTCCTAAGGTTTGTGGTGATCTTTAAGGATCCTACTATTCCTTTCCTTCCAAATATCCCATAGGAGGAATCCCAGGGCCAATTCCCAAGAACAATTTACCACCAGGCTTGAGAGTAGGCCTTTACACCTGAGAACTATGGATTCCCATATGTTATGTTAGTCTCCATCTAGGTGACCAAAAATTTTACCTAGTTGTCTCCATTTTTTATCTACAAAGGAAAATTAATTCAAGCGGTACTCAATATAATCATTACGGTAGCCACACAAAAAGTAGAACGAAGGACCATCAATTCTGCATTCCTGAAGCTGATCCCAAGTGAGGATTCACCCTCTACACACCAAACATAAGAAACATGTTATTTTCTTCCATATTATCCTTGTCCATATCTTCTTCCATATGGGTTTATAATGATTTTTATTATTTTCTACTCTTAAATGGTATGATTCCTTGGTGTTGAAAATTCCTCTCATGGAGTAGCCCCAGCAAAGAATGTTAGGTCTATCCTATTTTGTAATTTTCTTGGATTGAAGTAATTTTTCTAAATGCTTCCATTGTTCTGAAATGGGAATTTTGGTCCAATATCTATACTCCTTCCATTGTCTCCATCCAGAATTCAAATCAAAAGGCCTCCAAAATTTGTCCACTACATAATAATTCTGATTATTGGTGAACATAAATATCTCCCCTAAAACCTATTGAGTAAATATTTTTTCCCTTTGTTGAGACGAGTATTTCTAGAAAAGTGTCATTTTTCCATCTCTCATTTCCCAAAAACATTTTAGGGTTGATAGATCTATGTTACCAACTACCAGGATCTTATTTGAGGACCCCATGGGAGGATCCTGGTATCCGAGAATATCCTTTGTCTATAATGGCATACCATATTTTCTGGTCTAGATTATTTTCCATAAATATTGGCCTCCCTTTAACCATCTCCACCATTTTTTAGCTCCCATGACTTGATTCAAAGTGTAGGGATCCCTGAGACTTAATCCCCTAGACATATTTGACTTTATGAGATTGGTCTAATAGACCAATGCCCATTTATTCAATTGTTGAGCTCCTCCCGATAAGAATTTTTTAAAAATTTCTATCATAGTTGTACATGAGTATTTGGGAGCGGCCATCCTCGAAAGATGGTAAGTAAGGATCGATTGTAAAATTTATTTTATAGAATGATCTTGTCTACCATATTGAGAGCTATAAAAGCCTAGCCACTGAGTTTTTTCTAGATATTTTCAAGAATATATTTCCAACAAGAGATTTTAAGGGAATTAAACCCCAAAGGCATGCCCAAATATTTGATAGGTAATGAGCCTATTTCAAAGCCATGTGATTGAGCCAGAAAGTTTTGGAAATTGACCGAAGTATTGAAAAAGAAGATGTTGGATTTATCATTGTTAACCCAAGTTCCTGAGGTAGTCATCAATTTATTTAGAATGTATTTCATATTTCTTACCTCCCTAAGAGAAACTTGGCAGAATAGCATGATGCAATCCAAAAAATGCTGGTGGGTAATGGGGAGGTCATTACACCAAGGCTGGATGCCCTTGATTTTCGAATACAAAACAAATGATCTCAAATATCTATCTAGTCCTTTGGCTACTACGATGAAGAGAAAGGAAAAGATAATATCTCCTTGTCCTAAACCTCAATAAGGATTGAAATTTCTAGGGGGAGATCTATTGAGAAATATTGAAAAGACGGGTGATGAGATAAGAGGAAAAATCGAGTGCAACCAACATTGGTCAAAATAGAATGATTTAAGAATAATGATATGGTGAGACCAACTTAGGTGATCACAATATTTTGAAAGATCCAGCTTGATCAACATGCTAGGGGTTTTAAGTTTCTTCAAGGAATGGACAATTTCTTCTGAGGTGATAATACCATCAAGGATTTTCTGGCCTTCCATAAATCATGTTTGCTCAGGAGAGATAAGATTTGGAATGAGGGGCTTAAGATGCTTGAAAATAACCATGGATATGATATTATAAATGAAATTACAGAAAATAATAGGCCTAAATCACCTAGGATATTCATAATTAGTTGTTTTTGGAATTAAATAAATGAATGTGGAATTGAGACCAGTATTAACCTTATGATTTCGATGAGATTCCTCCACCACTTCAAGTATTTCTTGCTTGATGAAGCTCAAGGAAGCTTCAAAAAATTCTATCATGAATTGATCTGGCACTTGTGGTTTATTTTTGGCCATCCCCTTGACAAAATCCTCTGTCTCCTCCAGAGTTACAACTCTCATGAGGGTCATGTTCTAGTCTCTCATAATGAGGGCTAATATCTCTAGTAATCATTTAAATAACTTCCATTCTATCTTTTGGAGGCTCAGAAAGAAGGGAGTGGAATTGATTCACAACGAAGCTTTCCATCTCTTCATGATGAACCAATATGTTCCCCAAACCATCCTTAAGGGAGAATATTTTATTGTGTTTCTGATTTTGAATCATGGATTTGTGGGAAAACAATGCATTTTTCTTATCTTCCCTAATCCATTCTATTCGAGATTCATCTTTCCACACAATTCCACTTGTTTTATTACTTCTTCTCTCTGGTTCACCAACTCTCCTTCATCAAATATGCTTTCATATCTCCTTCATTGATTATTTTTTGGTGGATGTCTTGCATTTTTTTTGGATTTTTTTCTGATCTTGCATTATTTAACCAAAATCCACCTATTTCCAGTGCTTAATATGAGTTTTGATGTATTTTAATCTTAGCTGGAACGTGTGCATGTGATTTTTGCATCATAATGTGCTTCCTTTCCACCAACTTTCCACTTTCTGCGTAAACGAGGGGTACCTAATCCAAAAGTATTCGAAGTGGAAGGGACGATTCTTGGGGACCATTTTAAGATCAATCTCCATACCTATTGGCCATTGCTCCAATACCATGCATGGGGGTATCGAGGATTCTAGAAAAATATCTCTACTAATCACTTGTTTGGAAACCAAGAATATATCAAGGCACGATGCTACCATATGAGGGCCTCTGTGCTGATTATTCCATGTGTACACTCCATTGTTGGTTCTCATGTCTACTAATTGCAGGTCCATAATTGTGTCTCGAGATGCTTCCATCTCAACAACCATACAACGAATGTCTTCCTTCTTCTTTTCGAGTGATGAGATCAGGTTTAAATCACCACCAATAATATAAATCTCTTCTGAGTAAAGCCTTCTGAGCTTTCCTATACTCTGAAGGAAAACCGCTTCCTATGCTAGAATGTTAGGCCTATGAACCCCTGTCAGTGGAGCCTAATCACGAGTACCTATGTGTTTGAATTTTCCTGAGAGGATCCGAAGAATGTTGACCCAATCCTCAAATATAATCTTAGCAAGGTTCCATAGCATAGCGGGCACTCCTGCACTTCCTTTGGAATCTTGAGCTACCACCTCATACTAAGGTTTGAAACCTCTGAAAATTTTCTTTGGTCTATTCTCTGATATTTTCCTTTCTTAACTTATCATGATTCTCAGTTTTTCTATTGTGATTTTTCCTTTCAGATACCTTTTCTTGCCTATACTTTTGAGGCCTCTCACATTACAAGAGGTAATAATCATTGAGAAGGATTAATGATTTGGTGGAAAATTCCTGACAATAACACCACCCTTCCCAAGTTCAGCAGCAATTCCCCAGCAATCTATATAGATTCTTGCAAGTTCTTTTGGCCTATTTTCTTTCCTCCTTTGCCTTATACATTTGAATCCATGATCTAGACTTGCTGATATTCTAAATGATATTGTTGATCCAAAGATGTTGAACCTTTCTTAGCTTGATATTGTTGAAAAGTGTCTCTGTATAGATGTTTTTGATATTCAAGGATGAATATTTCATCTAGGTGTTGACATTAATTGAGAAATCCATTCATGTTCTATTTTTTGTGCTTAGATCATCCTTTGAGCCGTCAATCTCCATGTTATATTTAATTTTATTTTTTATTGGTTTTTCTTTTTCTTGTGGTTCATCCTAGGCTTTCCTCTTGTGTTTTTTTATTCCCTTTGGTGGAGATCTAGGGTTTTCTTTACTATCTTGATTGATCCAGACTTATTCATGAATCATTTCATGATCTATTTTTGTGCTCAGATCATCCTTCAAATCATCAATCTCCAAATATATTTACTTTTATTTTTTGATGTTGTTTCATTTTTCTGTGGTTCATCCTCAACTTTCCTCTTGGGTTTGTTTCCACCCTTTGGTGGAGATCTAGGGTTTTATTTAATATCTTGATTGATTCATACATATGCAGGAACGCAATAAAATAAATAAATAAAAATAAATGTAGAGATGAAGAAAAAATAAAACTTCATTTCATTAAATATCAAATAATTGAAATATTCTTACATAGTGAATGAAAATAAACTAGCTTGAGCGATGGTAGCTTATATTTTAGAATAGATGTAGTGGCTACATGCCTCTTAAATGTGTTAAAATGAAGCTCGAATGACTATTTATTTTGGAGAAACAATGAAAACCCCTAAATATACAAAAACATAACCCTAGGAGATGAAGTGCCAAAAATATGGGGCCCGTTTGGGTAAATTCGTACATCAACTTCTCGAGGTTGTAACTTTGGCATATGATCTTTGTTTGGCATACAAAATACCTCATTAGAAAAATATATCCAAGGAATAAAACTTTCAAGGGGCCAAAATCTATCAAATTTATATGATGGCCACTGTTTTCCCAAAAAAAATCGTTTAGGGCCTCAAAATGGCTCCAAAGTTTACGACCCGAAAACTACTAAAAATAGTAAACTATGCTACAATTAAGGAAAATGAAGAACTGGAAGGAAAAATGGTGGGGGTCCAAGTGGAATAGGAGGTGGCTACTAATATCCACTGATATCATTCCTCCCCCCTTATGAAGCAATGGTCCCCATTGCTTTTAGTTCCTACATGAGATGAGGAAACTTTTGTTGAAATTGGTCCATATTGAGCCACTTTCCTTGGTGTAGGAGTTGGCAATATTTGAAAACCCAATATAGGGTGATCTTCTACATGTGAGTGTTATTGATATGTGTGTCCATGATTCAATCAGTTGTTTCCTATTCCATGCATTTTGGGTTTAACTTTGTTGGTGTTAGTTGTTCTGCAATGTCTAATGTGTTCGGTAATGGTGGAAAGTAGGGTTAAAGGCAATCCAAATTGAACAGTGGTTGTAGACCAAGGAATGGTGGAATACTGAGCTGGAAGGAATTGTCCCCAAAAACCTTGGTGATGGCATATGGCCCATATATAATCAGGAAAAACTTGTGGTGGGGTCCAGCGAGGTGCTTCTTCTGCAAATGTAGCCAAACTTTTTTGCCCACCTGGAACTTGTGTGGCACCTGATGCTGATCATGTGGCAGCTTGTACTTAGCATTGGATTTGTCCAATATATCATGAACCTATTAGCAGATGTGATTAATGTGCTAATTGAATTTATTCACCTTATCAAATTCAGACTGGATATGAGTTGAATCTTCTTAAGTAGTTGCAAATGATATGGCCACATCAATGGGACATACAAGTTGAAATCCCAATCCCACCTGAAAGGGTTTATGACTAGTTGAGCTATGGAGAGTCCGTTATAGTTGTGTTGGACATAGGGGAGGGTTTAAACCCATGTGTATGGATGCTTTGAGTTGTACATCTGTGGAATGTGTACAATCATCCTATTGACGACCTCTGTCTAGCCATCAGTTTGGGGGTGGAAAGATGTGGAATTATTGAGTTTGGTGTCCAACATCGACCAGAGACTTGATAAAAATTTACTGAGGAACATGCTATCCTAATTTGAAATAATGGACCGTGGGATCCAAAATTGTACTCACACTTGTTCAAATAAGAGTTTAGTAGTGGCTTCTGTAGTGATATTCTTCTTGTAGGCTGACATAATTTCCATCTTAGAGAATCTATCAACGACCATAAAAATGTATACATTGTTATGCTTTGTAGAAGGAAGGCCCGACATGTAATCAGTCGAGATGGATTCCCAAGGTTGACTAGGGGTAGGCAGCAGAGTATGTATGCCTTTCTTCTTGATGGTCGGTTTGGCAATGGTGTAGGAAGTGTAGGATCTAATGTACTTACCAACATCCTGTTGAAAGTTCTGCCAATTGAAATAGTTCTGCAATATTTCCATTCTTTTCTTGACCTTTAAATGTATAGTGAACCAATTGCAGTGCACTTCTAAAATCATATTAGAACGCTCACTTGAAGGAAAAAGAGGTTTCCTAGGTGGCATAACAATGCATCCTAGAGGTGAAAATCTGGAACTTGCTTCCCTTCAAGAAGTGTCTGGTATGTGTTGCTTAATTCTGGATTTCTTTTGTAGAGATGCATCCAACCCAAAGTCTCATGCCCACAAGAGTTAAGCATATTGGTCAACGCCATGATTGGCGGTTGACTTAGGTAGTATGCAACATTATTGGTTCCACCCCTATTGTACATGATATTCAAATCGAATTGTTTCATGTATGAGGACAATTTCTGATGGTGATTTTTCTACAACTTCCCTTGTGTCTGTATCAACTGTAGGGGTTGGTGATCAGTGTGGATGACTGTTTCCTTCCAGAAAATTTAATGCTTCCATTGTCAACAAACCTGCACAATGGAATACATCTCTTTGTCATAGTTGGCATAATTCCATACTGTGTCTGAAAGTGTCTCACTGTGATATGCCACTACATTCCCCTATTGAGTAAGAACTTCCCCAATAGCATAGTCAGAGGAATTTGTCTCGATCACAATTTTTTTTTGCAAGTCTAGTAATGTAAGCACTAGTCTAGACCAGAGGTGATGCTTCTACTCTATGAACGAATTCTGTTGCGATTTAGACAAAAATAATTTTTATTTCACTCCTCCCTTGGTGACTTGACTCAAAGGGAAAGTTATATGAGAGAACCACAACATGAAATCGCACTATAAATTGGCAAGACCCAAAAAGTTTCGAAGCTCTATTAGAGTGGTTGGGGATATCCACGAGTTTTATGAAGGATATCCGCGTATATACGCTAGTTTGGTTCAGAAAAGTAGCGTATGGATTTTAGAGAGTGAGAAAGTTAAAAGATTTGATAAAGTCCTAAATACTGATTCACCCCCCCCCCCCCTCTCAGTATTTTCCCCAACAATTGGTATCAGAGCAGGTCCTTCTGCAGAAGCTTGATCGCTTGAAGGAGATTCGTCGCAATGGGAAGAAAGCAAAAGAAGAAGGCTACTCGAAGCAAGGAGATGTCTCAGAAAACCTGTATAGCAGAAATTGAAGAAGATGAATCAGGAAGTGATTGGGGCTCTTGTGATAATCTTCTTTGTGCAAACAATGGTGAAGATAGTGAAAATTATGCTATGGACCTAGAAGAAGTTATCAAAGATCAACAAAGAATATTTAATGAGAAGGAATCTGCCTCCAAAGATTTGATCTTTAGACTGAAAAGGATGTTCGATGATGTATCCAATCAAAGTAAAGGACTTGAAGCATATCTGGAAAAATCAAATAAGAAGAATGAAGAATTTGAAGCAGAAATCATCTCCCTCAAAGAAGATCTGGATAAATCAAATAAGAAGAATGCAAGACTTGAAGCAGATCTTGAAGCATCGAAGAAGAAGAATGAAGAACTCTTACAAACCTTTGAAGAACAAGGAAATGGGTGGAAAGAAGAGATTCTAAATCTAAATGATCAAGTAGAAGATGGAAGAAGGAAAGAAGAAAGCATGACGAAGCAATGTCAAGCCTTGGAGGTTGAGGTAAACATTCTCAAAGGTAAATTAGAAGAAAAGGTTAAACTTTTGAGGTTTCAAGATAGTACTAAGATTTTGGAAAATATTCTTAGTAGTCAAAGGTATCCTTCTATTAAACTTGGTCTGGGTTTTCATGAAACGGTCAAAGGAGAATCTAGTTCGCAAGGAAGTGCTAAAGATTCAAAGGATGTCAAAGCAAAACCTGAAGAGTTGAAAGAAACAAAAAGTCAACCAACGATCATGAATTCTCAAAGGATATCATTCAAGAATGTTGAATTTTTTAAATACGGGCATATTGCAGCAAATTGCAGAAGCAGAATATTTCAGCCACAAACTAGCAGATCCTACATAGAAAGGTACTCTGGTTTCTTCAAGGGATATTGTTTTTCATGTAACAAGTATGGACATAAAGAAGCTGATTTTAAAAGGAGGAAGATTAGAAATATTCATTGTGATTATTATGCTTATTTCTCTGGACACATGAGATGTTATTCTTGTAACAAGTATGGACATGTAGAAAAGGAATGCAGGTTGAACAGATCTGAGAAAGTGGACAATTTTCAGCACACAGTTAGGAAGTTCAAGCAAATTTGGAAAAAGAAGGAGGACCAGTCAGAAACGTAGGGGATACTGACCCTACTGCAGTCATCCACTTCTGAAGCTTACTTCTCTTATTGACTGCAGGAATGATGTGGGATACATTATGAGATTTAGTAATGTATCATCACAGGGGGAGAAATGTATGATAACTCTCATGGTTGATTTGATTACTCTGGTTATGTTTATTTCTGACAGTGCATCTGATGTGGAAAAGACAGGTACAGAAGGTACAACTTCAGGGGGAGATGAAGGTGTGAAAATTTCTATGCTTCACTTTCCATACGCGGGTTCGATGAAAAAAAGTCGCATATACACGCGAGTTCCAGTAGACACAGTCGCGTATGCATTAATGATAAGAGAATTGGGATGAAAGCTGAAGATCAGGAGCAGAGGTTCAGGGGGAGCATCAGTCTGACTGCTAATGATTGTACTGTTAGCATTATTCTGGTTATACTCATGCTAATGAAATGATACATGGTTTCTTATGTTGAAGATTATGGATGAGTCCTGTTTGCTTTCTGATGAAGAACATTCATTGCTGAGATGAAAGTCTTATAATTCAGAGATAAGGAAAGATCATACAGAGATTGTTGTTGATGACTTGCTGATGGAGGTGTTTAGGTTGCACAAGTTAAGGAAGAGCACTGGTTCAGGGGGAGCAGCAGGTTGAATACTAATGATTGCATTGTTGGCACTATGACTGCTTATTCTTTGGTTATTGTGATACTCATGCTCAAATGATGATGGCTTGATACATGGTTTATTATGATGAGACTTTGAATGAGCCCTGTTTACTGTTTGCTGAAGTTTATCTGTTGGATGAGATTGGAAGTCTTATGATTCAGAGATAAGAATAGATCATGCAGAGTTTGTTACTATGGTTGAGACCTTTTTCCTACATATGTTACATCATGTTAAATCTTGAAGATCTTGATGATATTGGACCACATGGATGATTGCTTGACACATATTTGAAGATGTTGTTCTGGTATGATAATTTCTCTTGGAAAAGATGTATTGATGCTGCAAAGAATCTGAAGGCTTGGTTACTAATGTGCTTATGCTACAACCATTGGATGACGCTTGAAGACACAACTACCTGTTCTATCTATCCGTATTCCAGGGAAGCATTCAAATATCTCAGAAAGAAGCTGAACACTATCTTTTTCTCACAGAGGATCAGATCTGGTTAAAATATAGAAGATGGTATTGGATACGTGGATTTCCTGAAACACAGTCGTGTATATACGCGAGTTCATGCACATAAAACCACGTATGTCTGATTGCTGACAAATTTCTGTTTAGGGTCAGCTTTCTTCAGCACAGCTGCAGTACTGTTTGGTATTTCTGGTATCTCTGGTGGTGTTCCAGTTCTTATAATACTGTTTCAATCTCTGATGTTTTAAAGATGCCTTGATGATTGGTTGAAAGTGTTCAGGATGCACAAACTAAGGGGGAGCCTTAGTCATATGGAAAGGATGCTTGGATGCACAGATTCAGGGGGAGCATTAGCTTTGCTAAGTATAATGCATTGTTGGCATTATGATGATTCTGAAATATGTTCTTTGAAGTCTTTTTGGTATTGGTCATAAATGGTCATATTTGTAATTTGATGAAAAGGTCTTGTTGAGACCCATGATGAAAATTGTAATATTCAGTCATGTAAGGACTTGACAAATTTGTAAACCCACTTGGTTGGGTAGCTGAGTCAAATTTTGTAAACCCACTTGGTTGGGTAATTGAGTCTCATATGTAAATCCACTTGGTTGGATATTTGATCTAAGTATGAGTCTTTGGTGATAGGAATTTCATAGAGTCATGTACTTCATTGAAAAATATGTTTGAAGATTCGGCATGAACTCAGGGGGAGCTTGGTCACTTCAGTATACATCAGATCTGCAGAACGCTTCTTCCACATAAGGCGAACAGGGGGAGAGAGTGTTGGTTTTGATCCGCCCTTTGCCCTTGATGTCAAAGGGGGAGAGTGACATGGTGTTTGAATGAAGAGAAAGAATGGTGTCAAAAATGGGGAGAGTGACATGGTGTCATTGTATTCTTAATGTACCTATCTGTTGTGATGATCAAACACCATCGTGGTTGCCATCAAGTCCAAAGGGGGAGATTGTTGGCAATATGATGCAGAGTGTTGTCCTTGATGGCAACCCACTTTATGAAGATGATGGAAACCTACTTAATGAAGTTGTTCTTGATGCTTGATGAGTTTATTAATGATGTAAATATGATGTAAGTGTTTTCCTTGATGGCAACCTTTGAATGAAGATGAAGACATGAGATTGTTGACATGTGTTTCCTTGATGGCAATCCACCCCAGATGAAGTTATTCTTGACTTGATGGACTTGGTAAATGATGTAAATCGATGTGATATGATGTTTTTTAGTAATATAGTGCTGAGTGTTGTCATTGATGACAACCCACTTGATAGAGTGTTGACCTTGAATGGCAACCCACTTGATGAAGATGATGGCAATCTACTTGATGAAGTTGTGATTGATAGAATATGTCTTGATGAACCTATTTAAAGATGTAAATCTGATGTATCTACAGAGAGTACAGAAGGCAATGAAGAAAGGAATTCAATATGTGCTAGATCTATGATGAAAAGAGTATGTCTCAAGGCATACGCGGATTTGTCTAGGGGAAGTCGCGTATGCACGCGGGAAACATCGTTCCAAGTCGCGTATGGGCAAAAGCGCTCATAAAGTGCAAAACCAGGGGTAACCACCATGGTATTGACCCATTGTATTGAGTAATGATTCGTCTAAATGACCCCGTCCAGGAATACCATCGGAAGCAATGTGGTTTTGGCTCGTGGTATTGAAAAAGGGTAAACTTATATAAGGAGAAGAAATTCATTGTACAAAGGATGAGAGGGGGTGCAAGAAGTCGGAGCTTGAAGGAATACTTCTCTCTGAAGTATATCTGAATGGAAAGGGTTACAGTTGAATGATAGATCTGAATGCATGATGCACCAAAGAAGAAAATGATGAAGAAGGGGATCTAGATCTGAAATGTATTTGTATTTGCTAGATCTGTTTATGAAATGATTAGATCTGAGATGAGGCGAACATCTATCTGAAGTAAAGGGTAAAATTTGTGTGATGTATCTATTTTGAAGAATTGCAATGACCTAAATGTTTGAAGAACCATACGCTAGTTTTTCCTGTGAAAAGAATAAAGGCCAGATATCAGTCACTATTTAAGAGAAAAGCGTTAATGCGTTATGGAAATTAGCTCTGTAATTTGTACAGAAGTATACGCGGGTTGATGTGATTGGAAGCGCGTATATACGCGGTATCAGTGAAAGGAAAGCGCGTATGCAAACTAGGGTTTGCTGAAGCAAGGGGTATGAAATGTCTGATCTATTCTACTGTGTTACTGCTATCTGTATTCTACAGTTCTGAGTTGTCTGTATTAGTGTGGTTGTATGATTGAGCTTAAATGTGTGGAGTGGGTCCAGTCTAAAAATATGATGATACGAGGCCTGCAAGTTGTGCTCTATTGAAGTTGTTTGGATCCAGTGTGAAAATTGATGAAACATGGTCCATAATGGTGCTAAGGGTTGTAGCCTTCAGTCAGGGGGTTGTAGCTCCCTCAATGTGCAAGGCTGCAACGAGATGAGTACAGTCGGAGTTCTTCCAGGAGAGGCTGTAAATGAGGCCTGGGTGGGGTTGGAGCCCTTCTGAGGCTGGCATCCAGTAGGTGGTGCCTTGCGGCCGTGTAGAGTCTGCGCCATCACATATGTTGTAAGATGTTTTCTATACAAAATATTGAAGGCTGAGCAACTGCAGCGGTGGTTTTCTCCCAACTTGGGTTTCCACCTAAAATCCTGGTGTTCATGTGTGATGCTTATGTGTGATGGTTTATTCTGTTCTTACTCCACATGTTTACTGTTTATTGAACATCTAATGAATGAATTATGGAATGATATAAGTGAAGAATTAATGGCATAAATAGATCTCTGTGTATACGCGAGTTTTATGAAGGATATCCGCTAGTTTGGTTCAGAAAAGTAGCGTATGGGTTTTAGAGAGTGAGAAAGTTAAAAGATTTTATAAAGTCCTAAATACTGATTCACCCCCCCCCCCCCTCTCAGTATTTTTCCCAACATCTTGTACAACTTATTACTGAAAGTAACAATAATAGTGCGAGGCCTAGAATCATACACAACATGTAGCTTCCACAAGTATGGTTAGCCTAATAATACATCAAAAACTTCAAGAGGAGAAACATCACATAATACCTCATCCGTGAAGGGATTGATGTTGTAGCGAAGGAAACACTATTTGCTGATGCAAAGATCCCATTGTTGGTGAAGCCACCCGATGGCATATAGTTGTTGGTGTGTTGTGGTTGGCACGCCCATTTGCTTCACGACCTCTACTGAAATGAGTTTCTTTTGGCTCCTGCTATCGAAAATGAACTGAAGTGGGGAACACTTCACCCACATATGACAATGGAATAGGTACTCCAACTCCTCTGGGTCTTTAGGTTCCTCCTTCTACATCTTGGTGGTGGAAACTATGGCACTAGTGTCCACATTGGTAATATGATTCCCTTTTTCATTCCCCTTGTTGGGTTCTAATTCGGGTTTGGAACATGCATCTGATTTAGAAGCCTTCAACTCAGCCACCAATGTTTTCTTGGCTCAACACTCACTTGTGTTGTGAGTGGATCTCTTATGTATCTCACACCACTTTCCCATGTCCTTCTTTCGCTTTTTGGTTTTTTCTTCACTTTTGTCTTTGACGGGTTGTCGTAGGCTACCCCTCCTTAGCTTTGTCTTTTGTTTTGCAGTTTTGGGGTGCCTTTCCCTTGCTTCTGATTTTCAAATCCAAAGTCTCGCTTCTTCTATTTGAATTTCTACTCAACCTTAGCAACATACCAGTATGCTGCACCAAGCGAGGAGATGTCGAGGAACTCCATTTGTTCATGGATGTATATTTGTAGAAAATTGCAATACTTAAGCACCAAATGTTTCTTTGAATCTTTGATACCCAACTTTGTTCATAGGGTATGGAACATATTCGTTAGCTCATGCACATCTTGACCACTTTGTTTCCATAGCGTAGTTCATTAGATGCACTTATCCTCATAGCTCCCCAAGGGGTAATATTGTTCCTTGATGACGTCTCAGAAGGAATTCCAAGTGGGTGTGGCCAAGAACAAGAAATATTCCCTCTCTTCCTTTTGCTCACACTAGGTTTCCCACCATTCCTTGACATGGGGGCTGCTTTGAGGAGTGCAAAAGTATTTTTTTCCCGATTAGAAAAGTCATGACCCAAAAAATATCCTTCTAATAAATTCAACCATCTACCTTTGGTGTCTTCATCTATTTTCCCCTCAAATATGGGAATGTCTAAGCTAACTTGTACCTTAAAAGGAGTGGCACCTCCAGAGTGGCTTCCAGATGAAGATGCATCGTGAGTGGGTAGCCTTCAAAGGATGTGGGAAAAGTTATGCATTGTCATGTTTCTTTGTTTCTCGAGGGCATCCTCAAGAAATATTTTGATAGGATCTCTTGCTCCCTCATATTTCTTTTCTTTCGTTATGGGAGGCCATAAGGGTTTGTGAATTGGTCTTGCAAAACTTCAACTAGATTTATCCCTAACTCCTTATACCCCGATTTCATTGGGGAAATCCAAAGAAACACTGAGAAAGAGTAGTGCCTCTCTGATACCATTTATCCAGACTTCTACATGAACGCAATAAAAAATAGAAATAAATGTCAACACCGAGATGCAGGAAAGATAAAACTTCATTTCATTAATATCAAATAACTGAAATATACATACATACAGAATGGAAATAAACTAGCTCAGACAATGGTAGCTTATCTTTGAAAAGAGATGTGGTGGCTACATGCCTCTGAATTGTGTTACAATGAGGCTCAAATGCCTATTGATTATTGATAAACAATGGAAATCCATAAACATCCAAAATCCTAACCCTAGGAGATGAAGCGCCAAAACTATGGCCCTAGCTTGGGTAAATTGTTACATCAACTTCTAGGGGTCGTAACTTTGGCATACAATCTTCGTTTGATGCGCACAATACCTAGTTAGAAATATCTATCTGAGGACTACAACTTAAAAGTGGAAAAAATTGGTCCAAGACCCATGCTTGCCCCGGTTTTCTCAAAAAAAATTTGTTTAGGGCCTCAAAATGGCTCAAGAAGTTTAAGACCCGAAAAAATGTCAAAAATAATAAGATGTGCTACAAATTAAGGAATCTGGAAAACTGAAAGAAACAATGGAAGGGGTCCAAATGGAATAGGAGGGTTGCCACCAATATCCACCTAGATCATTGATATTTGAGTTCACTGGGGTTCTTTCCTTCTTCCATCAATATTTCATACTGATTGGTATTTTTCTGGACTTTTCTTGGCGGCATTTGAGCAGTAACACGAGGGATTTCACATTACTTTTTTTTGTTGTACCTCCTAGAATCTCTCTAAATCTTCTTGGGGCTTGGATATAACTTTGTTGTTCTACAAATCCATTGATTCGGTTTGATTGAGGGGGCACTCCCAATACAAATGGCCATATTCATGGCATCTCCTACAATGGAATGGGATGTGCTCGTAGTCTAGAGGCTACTTCCATACTTCATCTTGATACTCTAGCTAAATGAATTGAAGGAGAGGCTCAGTTATTTTCATATAAACGTAAATCAAGGAATATGAAGTATAATGACATCGCCTTGTTGAATCAACTACCTTGAAAAAACTACCAATAGATTTTCTTATCCCTTCCAATATTTATGAATCCTAGAAATCCACAGGGAGGGAAAATAATCATACCCATACTGGGGTGACCATAACTTTCTCTTGATCTAGATTGTATAGTTCTTCCTAGTGGTGCATGAAGAGCCTGACCTTCTAGAAAAAATAGGGCCCATTTTCAAAAGCCCTCTCCTTATCTTCAAGACTAGTGAAAATCATTATGAAGAAACCCTAAACCCCCAGCTTCAGATCTATATTCCCCTTTGGTTGCCATTTTAACTGGATCCATTTTACCAGATCGTGTTTTGAGGGTCAAATGCCTATAAAATTACAAATTAATGCATGGTCTTTCATTAATTTCTGATAACTCTCCAGTTTTTTGTTGGGAATCACAAATCAAGGTTTTTTCACTGCTCTTGGTAGACATTGGCCCCATATTTTTTCCTTCAATTGTGCACCAAGGATTGGATTTCCTTTGGCTCCTCCTTCTAAGGCATTTGATGTCACAACCCCTCCTTGGCTACCCAATTCATATGTCGCGATGTTGCGGTAGCAGGGGATGTCTCCCTTCCCAACTTAAATACTCATGCTCAATGTTAGAATTCCAACAAAGGGAAAGACAGTGTTATGGTTTAAGAGAAGGAAACTTGTGAAAATTATTCAGAAATTGCAGAACCAAACCCTAGAAAATTTTATCTATGATCCTATATTCCCATCTACGTGATGTTATAAAAGTTTTTATTTTATGTGTTTGAAACTTGTAAAATATTATAATATTTTGTTGATATTAATTTTAATTTTTTCAAAATTCTCTAATATTTTTCAAATTTCATTTTTTTGGTGTTTATATCTCACAAAATACTTTAGATTTTTTTTTTTTAGCATATACCTTCTTTACACTCAAACATAGTAAATTATGATAAATATTTTAGTTACATAGTTAGAAACTCATTTTGATCTCATCCTTTCCCTTTCCTTTTTTTTCTCATCATCTATTCATGATTTTCCATCCATTCTCATTATTCAAGATAACTGTTCATTTTCATTTACAGCAAATATTTAATTGTTCAACCACAAAGGACTATATGCAACTATCTCCCTAGTTCTTATAATTACTTTTCTATTAAACTTCATATCTCAATAATTTTTTCTACATTAATTTGTTATTTTTGATTGAAATTGTTAACTTTGATTTTTTTAATTAAAATATTAATTTAAAAATATTAAAAGTAATTCAATATATTTTATTATAAATTTATTATTTTAAAAATTTAAATGAAATAAATTTATTAAGATAAAATAAATGTAAATATTTTATAAAGTAAATAAAAATATCAATTTTAATTTGTTTGTGTAAATATATACAAACCCAAAAGTAGTAAATAAAATAGTTTAAATTAAGATGTCACCTAATTTTTTATATAAAATTTGATATGGTTAACGAAGTCTTAAATTTAAAATATTAAAATAGTTTTTCTATCACTTTATGTATGTAAGGTATTTTTACATCAATGGTTTTTCTATGATGATTTTGGTTTGGCAGATTCAACCAATAGTAGAGACTTAATTTTGTCCTTCTCTCTCCAACATTTTTTGTTAGAAATTTCTTACTATAATGGCATTCCAACTTTTGGAAATTACATCTTATACTTAAGAATACTAAAGAAAACCAAGAAAAGCAACTAGAAACTTTACTCTTCTGTAGTGGATATGCTTTTTCCATAAAAAATACTTTATTATCTAATGGCTTTGAAATTAGTAACAGACTACTATAAATTAATTAGACAAATTATCTTGGAAAAATACAATATAAATAAGATTTTATAGCTTTTAATTTTTTAATTACGCCGTAAGGCATTATTATTTGAAAACAACTTTCTTGATGTGCATTGTGTCATAATGTGAAACCCTTAGATTATATGTTAGACGATTAAAACATTTTCAACCCTTGATGGAAAAGTTAGTTTACAATGCCGTTATGAAAAGAGAAAATGTTGAAGGTAGGGCATTGGGCAACCTGGACATTCTCAAATTTCAGAGCGGCATAAGTGTTATAGGGTTTTTGTACTGTCTGTTGATTATAGAGGTTTGTTTATTAGGATTTGAAGAATGATCCTCTCAACTCGTCATGCGAGCTTAATGTGAATTCTTTTAGTTTCAGGGGCAATAAGCACTATGAAATCTCCCTTGAAAACTTCCTTCAACTCTCAGACTGTAGCAACTCCTCAGCCTGTCTTGTTTATTGCAATATACCTATTCAACAAAACAACACAGAGTGTAAATACAAAGCCACTTGTTGTTACTCTCTTTCCAATACCACACTCTGGCAGGTAGGTTCCAACATTTCAATCTTTGCAAAGTTCCACTGCAGTGCATTTAGCAGTTGGGTTCTCTCCAGTCCCTTTGCTCCCGCTTTAAGTGCCGAATATGGGTTGAAGATGGAGTGGCCTTTGCCAAGTAACTTCTCAAACATCAGGTGCTCGGAAAATGCAGTAAGTGTGGAGGCAACCACCATCAAGGTGTCATGGCTTTCTTCTTTTAAGCATTTCAACTGCAGCGTCTGGTAAATCGTGTGTTTCAGCAAAGTCTGATTTTACTTTGGGATTGGGAAAAATGCACAATGAAATAGGAATATCAATCAATATGAATAATATACCAGTTTTTGATGAGGGTTCCTCATATTTAGCAATTGTTCATTCGGTTGTCTTCGAATGCAGACTACCCCCACATCTAATTTTAGGACTTATAAATCTCTACAGTTTGGGTTTAGAGTGAAAGGGGATAGTCGACTGAACAAAGGATTTTTGAGCTTTTTTTTCTTAGTGAAACCCATTTGTTCTAGAAGAAAGATACGGGGCACTGGTGAATTTGGAGAAGTGCATGTCAGTGGGGTTGAGCATGGCATTTAGGTTTTGACAAAGGGGTAGCTGTTAGCGCTGCAGGAGAGAATAGTACCATGAACTCAAATGCTCAACATGCCATGGTTGAATCCAATTCGGTTGAATCCTCCATTCAAAGTATGTTTTTTCTCTGTTTTTAAATTTAAATATTGCAATTGGGTAGAGTCCATTCCAGAGCATGCATTTTTCCTTTTTCCTTTGTTTTAAATTTGAAGTGTCTTTTTAGAAAATTGAAATAGGATTTTATTTTATCTTTATAAATTTGAATTGGGCATACTTGATTAATTTTTAGGGAACATTTTATTGCGAGGTCAATCCCCACAGTTGCATTGGCAATGTAGACTCCAATCATGTTCCTTTAGCCTCAGGTAGCGACTTTTAGGACCATGCCTAGCCCACCAAAGATCCCAATTCTAGGTGCTGCAAGGAGGTGAGACCTTTGGAATTTACTGTGGTTTAGGCCCCAATTATATTTCCATTTTATCATGGTGTCATGGGTGTGGCTGCGGCAACTGTAGGTTCGTATATGGCTAATAAGTTGCAAATTACTGGTTTTTGAGACATGATGCATTTCTCTAGAGAGGTAAAGGCATCTAATATTATGTAGAAGGGTTTTTAGGAAAATTTTAGCAGTGCATTGAAATTATTGTGCTCCCAATTCTCATGTAGGTTGATGGGAAACATCGTTGTTGAAGACCACCGGTGACTAAGAAAGAGATCCAATCATATATTTAGTAGTGTATTTGCATCTTTGCATTATATATTGCATCTTTCTAGGTGATTGCCATAACAGGGTTCTTATCTAGCATTTTATTAAATTCATGGTTTCTTAACGTAATTTTCCCCACAGACTCAAGTCTTTTGTTTTTTATGAGGAAACTTAAGTCTTTTGTTATATATCTTCAGAGACTTCTAAGGAAATTGAGAGCATACCTTTTTTCTAGATTTTAAATAGTGATGTTTTTTTTTCAATTAGTTGATGAAAGTTCGAGCCAAAGCTTTTATCATGTACTGAAGGAGCTATTGCAAGAAAATTATCTTAAGATATGGTATGAGATCACATCATAAGATGGTTTTAAAACACATCATAGGGGATTAGGATTATATGATATGAGGTGATATCATATCTTGGTTGAGGTATGATATGGAATCATATCTTCAGATGGTTGTATAACACACTCTAAGAACATATGGTATGAGGTCAGGTCATATCATTGTGAGGTATGGTAATGATATTGGGGTGTGATACAAGAACATACTTCTAGATGGTTGTAGGAGACCTGAGTGAATTGGATGAGGGATGGTTGTAGGAGACCTGAGTGAATGGTTAAGGAGGGCAAGAAGCTGACATGGGTAAGGATTAAAGATGCTAAACTACATGAATGCAATAGAATCTTGAAAAAATTCAGTTTAGTGGTGTCAAAATTGCTAATGAATGAATCTAGAATTCACATCATGAGACAAAGGGCTACATACCAACATTAGGCACACAAGAAAGAGGTACGTTTAATTTATATTTGACACTGATGCATATGGTATTTGAAACATGGTGTTTATATTAGTTGAGTCACTGTTGTGTAAGTCATACTTGCTCCTGAGATTAATTTTATGTGTGGCTTAAGCTTCTTGTTGCCATTAGACATAATTATAATGAAAAATCTCTACATATTCAGTTATGCATCTTTTATTTGAATTAATATTCTTTTGATTTTTGAGGTTCTCATGAGTGCTATCCTATTTGAAAATTTTTAGCAGATGGACTATGTGTAGGAATGTTATAGAAAGCAAATCGATCAACTAAATGAACATACTGAAAAAAGAGAATTAGAGTTGGAAAAGATGCACGAGGAGCTAAGGAAGGAACAATTAGATTGTTTCCACCAACTTGTAGTTGATTATGCTAAGCTCCCAATCGATATAGGAGTTGTGAATGATGAACAACAAGAACAACAAATCAAGTAAATTTTTTGTCTACATATACTTCTTTGAATTTATTTTCATTTATTTTCTCTTTCAAGGAAAGTTTATTGTGTAATTGGTAGATGTGGAGAATGTCATTATTAATTCATCACTTGATTTTATATTATGTAAAGTGTGTTAAAATTATAAAGAAATATTTTGGTAATAATCACATTACAATGAACAATGTCGACGCGTTGCAAACCAACCAGTGTGGTTCATCATCAGGACATTGATGAACCACACTAGTTGGTTCGAAACGCATCGACATTGGTCATTGTAATGTGATTATTACCAAAATATTTCTTCATAATTTAACAATGGATCACAGAAGCCAAAAATCTATAGATGTGTTAAACTTATTTGAAGTGTAGGTTTTATGAGTATGGTGTTGTTCGTCAAATTTTGAGATATTTCAGAAATCTGCAATTACCCAGTAAAATTAAAGCCTGTGTCCTATTTAAATATATTTTTGAACTTACGTAACTCTGGGCCATTAGCAGAATAACGCACCCATTCTTACTATCATAATGTGTTTCCGAAATGCTTAGATCTTGAGAACTAGTTAAACATTAAAATCCAAAAAGCAGTGTAAATAAGCAAATCGTTCATAGACTTTGGCATCATTTATTGCTGTTTTGAGGAAAGAATTGATTCAACTTACTTCATCTGCATATGCCTAGAAACTTATTTTTCCTTCCATGCTGGGAGTTTCCATCCTATACACTATTACTCAAAACTTGAATACTGTTGGACACCCTTGCACTGTTTTGTACATGGATAAAATAGAAGTGCCCCTTGTTAGGGGCATTCATCATGACAATGAACTTACCCATTTAGTGAGTTCAGATATATCTCAGGTTGATAATACAAAATAGCTGATGATCATACTAAATGTCCAAGTACAAGGTGGACTCTACCAAATTGCCAAAATATTTGATAATGGAAAATTTCAGCCCATGAAAAAAACCTTTGGAGTAGGCCCAACACCATATACATACTTGAACCAAACAAAAATAAACATAGGAATCATCTTCCTTGTAAATATCAACCTTATTAGTCCCCCTATAAATAAACATAGGCATTTCTCATATTTATAATTCCAAAAATTGATTTTTGTAGGCTCTTCATACCATTGTGTTGTTCATAGCAATGGTAAATGTTGTAGCACTTTGTCATGATTTTGTACAAGTGAAGAGGTCAAACTGTTCTAAATCCTTGCCTAGGGTAATGGAGTTTTGTAGAGGTTTGGTTGTGAATGTGTCAAGTGTGTACTCTAACCCATAATTCTGGCAATGTCACCCATGATGATTGTTGTCCACTGCCTTTTTCTGGAGTGTCAACTATCACCTTAAATTTGTTAGCACTTAAAGATTATCCTGGTATCTGTCATATGCCATCTCGAAGTTTCAACATGTTTGGGTGTACAATAGTTCATCTGGCTGAATTTCTTTTATGTCTAAATTAGTTTGCAATTCCTATTCCTTCAATACTATTGGGTCCTTTATGGTACAAAATTTACTGAAATGAGTGCATTATGTGTTTCACTCCTGGACTAGAACTAGGATCTAGCATTCCCGCTCAGACTATTGAATGCCTCAAGCTAACAACTCACAGAAATTAATGTGGTGTTAAAGACAAATACATGGTAAACTTCGAAGTAGATATGATGAATTTCAAAACATGCTGGCAGTGTAAAGTTTTCAGCACCCTAAGAGTTTGCAGTTGGTTATTGAAACATTGTTGAATTCTGGCTAACCTAGGAAGTCCATTTTAGGAATTTAAGGATTGTACCTTTAGTTTAGAAGGGATATATTTTGTGATAGGTCGAGAGGATTCTGAGCAGTATTTCTTTAAGAGTAGTGAAAATATTGAATCCCATTTGTTGCAGCAGAAAAATACAGGGCATGGACTCTGAATTTCATGAATTGTAGGTGTAGTGTGTTTGATCGTTGTATAATGCTCTTATCAACATATAAAGATAAAATAAAAAATCTATCCATGCTAATACAGATGCATCAAGTCTCAAGAACCTAAAAAAAATTTCTCGTTTTTGGTGCATAATACAGATGCATCAAGTCTCAAGAACCTCAAAAGTTTTTCTCATTTTTGTTTTCAACCTCCAAAGCATATGCTATCTGATTTTATTATTGTTCTGCTATTTCGCGTGTTTCTTTGCAATCCTGAAAATGAGCACACCAATGCTCTTCAAATGCCTCAGGGATCCTCTATTTTTTGGACAGCATCAAGTGACAAGGCACCTCAGCACGATTTCCTCAACCCTGAAAATGAGCAAAATAGGCAGAAGCTTTCTGTAATGGAAGATGAGATACCCATGGATATTGTTGAGCTAATGGCTAAAAATCAACATGAGCGAGGTCTATCAAACCTCAAACATTTTCATGGAAGCCATAACCTCCAGAAAGAGAGAACATGATTGAATATGAAAAAAGGAGCTATGAGTAAGTTCAATCAACATGTAGGGGGAGGAACAGGTCTCAAGCAGAACACTACAAAGATTAAGACACAGCCCAAACAAACTGTCAAAGTAAATCTGCTACCCTCATCAAGAAATCAGTGCCAAAGTAGTTTAGTAATAGAATATGGCCAAATTGATGTTTCCCGGGTTCTAACAGATAAGGAGGGAATTCCATACAGTTCATGTGAAGGTGATCTGACCAGGATGTAGTCAACTTAGTTGCTCAATCCATGGGAGAAATTCTTTGGAGATTTTTTTGCACCAGTGTTGGACGAAATAGTCTCTGTGTGTAATCTTCCATTTCCTATTATGTCACTAAATCACATTTTCTTAATGCTCAATGTCATCAGCATGGATCTTTCTCTACAAACAACATGGAGGTAGATTTTATGCAGTTCCAGTGACTATCCCCATATTGTGGCAATATGAAAATGCAAAACCTATGCAGGGAAGGAACCCCTGCATTACCAGACTTCACAGGTTCAGTGTTTCCAATTATTCAAAATAAATTTGAGTCCTCCAATAATCATAATGGGCACTCAAATCTAAACCTCATAGGCACTGACAATCAGCAATTCTTTAATGGGCAAAGTTCACATTTAGGAAATTCTGGCAAAACATTTGGTATTCCATCCGAGAGTCACAAAGGAAATGGTATCCCAAATCTCTCAATTACAAAGGATGGGGGTTCAGGTATTATTTATCTCAATAGACAAAGTAACTCGGTTGTATTGCAGCAGGTAAATGCCCAAGCAAGACAACCATTTGGGAAGAATTATTGTTTTCCCTCCACACCCGGGATGAGGCTAATGGGGAAAAGTGTATCAGTTCCAGAAAATTGTGGAAATGAAGAAAGCATGGTAATAGATAGTAGAGACAATAGACATTTCTCCCATCTATCTCAGGCTTCTTGACAAGATCATTTTGGTCGGTTTCACTCATTAGGGGTAACAGAGATAATTCAGAAGGAAACACTTTCTAGTACTGGAAGAGTGTATATAGGTTCAGAATCCATTCAAGATAGCATTTATATGAATGGAAAAACCACGAGTTCAATAAAACCTATACCTCCTGTTCCAAAGTTCAGGCCTTTTGGGCATTACGCCTCAAAGTGGCTCTCTGGAATTTTTATGCCTTCTTCAACAATCATTGGCAATACTGAAGTTTCTCTGGAAGGGACCAAATCTTCCTTGGGAGGTACACTGTTGTCTGGCCAAAAACAGAAGGAGGCAATGGAACATGTAAATACTTATAACAATGGCAATCTACAGATTTTCTCTACCACCCCTTCTACTTGTCAGAGTGCGAAGGTTGTAAAAGGGTTAAGTTCTACAAAAGGCTTAAGATCATATAGGTCAGCACCCATGTCTACGCATCGAAAAGGAAACCACAGATCTACTCTTGATATATTCCTTGAGAATCCCCAACAAAATGTAACAATGGAGGTGAGAATCCCCAACAAAATGTAACAATGGAGGCAGAGAAAGCGAAGGGACCAAAACTGAACAAAGAAAATGAGCAATCTTCTTTCTGTGGAGAAAAGGTTTCCAATTTAGAAATATGCAGACTGAATTAGAACCCAACTGAAATCAGTGTAGCTGGCGAAGAATACATGCAGATTCGATTATGAACATTTCACTTTATTTAACAGAGATATTGGACATGGTGAGCGGAAGATAGATATGGCAATCCCACAAGGGAAAAAACGTTGGAGAACCATAAAGAAAAAGCAAATGCAAGAATTCCTCAACCAGAAGTATGGTTATGTTGGTGATCCTGCCAAAACAAATGTGGACAATCTGGATATTTGGGGTAGGAATTTAGTTTTGTTAAAGAACTGATTGGAAACATCACTTCAAATTTTGTAAGCTTGTTTTCCAAAACATCCAAGGGCTTGTGGTTAGCTAATCACACTTCGCATTGCATTCAGCTGTGGACGATTACAATAGTCTCACAAGATTCAATCTTATGCGTTTTTCTCCTGTATTATTGTGCTCTTGTTGGACTTCATTAAAGACAAATCTGATGTTTCTTCAAGCCTGCCAGCATGTATAAACTCATGGATTCTATTTTGAAAAATAAAAATAAGGTTGAAAAACATTATTAATTTGAAGTTAATTTGATAGTTGATTTCAAAAATATTTTGTAAAGATGGAATTGAGGGTTAAGTTGATATTGAAAAAAATTATTAATTTGGTTGTTAATTTTGAGAATGTTTTGGAATCAGAAGTGGTCCATTTGTAAATATTCCTCACATTTTTCAGAAAAGAGGGTGCATCCTATCCAAGTTTGCAGACCTGGTGTTGCAACATGGCGAAGAACCAATCAAGTTTGAAGACCTGGTGTTGCAGACATGGTGTTGCAATTTGGTGGAAATTTTTTGGGTGATAAAGGATTTTACATTGAAACAACAATATTTTCAGATGTAGAGGTATTATTTGTTTAATTTATATTTTTCAAAATGTTAGTATATATATAGAAACTATGTGATGGTATATGCATTTTCTAGATAATTACTATTTCAATAAATTTGTGCAGAATGATATGCAGATTGCAAAGGAAGAAATATTTGGATCATATTGCCAGTTCCAAAACCACAGCAGATACTGATTTAGAATCCCAGATTGAATTGGCATGAATATCTTTGTCGGATAGAAATCGAATTGTTAATCTGAAAAAGTTGATAGCTATTGAAATGGTGTAAAGTTGTATGGAAATTTAAGCACAGAATAAAATAGAATAAGATAGACATCAATCTCAATACACATATCTTGCTTAGCAACTATTGAATCTCTTTAAAAATCTTAAGATGTTTCCTTTGCGACATTTCCTGATGTTGCAATTGCTAGTAATATGGTTTTCTATTATTTTAGTGTTAAAAAAACTAATAAATGAATTATTATAGGAAAAACACACACACACATACAATTTTATTTTATTTTATATCATTTAAAAAAATGAATATTATCAATAATTTATAGTTATGTATTTATTATGCTATACAATATAAATTTGGTATAACATATCATTTTAATCATGATTTAAAATATTATTATATAATTTAAAATATTATGATATAATTTTTTAACCATACTAAAAGTAATATTATAAGTATTTTATAAATATTATAAGTACTTTACTAAGATTTTTTATAGATGCATTATTTTTACTTAATTGGGGCAGTGTGTGGCAAACAAAAGAGATAGTTGGGTTTCACACACTTTGGGTAAGGTTTGTGAACACTTTGGGCTCATGCATAGGCATACATAGGTTGTGAACAATGATTTTGTCTTGTAATATTTGTATTGGAGAGTTTAGTGGATCTTATGCGTATGCATTTAATAATGGATTCTAAATCATCTTCTCAAATCTTTTATTTATTTAATGTACTTTGCACCTTTACAAACAATTGCTAATTTTATATAAGAAAAATAATTTCTTTTTATTACATATCTCAAATATATTAAATTTCTTATGACACCAATCATGAGTAAAGCTCTAATTTAATGGTTGTGTTAGTTTGGTCCCACAGGTCGAGAGGTTCATTCCCAAAAACACCTTGTACTCACTCTTCTTTGATTCTTGCTCACAACCTCATAAGCAAACTTTATACCTTGCTGGTGAGCATTAAAAAAAAAATGGTGAAAATTCTTATTCCGTTCACTCTTCTTTGATTCTTCCTCATAAGCAAAGTTTATACCTTGCTGGTGACCATTAAAAAGAAATGGTGTAAATTCGTATTCCGTTCAATCTTAAAAAGACAGACGTTATCTTCTCTCAACCCTATTGACAAGATACACAGGTTTCGATTTCAAGTTTAGGTGAATCCACTCGCTCTGAATCGCTTTATTAACGTGACAGAATTCTTATACCTTGCCGAGTATTAAAAATAGAAGAAATGGTGAAAATTTCTATTTCGTTTAAGCTTGTATTTAGTAACTAAGATTTCTAAGGAGGTTACTCGTTTTATAGTTTAAATACTATAAATTTTTTCTACAATCAAATCCACTACCCGATATATAAAACCTTAACAAATATGTGTTTAAGGAATCATTCTTTTTATGAGTTGTTACGTAAATGTTTCTTAGTTGTTACGTAATCCTTTCATTGTATTCCAAGAAATTGTACAACTCGGGTTTTCCGTTTACATAAATTTCCACGAGCGGACCGATTCTCGTGTCACTTTGCATTCCGACTATTGCTAGGGAACTCTTCCTGTTTGTGGGTTTTGAAATTGAGGATCATATAATATGGATCAAATATCTCGATCGCTGCAGTCTGTCAATATATATGATGATCATGAGGATCTGGCTGAATTAGAAAAGATTTTAAAGTACGAATTCAACAACAAAAGCCTCCTGGAAGAAGCGATAACACATTCATCCATGAATGACACCAAATCCTACGAGAGGCTCGAGTTTTTGGGGGATTCTGTTTTAAGTTACCTCGTAACAAAGCATCTCTACTCGAGGTACCCTGAACCTGACGAGGGCACTTTAACTTCCTTGCGTTCTAGCACCGTTGGTAACGAGAAGTTGGCACGAGTATGTGTAAAGCACAAGTTTCATCAATTCCTTCGCATGAAACAACAACCAGAGCTTCAACGTATTGTAAGTTTGGTTTAAATGTATAAATTGTTTCCAGTTTAGATCGATAAAATGGATTGTTTTCTGAAGATGAATTAGGGTTCAAAAAGTTGCTTTATCAACAATGAATGAGATTTATCTGAAACAACATCTTTTTACAAGTACAAAATACTAATCTAAGAAGCCTTAAATCTTTAAAAAAGAATTCTGGTCCAATTTCAAAAATGTGTATAAACAGAAAGTTCGGTGAAAAAGTCTTTTAAATTTCATATTAGAATTTAAATGATTTAAAATATTTCATATTGAAATTTTAAATGATTTAAGAAGTTCTAGTAGTGGGACGGATTGTTGTCATTTTTTTCAATTTGGATTCTTGAATTATAATAGGTCTGAAACTCTGATAAAGTTGACTATCTAAAGAGATTATTTCTTAAATCTCTCAATAACTAGAGCAAGTGTCTTTTTAGAAAATAAAACAAAAATAATAATTCGAAACATAATCTTATCTTTAAATGTCTGATTTACTATCTGTATGGAAAAAAAGTCAATCTAGTTAAAAATCAAATCGAGTGAGTGATGATTAAGTGCTTGGAATTTCATATTAAAATTTTGAATGGTGGTAAATACAAGTAATTGAGTAGTTTGAATTTCATATTAGAGTTACGAATGATTGTAGATAGAAATTCGATGAATTATTAGATTGAGTAATCCAGAGTAAATACAAATTTAGTAAACTAATATAGTAAGTGAGTAGTTTTAATTTTCGATTGGAATTTTAGATGGTTGTACATTGAAATTCAATGAATTAGATTGAGTAATTAGATGGTTGTACATTGAAATTCAATGAATTAGATTGAGTAATAGAGTGTTTTGAATGACAAATTTAGTGGTTAAGTTTTGCTAGTATAGTAGGTTGAGGATGGGGTTAGTGAGCAAGGCTATTCAGGATCAAATCTTATGAGGTGGTTGTGTCTTATGTTAGAAGGAGACATGCTAAAAATACAGTTATAGCTAAAGGGCTGGTGTGGTTGTGCCTTATGCTAGGGGAAGACATGCTAAAAATTCAGTTCCAGCTAAAGGGCTGGTATGGCCTAGGCCTGGTGAGATTCCTTGGTGACTTTGACTGCTTAAATGCCCTTAAGAAGACCCCTAGTGACTTTTACTGCTAGATACCCTTGAGGCTCCTCAAACCGCAAATCAAGCTTCGAAAACCACACTAGTGATTGAATGTTTTGAATTTTGTATTAGAATTTTGTAAATAGAAATTCAATAAACTAAATTTAGTAACTAAGCGTATGCCTAATTCATTATCTCCATGTCAGAAAAATTCAGGAGTTACCCTATTGATTTTGTGATGAATATCTCCATGTCAGAAAAATTCAGGAGTTACCCTATTGATTTTGTGATGAATAATGTGCAGATTGAGAACTTTGTAAAAGCCGTTGAAGACGAATCTGAATCCAAATCCTTCTGTTCCGGAGATTACAACTATCCCAAAGTTCTGGCGGACATAGTAGAATCTATAGCTGGTGCAGTATTGGTTGATAGTGGGCATTTGGTAGATAAAGTGTGGGAGGTACTTATTTACCTAAAGTCTCTCTTTCTCTTCCATGGTCATATTTCAAGGGTCATCTCAGTGCAACAGTTATTTATCTCAGAATTGTATACAATTGCAGGTATTCATGCCCTTGTTAGAACCTCTGGTGACTCCAGAGACGCTGCAGCAGCATCCCGTGAGTGAACTTCAAGAACTCTGCCATAAGCACAGGAAAGACATAGAATACAGATACTCTCAGAAGGGCAATAAAGTGAGGGTCAAGGTACTTATCGATGGCCAAGGGGTTGCGATTGGTAAAGACCAGAAAAGAGAATTGGCACAGAAAGCGGCTGCTAAACATGCTGTGAACGAATTAAAGGAGATCCTAAAGGAGGAAGATAGAGTAAAAAAGGCACGAGAAGAGGAGAAGCATAGCACCGGTCATTTGAACAAATTATGCAGCCAGAACAATTGGCCTCCTCCCTTTTACAGGTACGATCTAACGTCCTTTAGATGCAACTCAACTCCGCTTGCTTTCAAATTTTTATATTTATTTTGTTGGATTCCATTAACTTAATTTGTTTTCAGAATGTGTTTTCTAGGTTACAATAAAATCGGTAAGTTTTGGTAAACTTCCAAATAAGTAATTAGAATTCCAGAATAAAAATTACGAATTTCATAAAATCTTTATCTTTACTTTCTTGGATTCCATTTAAGTCTTTTTATGTGCAGTCAACTCATTTTTTTCCCATTGTTTAATCAAAGTATTTTCACATGGTTTGAAAATATTTTATTTATTAAAGAATTAGATTTTTTTAAAATCATTTTTTTTTAGTTAAATGAAATTTTAGTAATATATATTCAATTTTCTCTTATGATACCATGACAAAGTTGGAAAAAAGCGTTCCTAGTATTCTGATTTGAAAATATTAGTGTTTAAATATTTGTATTTTTTTTATGGAAAACATTGAAAAGGATAGAAGTAATAGATGATATACCTTAAGTTACCAGTGAGATTTTTTTTAATTATTAAGAATAATATATTTTATGAGAAATATAAAATAATATATTTATAAATATTATATTATATAAAAAAATTAATTAAACATAAATACATTTAAATAATTAATCAAATAATTATAAAATTCCTATCATCCTTGTTAAATTTGAATCAACTAGGGAGGGAGACATTTATGGGTACTCTAAATATAAAAATGAAATAGTATTATGATATGTATAAAAGATGCTTGATAATTTAGAATTTAAATTTAAATATAAATAATATGTTTTAGAATTAAATTGTTATTATTTATTGTAAATATTAAAATGATTATATATATATATATATATATATAATTTTAAAAGGAAAAATAAAATTAATATTTTTTTATATTTGTTAAACAATATTGATATCTTTTAGAATATTTTATTAATACAAATATTATATCATACTTTATAAATAAAGATGCTATACCTTAAATCACAAAGTGAATCCATGAATAAAAATAAAGATAATAAAAGATGTAATCAACCCATTATAAAAATTAAATAAATATATTTTTGATGTTTAAAATTTTTGTTATATTTTTTTTACTTATTTTAACGATGGAGGTGTTTTTAATTTTTATCACTTAAATTATAGGTTTTTTTTGTGTGCAATATTAGTTTTATAATTTCTTTTAATAGTCAAAATAAAACAGAATTACATTTAATGTTCTTTTAAAGGTAATGTCGAGCTGGTCACAAGACTAGGAACTTACTGACAAAAGAGCAACTGCTTATTAAGCAAGTTGAAAAAGTGGTTGAGTTACAACAGAAGAAAAACCATAGATACTACTAAACAATAGATTTCACACATATTTCACACTGAGAACAGATACCTTACAAAGAGCATAATGAAAAAACAAAGATATAAAAAGGTAGTTGACCATAACTCCATGAGAACGACACACCAACAGTTGACGATATGAAAAACATATATGGATTCAATCATCTAAGATAATCACTTAGAGATATGGAGAGGAAGGTGCAGTGGCCATGTTGAGTGGAGGAGCATTAATAATCACCTCCCCATTCCGAGGAGCCTCTAAATTATTATTAGAATCTAAGATTATATATCATTCCATTTTGTTCAGAGAAACCATTATGTCGTCCATGTCATAATGAATATCCCTTCGGATCCTTTTTAGTTCCTCCTGACTATCGAATAGTTTGTAATTACCTACCTATTTTTCTTAAAGCACCATTTCAAGAAGCGTCTCCTTCTTGTGAGTTGAAATTGAGTGCAGAAAGTATAATCTTTCCTTCCTTCATTTTTCTAGATCGGGTAATCATTTGGTGTTTTCACTATAGACTTTTAAATCTTAATAATACAAGAAATATCCACATTCCTTTGCTTCAAGGGTGTGAATTTCCTTATGCACTTCCAAATAAATTAAAATATAAAAAAAAAAATCACTACCGACTCCCAACCAAAAAGATCATGATGCCTAGAGGAAGATGCCCCTGGTGTGCCTCCTCTTTGACTAAGCACATGATGACGTCATCCCATGTGAGAGAAAAAACTACAATAAATCTTGAACAAGAGAAATTTTAACAACAAACCAAAATAGGATGACTATGACCCTAGATACTAAATAATAAGTGATGGATGGGTTGGAATGAGAAACTAGAAATTCAAGATTGATATCATCAACGAAGCTATGACCAACTATGCCTACACCAAAGTGAGTACTACAACCTTGATAAAACAAGACAAAAAATTGATTAACCTTTTGTGACCTTTTATGATTGCCAGAGAGTCCCTTGGAGCATGGAATTGGAATGAAAATAAATAAAAAAACTAAAAAGGAACCACTATAACAGACTCCAACAACCAAGATGGGATAATTAAATGACATTTCTGATGGACCGACACATTAAAAGTTTGTGGAGAGTAGAAAAACAACCAACTGAAAGGAAGAATCAAACCAAAAATTATGCAAGAAACACACAAATAACCTTGGTGACTCACGCTTGAAACCAATTGAAATATTGCTTGCCACAAGGTTACACTGGAATAATGACCGACTGAGATACCACACATCCATTATTGTTCCTATATTATCTATGATGAGGGACCAAGAAAATGTAGCGACTGTCGTAGCCCAATAGTAATAATGATCCCGTACTAGAGATCCACAAAGGTTCTTAAGAGAATGTAAGGAAGTGATAGTAGTGGGCAAGGGACGAGCTACAAGAGCATGCCCGAAACGAAATAAAAGTGATAATTTCCACCTTGAATACATGACTAAATTTCGCCACCCTGGGACTGTTGGAATTACTCCCAACCATCACCATAAATAAACAATGGCAACAACCCACAACTTCATTGAATTTTCTATGCAGGGAAGGACAAGGGGCAGACTACAAATCTGAAGGTGTTTTACGCAAAATCGAAATAGAGTACCCAAGCCACACACTCTACGTTTAAATTATTATCCACCACTTTACATACCTTTCTTACCCACAGATCGTAGCCCTCAACATTTTTGGTTTACCATTTAACGTTTCATTGAAATTTATTTCCCCGTCGATGAGATATCAGTGGGAGCCACCACCAACCTTTACCACATTAAAACCGCACACAAAACTTTTCATTCCACCTATTCCTTTGTTTTATGCATTTAAACTTACCGTGCTTTTCTGCGTCGCCATGCGCACTTGGAAACTCTTAGCGTTTAACTTTAAGCCTTCACCAAATTTTATTTCCACATTGATGCGATCCTATGGGACCCACCATATACTTTGCCACGTTACTGCATAAACCTTTGTTCGCCTTATTTCCTTACCTTTTTTGTATTTTTCATTTCCCACAGTTTACCACCCGCAACCCGCACTTCGCAAAGTTTAAGTTTTATTTCATAAATCCACCCGTAAGATAATTTATTTGTGATGCGATGCAATCGCAAAGGTGCACATGTCAAGCTCAGGAGGGTAGCACAAAGCGCACATTGTAAAGCTCAAGAGTTAGCAGATAAGCACCCACAGGTTAAGATGTTTACATTGCGATGCGATATGTGCCATGTCACATCACATATCGCAAGACTTAAGGTTTTCCCATAAGCACCCAAGTTAAAAGTTAAAATCGTTGATGAGAGATTTGTGATGCAGGCACTGGACGCGATGTGTTTTCAAAGCTGGAAACAATAAAATTACAGGTCCGCCATTTTGTGTTCTTTGTACATTGTGTCGTGTATAAACATCAAAAATAGATATGAAGGGTTTTTGGTTTTTACCCGTCCTTTCCCGCATTAAATTGCATTAAAACATAGGCTTTAGCCATTTTTTATAAAACCTGTGTAATTTCTCATATTTTTAGACAGAGAGATGAATCAAATTTAGAGAAGAGTTGAATAAATTTAAAATTGTTCCTCTCCTGTGTTAATTGTTGTCTATCTATGAATTTTATTTACACATTTGTGCATTCTTTGTGTTCTGGGGGAATGCATCTCCCTCTGTGTTGTGTTTATTTACAATTTCAAACATGGTACCATAGCAAGTCTAGACTTTCAGTGAAATAACAAGTATTTAATGAAGAAGTTGAAAGATTATTTTTGAGAAGCTGATTCTCTAGCAGTGAGAAGTTTTCTGTTTTACACAATCAAAAAGTTTTTTTTTTAACACAGTCAAGATGGCAGCAGTAGGCACAAGCCTAACTAATCCCCAACTAGCATAGTTCAATGGGAAGAATTTTGATTATTGGGTCATTATAATGAAGGCCCTATTCTCCTCACAAGATATTTGGGAGCTCGTGGAAAATAAGAAGAAGGACTCCAAATGCAGTAGCATAGAATGTTTTGAGACAACCACAAAGAGATTTGTTGAAAGAAAATAAGAAGAAGGACTCCAAATCCCTCTTCTATATTTTCCAAGCAGTACATGAGAGTATCTTCCTAAGGATTGCAATAGCAAAAAAGTCTAAGGAGGCATGGGATACCCTCCAAAAAACCTATCAAGGCATGGCAAAGGTGAAGACAACAAAAATTCAAATGCTGAGAATATATTTTGAAACTCTCTGTATGAAAGAGTTTGATAACATAGACTCATTCTTTACACATGTGATTAGGTTGGTTACCCAAATCATGTCTCATGGAGAGACACTTGAAGAAAGGAGAATAGTTGAGAAATTCTTAAGAAGTATACCATCAAGGTTTGATGCCATAGTAGTGGCCATAGAAGAGACAAAGGATCTCTTACATTTTTCAGTGGATGAGCTTCATGCATCATTGATGTCTCATGAGCACAGACTGAACAGAGAAACAAACTCCTCACTGGAACATGCATTCAAGACACAAACTTTTTTTGGTAAGGTAGAGATTGATGAAGATCAAACTACCGAGGAAGAGGAAGAATCCCACACAGAGGTAGAAGAACCAGCCCTGCAAGCACATGTGGAAGGGGCAAAAATCAGAATCCAAACCAAGGCTCAAGCCAAAATCAAACACAAGGACAGAGGTATGATAAATCTCAAGTCCAATGTCATTATTGTAAAAGGTATGCTCATTATGCAAATGAATGTAGAAAGAATAAAAATGACATGGGTAGTGAACCTAGTGCAAATTTCACAAAAGAAAATCAAAACCATGTGAATTTGCTTTTAACTTGTAATGTAGCACAAGAAAAACAAGAAGATGTATGGTTCTTAGATTCAGGGTGTTGTAACCATATGAATAGAAACATATAAATGTTTTCCAATATAAATGAAAGTGTAAAATCTGAAGTGACAACGGGGACTGATAGAAAAATATCTGTCATGGGGAAAGGAAGAGTGAACATACTAACAAAGAAGGGAGAGAAGAAGTTCTTGCCAGATGTCTATTATGTCCCTGGCTTGAAACGCAACCTTCTAATAATTGGACAACTCGTGCATAATGGTTACAATGTGTTTTTAAAAAATGATTTATGTACAATCATGGATATACCTCCTAGTAGACAGGTCATTAAAAAAGTGCATATGAAAACCAAAAAAATGTTTCCTCTCAAGATCAGATCAGACTTGAAGGAAGGAGGTGTTGTAGCAGCTATCACACAAGAAGTCTTTCAAGAAGAAGTGAAATATGAGAATTGGTTATGGAATTTGAGATTTGGACATCTCAATTTCGGAGGTTTGAATTTGATGCATAGAAAAGGCATGGTAAAGGGATTACCACTCATAGAGAAACTAGATAGCCTATGTGAACGCTGCATCCTAGGAAAACAACACAAAGAGTCATTTCTAGCAGGAAAGAGTATAAGGGAAAAAGCACCCTTGGAGATTGTACACTTAGATTTATGTGGATGAATGCAGACGCCATCATTATTTGGTAGTCATTATGTTTTGACGTTTATATATGATTACACAAGGAAGACATGGGTCTATTTCCTAAAATAGAAAAGTGAAGTGTTTGAATAGTTCTACCACTTCAAAAATCTTGTTGAGAAGAAAAGTGGACACAACATAAAAGTGTTGAGAACTGACAGAGGTGGAGAATATATCTCCAAAGGCTTCCTACATTTCTACAGGGAGCATGGGATTCATAAGAAATTTACCACAAGGTATACACCTCAGCAAAATGGTGTAGCAGAAAGAAAAAATAGGACCATCATGGACATGGTAAGAATTATTTTGAAGGCAAAGCACTTGCCAAATGAGTATTGGGTAGAAGCTATCAATTTTGCAGCATATATTTTAAATAGATGTCCAACCAAAGATATTATGAATAGAGTTCCAAAAGAAGCATAGAGTGTAACAAAGCAAGTTGTCACACACATGAGAGTGTTTGGATGTGTGGCATATGCACATGTCCAGGATAAGTTAAGGAAGAAGTTGGAAAACAAGGGGGAGAAGTGTATATTTATTGGATACAGTGATGAATCCAAGGCCTAAAATCTCTATAATCCATCAACCAAGAAAGTAATAATCAGCAGAGATGCTCATTTCATAGAAGAATAAGCTTGGGATGGAATTTTAGAGAAGCGAGTGAATGTAAATACGTGTATTTCACATGAAGACAAAGAAGAATTGATTGCAAAAAATAATTCCTCAACAGTGGCTCCTCCTCCAGCTACACAAGCTCAATAGAGCACACCACAAGCAAGCAATAGAACAACATTTCGAAACCAAGGAATTTCTTCTCTAAGCACACCACAGGGATCAACAACTCCCTCAATTTCAAGTGCAACTCCAAGCACATCTTCGGCAAGTACAAGAAGACCAAGATTAAGAAATTTATGTTGAATTTATGAGAAAGAAGAAGTTGATAATAATGCTGGTATGAATTTTTTATTTCATTTATTTTTTCATGTTGATGACCCAATTCATTTTGAAGATGCATTCAAAGAAGAGAAATGGATTGAAACAATAAATGAAGAGATAGGAGCAGTAGAAAATAATGACAGATGGGAGTTAGTGGACCTCCCATAAGGAAAAGAAGTTACTGGAGTAAAATGGGTCTATAAGACCAAGAGAAACATTGAAGGCGAGATAGAAAGGCACAAAGCAAGTCTATTTGTCAAAGGAAACAAGCATTAGCAAGGAAGAGACTATGAGGAAACCTTTTGACTAGTTGCAAGGATGGAGTCAATGCAGACAGTGTTGTCAATAACAACACAACAAAAGTGGAAATTTTATCAAATGGATGTGAAGTCAACATTCTTTAATGGAGTGTTGAACTGGCTATGAAATAGAAGGCCAAGAACAGAAAGTGTGTAAGTTGAAGAAAGCTCTTTATGGGTTGAGGAAAGCACCACGAGCATGGTACAGTAGGATTGATGCTTACCTGATAGACAATGGGTTTGACAAGTGTGATGGTGAACCGACACTCTACATCTAAGAGAATGACAGTAAAATTATTATTGTTGTTTTATATGTAGATTATTTTATTTTCAAAGATAATGATGTTTCTCTCATTGCTGATTTTAAATAATTTATGAAAAGTGGGTTTGAAATGAGTGACTTGGGTTTGGTGAGATATTTTTTGGGCATAGAAGTAAAGAAAACAAAAAAGGGGATTTTATATCCTAAGCAAAGTATGTTGAAGAAGCCTTAAAGAGGTTCAATATGTAGAACATCAAAGTATCAACAACTCCAACTGTCACGGGATTGAAATTGAGCAAGGAATATTGCAGCAAGAATGTCGATCTGAAATTGTACAAAAGCATGGTTGGCAGTCTAATGTATTTGACTACAACTAGGCCTGATATAATGTATGCAGTAAGCTTGATATCCAGATTCATGGAGACACCCAAAGAGACACATTGGCAAGCAGGCAAGAGAATTTTGAGGTGCGTGAATGGAACAAAGGAGTATGGTGTTCTATACTCTGAAACTGATAATTTTAAGCTGATTGGTTTACACTGACAGTGTTTGGGCTGGAATTGTAGATGATAGAAAGAGCAAATCAAGGTATGTTTTTCATTTGGGATCGGGAGCCATTTCATAGGATTCCAAGAAGCAGCCTATAGTTTCATTATCAAAATTAGAATCTGAATATGTAGTAGCAACAACAACAACAGGTCAAGCAGTTTGGATGAGAATGATGCTGAGAGATTTATGTCATGAACAAGACAAAGAAACCACAATTTTCTGCAATAACAGCTCAGTAATTGCATTGTCAAAGAATTTTGTTTTCCACAAGAGAATAAAGCATATTGATGTTAAATACCATTTCATAAGAGAATTAGTTAACAATGGTGAAATTGTTTTGCAGCATTGCAGGTCAGAGGAACAGTTTCATGATATCCTCACAAAGCAATTAGGACAGAAGAGTTTTGTTTATCTCAGACAATGTCTGGGAATGGTTGAAGACGAAAGTTGTGATTAAGGGAGACTATTGGAATTACTCCCAACCATTGCAATGAATAAATAGTTGAAGCAGCCCACAACTTCAATGAATTTTTTGTGCAGGGAAGGACAAGGAGTAGACTACAAATCTGAAGTCATTTTACGCAAAATCGAAATAGAGTACCTGAGCCGCACACTCTATGTTTAAATTCTTTACCCACCACATTACTTACCTTTATTTCCTGCAGATTGCAGCCCGCAACATTTTTGGTTTACCACTTAACGTTTCATTGAAAGTTATTTCCCTATCAATGCGATATTAGTAGGACCCATCACCAACCTTTACCGCATTACAACTGTGCACAAACCTTTTCAATCTACCTATTCCTTTGTTTTATGCATTTCACACTTACCATGCTTTTCTGCGTCGCCACCCACACTTTGCAACTCTTAGAGTTTAACTTTAAGCCTTCACCAAATGTTATTTATCGCTGACGCGATCTGGTGGGACCCATAATATACTTTGCCACATTACCGCATAAACCTTTGTTCGCCTTATTTCCTTACCTTTTTTGTATTTCGCATTTCCCACAGCTTACCACCCACAATCCGCACTTTGCAAATTTTAATTTTTACTTCTTAAAGCTGCCTGCAAGATAATTTATTTGCAATGCGATGCGATCGCAAAGGAGCACATGTCAAGCTTAGGTGGGTAGTGCAAAGCACACATCACAAAGCTCAAGAGTTAATGGATAAGCACCTGTAGGTTAAGATGTTTACATTGTGATGCAATATTTTACATGCCACATCGCATATCGCAAGACTTAAGGTTTTCCCGTAAGCGCCCAAGTTAAAAGTTAAAATCATCGATGAGTGATTTGCGATGGAGGTGTCGAACGCGATTTGTTTTCAAAGCTGGGACCAATAAAATTACAAGTCTTCCATTTTGTGTTCTTTCTATGTTGTGTCATGTATAAACAACAAAACCGGAGATGAAGGAAGTTTGGATGTTACCTGTCCATTCCCGCATTGAATTGGATTAAAACACGGACTTCAGACATTTTGTATAAAACCTGTGTAATTTCTCATTTTTAGAGAGAGAGATTAATCGAATTTAGATAAGAGTTGAATAAATTTAAAATTGTTCCTCTCCTATGTTAATTGTTGTCTTTATGTGAATTTTATTTACACATTTGTGCACTATCTGTGTTGTGAGGGAACACATCTCCCTATGTGTTGTGTTTATTTACAATTTCCAATAGGGACTTCAGACAAACTATTATACAAGGCCACAATCTGAAGGATGTACATGCATATATGAAAAAATCGTGAGAGAAGACACAGAAAAAATACTATGTGTTTCAGCACCTCAGGTTCCTCCATCCAATTACCATGTATTATTATGAGGACATTAATGTGTCACAATTTCCTACCATATAGCATCTTAGCTTCTTCCAGTTTCCCGAACGTTTGCAACACCTCCATACCTATAGGGATGAAGCAGATGTAGTGATAAAGAAGATGGAATATCGAGACATTTTAGCAAACCCAGATACACCACCTCCTATTATGAATTTAATTTGATAAGCCTCACACCATACAATATGAATGTGTGAATTAATTCTCAGCCACACATAATTTCTCTTAGGCCAAGTGGAGGTCATGACTCGCACTTTGAGGATCACCTCCAAATTGGATAAATGATCTCATTGCATGTCACTCATTTTTCAGAGGAATGATCATTTTTTGGAAACCTTTGGATTTTGCAATTCTGATGAGACATCCCGATTGGGTAAAAAATCAAATTATAGTTATTTTGAAGGGAAAACATATTTTAGGATGGAGTTGTCTACGAAGGAGGAATTGTCTGGATGGCCAAACGTGGTTGGAATATTCGCAAAAAAAATTAAGAAATCTTTCAGTAGGAGTGTTTGAATCCTATCTTTTATGGTGGAAATGGATTCAGCACCATCAAAAACCTCTAAGGTGCCTAAAATATTGAATTTTGATAGCTATAACCTGGATTTACAAAAATCGCTGCCATATTTTCTTAAAATCTTACCCAAATTTCCATGATTTTCAGGGTACAAAAGTAGTCTAATTAAATGTATTTTAGGATACTTATTCTAGGATAGTGATTTGAAAATTCAAAAAGCTATAAGCTTCTCTAAGCTCCTCTTCGATGTACAATTTCTAGTGCAAAATTAATAATCGAAATTTTATAGATTTGTCTATGTTAAGAAATATATATATATATATATATATATATATATATATATATATATATATATATATATATTTATATATATTTATTTCCTTTTTCATATTATTTATTCAAAGGAATTGGCAATCACTTAAGTCTCATATTCGGTGACAAGAGGTGAATTCTAGTTGCTACCATTATAAGCTTTACGACCTACAACCTATCTTCCTATTAGTAGATCGGTTTATATTTGGAGAATTGAACCTACGATTACTTGTTCAATGGAAATCACAAACTAAGCTACACCTAAAAGACATTTTCTACTTTATTTTTAATAAAGTAATTTATTTTATTTTAATTATTTTAATATTTAATTTGATTTTATGTTATATGAAATTATTTTAAATTTTAATTATGATTATAGAAATGCATTCTAATTGATTTTTAATTTATATTATTGTATTTTTGAAAATTTTATAATAAAAAATTTACAATATTAAACAATTTTTTTAGTGTTTTTTTTCCATATATGTTTATATGGTGTTGATTTATATAGACTAAGATCTAAATGGTTTATAAAAACTTAAGAAGATAAGAGATTAATTAAAAAAAATAAAATTTTATTTCTATGCTAAAAAATAAGTGAGAGAAGAGCTCTTAGATCACCATTGTTTTGTTGAGTTAAAAGGTCATGTGATATATATTTTAAAAATTAGATATAATGTGAGTATAACATGGAAAATATATGAGAAAGCACTTTTCATCTCCAACCCTTCTAGGATTGCACAAAATACAAAGCCTTTCATCCAATGGTGTTTTCATAATTGAATAATGTCCAATTTCCTTATGAATCTCATGAGAATTATTTATAATCTTGAAAATGTTCCTTTTCTTCATAACATTAGTTAAGACAGAGAGATAATTTTGGTTGTCGAGATTGCGGTTGATCACCTTCTTATAATATCATACTTTTCTTTTCCTCTCTAGCTCTTTATTTCTCCACAATTTCTCCTTAATTTTGGAATTAGTAATGTTTTTAATATTATCTGAATTCTACAAGATGATCTCCTCCTTGATTCCCCATTGGTCTACCCAAGACTAGGCATTGTTATACCACACTCACGTGAGTCGAAGTTGGGGGTTTTGGCTAGAGTTAGAAGAATTTTTAAGAAACATTTTGACATCCATGTTGTACAAATTATTGTTATATATAAGATACCTAGTCATATGTATGATTTCAATGGGTGAAGCGCTTGCTCCAAGCATGATGATAATTTAGGGAGTATTCCCCTAATCTTGAAGTTATAGGTTATAAAATACTTTATATTTGTTTAATAATCCTCCATGACTCTCTAGATATAATTCAACCCCAAACCTCACATCCATATAAAATAATAGGAGTGACAAGAGTCTCAAAGAAGAGCTTAATTTTATTCCAAATCAAAATATTTACCAACTTACAATTGATTTTAAGCCCATGTCAAGATTTCAAAGATTTTTTTATCCTTTTCTAAATTCTATAATTCAAATTTAGCTTATTATGGATGTCAATTACCATATATTTATATGAAGGAACTTCCTTCAAGGAGCTATCATCATAAATTAAATTATCATTTGTGATCTTTTTGAATTTAATCAAACCTCCTCCAATTTACTCCAAAATTACATTTTTGACCCTCTACCTCAAGTCTGAAATTTGTACCTACAACTTTAGACCCTAGTAGACTCTAAAAACCCTAGCTTTCTCACATGTGTGAGCAGAAATGTTGTCAAAAGTCAAATTTTAGGTTTCTTCTTGAGATTCTTCCTTTTCCTAGACCTTCGATCCCTTTTTCTTCTTTCTTCTTATTGCAGATTGAATATGAAATAATTGTGTGCTAATAAGGTTAAATTTCCTTCTATATATGCTTCACATGGAGTTGAGTTAGGCCTCTTCTATTCTGACTTTCTTTGGCAGGTTTGACTAGTTGGTCATGGAGGATAGAAATGACTTTCTAGACTCAAAAATAAATTATTTTACATGTTACAACTTGCCCAAATGGGTCTTACAAAAATTATAATGACTCTCTTGACTCATGGAAAATATTCTCTTAACTTGAAAAACACTAGGACCATGAAATGCATGCTTGACCTAGTTGACCATTCAAATGGAGCATGAAAACCATTCCTCAAAATAATATTTTTATTTTTTTGCTTATTACATAACGTATACATAATGACATCAGTATAGTGACTATTATGAAGACCAAAATTAGATACTTTTTCAAACACATATGAGTGAGGGTGGGTCCAACACAACCTACATCATACAAATACACTTCTATCTTATCAATGTATATGCCAAAAATGGAAATGGATAACGGACAACTTCCTTAACTCTTATATTGCATTTAATTTCCTCCAACTAGCTGTAAATGGTATTAAGCCTGGAAATACAATTCTCACATAGATTTTTCACAATAACTCTCAACTAGACATGAAACATTATTTCTTCTAGTCTTTCCCAGAGATTTTTTCAAGGAATGGTTTCAAAATATTTTCTAATGTAAAAAAAAAAAACGTAGGACATCGGTTTTATTATTATGCCACTCCTTTGCAATTATCCTAAGGATGACAAGATGAACCGAAATTTAATGATATCTCCTAACCCCATCTTTTCCTATAACTATTTTATCATAGCTTTCAAGCCAAAGGGTAATTTTTTTTTCCAAAATAAGCATGTATAAATTCTCTAAAATGTGGTTAATAATAATGGTCCTATACTTAGAGGGAGTGATTTCTTGATAAGGCTTTACATCAAAGGCTTAAGGAATCCTTTTTCACTAGTAAATTAAACAACCTATGTATATGCAAGATGAGGATAAATTATCTCATTTCAAAAATTTAAGCTCGGTAGCCTTCAATGTCCTTATATTGCCAAAGATAATATATTACATTGTATAGTGGCATTCAAAATGGTTTTGATGGCATTAGGGTATTCATAGATGCTTTTAAGCTAAATATTCCAGTTCCTCAAAGGAACCAAATGATTTTATTTAGTATAATGAATTATAATTTTCATCCAAAATTTTCTAGGTTAAGACTTAGAGATGTGCAATAACTACTCTCGATTTTTACTAATATAGTATTCTTTCTTTCTTTTAATAAGAGATTTGTGCACATTTATCTTATCAATATTTTAGGTTTCATTACGAGCATCCTTAATTTCTTTTATAGCAATTTTGAAATCATCATCATAACAAGAGTTGGTAGTTTATTATTATTTACATATGGCACCTTGGTAGAGAACTTGTTAATGGAATAAGAGTTGTAACAAAATAATTATATATGTTTTCAATGTTATTCTTATAATTTGAAAAGTGTAAATCCTATTAAAATCCATTGAGAGAGAACCATTTTAATCTTATCATAAATCATGTGGCTTTGACTCTTACAATTCCCATGTGTGTGTTTTTTTTGTATGGAAAGGCTTATAGTCAAGGCTAAAGCTCTATGACCTAAATCAAACTCATATTTATTTAAGAGGTTAAAGTTTACAATTTGGTTGGAAATAGGTATATAAGATATCATATAACCATAATGCTACTTTTAAGCTCATGGATACAAGCCATCTGGTTGGATTTCGGCCATTTGGTTACACCATTGCAAATTATAAAGATTTGAAAAATACAAGATTTCACTAACTCAGTACTAAATAAATTATCAGTTATGTCTTCATTTTTTTTTTTTTTTTCATTATACCATCTAAACCAAGGTCCTCATCTAGTTAGGTGGATGAGGTTTCGAATAATTACATACAATAATAACTTAGTTAAATGTAGTTCTAGCATTAGAGCCTCCTAGCAAGAGGAAATCACCATCATTCCTTAGAGTATGAATATCTTTCTCTAAAGTATTATAAGGTAATTTATTATCTATATTTTTAACAAGTTTCAATATAATTCCTCCTAGTGTTAATGTCAAATATTTCAATCCAAATGTATTGATTCAGGTGGTTTATCTAATGAATATTATTGTGAGGAGAGTTACACTTTTTATATAATAGGTTAATCCTCAAATTCCCTTTTGAGAGGATTTATTGTTCCAAGTTTACCGAAAAATGAATCCATCTATGTGAGGGACCTTAGATTCATCATGCTCCCAAGTTTCATATAACAAGATAGCATCAATTTCACTAGGGATCCAACTTAACTCAGGACCTTTTATGTCATGAAAATCCAGAACACTTCCAAGCCATAATATGAAACCATCTCCGGGAGGGACCATAGACTCATCATGCTCCAAAGTTTCATATAACAAGGTAATATCAATTCCACTAGGGATCTAACTTAACATAGGACCTTTAAGCCATAAAAATCCATGACAGTTCCCAAAGTCAATCGAAACTATTCCAAATTCTTATTTATTACTCTCGTTTTGGTCTCTATCCCAATAATTGCTTTCTTATTCCTAATGATTGCGCATTTTCATTCCTTTAGAAATTAAATTATTAGAAACTAAATATAAAATCCATTCCATTCAATTTGAAAAGATTTTAATTACAACCATGTATAAAGTCACTGAAAAATGATATCAAACATTAAAAATAAAAAAAAATAAAGTCATTAAAAATAAATTTTATATATATATATATATATATATATATATATATATATATATATATATATATATATATATATATATATATAATAAATATTTTATATTTAATTTGAAATTAAATGATATCTTCAATTAAACATCTATAATACCACAAAATTTCTCAATGAAACCATATAAAAGGTCACAAATATATATATATATATATATATATATATATATATATATATATATATATATATATATATATATATATATACTTTTTTGAGGGATCACTAAACACATTTTTAGTACTTTAAACTTATTGCATAAAATTGGTCATGAAAGATAAGTGGAACACATTTCAATACTTTCAACTTATAGTTTAATCTTGGTCATGCAACATAAGGGGATGCTAATTTTTGTCGAAGGTATCGTTAACGGTTGTATAAGGTATTAACAACATAAGAATTCTTAATTATAAGGTGTTATTAGTTTTTTCCTACGTCAAGTACTATAGTTTTTAGTATAGTTCTTACCTCAGAAGTTAAGACCCTTTCTTTATGCATAATTTCGTATTATTAGTTCCTCTTTCCCTGGGAACTATAGTTTTTTCCTTGATAGTTAAGGAATTTTGACCATGTATAATTTCATGAAAAAATTATACCTATATCCAAATTTTATTTGAATACTGTAATTTTATGATTGATTTCAAAATCAAATTCAATATCATGGCCTTTTGACCATGTATAATTTCATAAAACCTTCTAGGGTCAGTTTGAGGCCTTAAATGGATTTTTTTGAGAAATAAGTTTTGTTTTTGAAGAATAAAATCCCTTTAGACTATTTCACATTGAAATATCATTACAACAGTATGAGAATCATATCAATCAAAGTTCAAAAACAAATGTATTCCTTTCATAATTTTACCTACCATGTTTGACCACCATAATTGAAGAGGATTCCATGTCAGCTCTCATTACTCATAGAAAATGGCTAAGAACATGGGCCCTATAAAGAATTCTCTATAAGAGTTGATTTTTAAGTCATATAGAGGGTTGAATGGGCCAAATTTAACCCCCTAGATGGCTATTAAGCTATCTTATCATGGGGTCACTACAAGAAAAAGGGGTTCAATTCTATTCTAGTGCATTTTATTCTAGAGTAGAGAAGAGTAGTTAAGAGTGGATAGATAGGAACAAAGAGGCTTTGTGTTTTGTAGTGGCCCACAAGCCAAGGCTTTCACTCCTTTTTTATTTGTTTCATTTCCATTTAGAGAGAGAAATACATAAGAAACCTCACCTTCTAGTAAGGGTTTCCTCTTGAAATAGATTCTTTTAGGTCATGTCTTGGTGTTGTTATGGTTTGTGAGATAACCTCTTCTCAATTTTCCACATCTTATATATTTCATGAATACAAAGAAAATAATAACTTAATAAATATATAAATCTAGGAAAAATTAATCCTCATAGTATATATTTCATATTTTAGTATATTTTTATCAAATATGTTGTGACAAACTCTCCATTGGAATATCAATGTTAGTTAAGAGATCATATTGGTATCAAAACTAGGTTTATTTCAGTATTTTCTAGGATGTGGCAAAGGATCTAAATTGATTTTAAGAAAAAAGTAATAAAAATCTACATACGATTGAAAAATATATTTTCAATAACCCTCGAGACTTAGCAAAGGAGAAATTTGTGAGGGTGCAAGAGTAGGCTACAAATAGTAGTAATAATATTGATTTCCTAATGGTGGCTCTAGAAAAAAAACTTGGAATCATAAAATATAGAGGTTTCAACTCAAAGGTTAATTTAGAGATATAATCAAGGTATCAATAGGAACAAGAGAAGTAGTATAATAAAGAACTAGAAAAAGACAAACCAATTTGAGTGTTATGGACCATTCATAGTCCCTATTAAATTTGGAAGTGAAGGCCAACATTAAGTTGTATTAAGGTCAGATTTATGTTATGAAATTAAATAATTTTTTTACTAGTTATAATTTTATTTCAATGTCCACCATACAAAGGAGGAACACATAATTTATTGCACTCATTTAAATCTGGGGGGTCATGCCCTAACTAGGTAGGAAAGCCACATATAAAACATAAGGCTATAAGGTGACCCTCCAATAACTAAGTGGGAATATTTTAAGACTGATAAATTATTATTTATACCCTATTAGGTATGTCAAGGACTATTGGATCCAATGGAATTACTTTAAGTAGAGACAAGGGAAATGTGTATAATAGTAGACCACAAAATTCAAGAAGATGGAAATAGTGTTCAATATCTCTCCCAAAAACATAGATGTACTCCTTTATTATTTTGGGGATCTACACAAACATCTACAAAAGAGTGTTCTTGTTAAAACCTATAATGGTGGATGAGGCTTGAGTATAGGCATAGTTCCACAAGAAGATAGCCCAAAAGAAAAGGACAAAAAATAGTTCAAAATAGAAGGAACACCGTGAAAACTTCAAATGTTGAATGAAGAAATGGAAAGGGTGGATGGACATTAAGACATCAGATGTAACATACCAATCCAAATATCCTAGCAATGAATACAACCCATATAATGTTGATGGTCACACAAAGAAGTGTTGGAAACTACATTCGGAATCAACCTAAATAAATGGAATAATGATGTAAAGAAGAAAAATATAATGGTCACCAATTCGAGAAATAAAGGTGAAGAAGATTATATGTGGATGATAATATTGTCTATACATCAATGAAGAAGGGGTTGAATTCGAATAGGCTTCAAAAATAGTAAAAGAAGGAGATGACAAGACTCTTCCACATAAAGGTTTATATCAAGAAGACAAAAAAATATTCTTTTTTCAACTCAAGATCACAAATGAATCTCATTGTAGTAGAGATAGCCAAAAAATTGGGATCGGATTCCTAATATCATCATAGCCCATATCTATTGAGATGGGTAAATAAATATGTAGGAATTGAACTAACAAGATAGTGTAAAATAAAATTTGTTGTCAGTGTTGATTTTATTGATGAAGTAGAATTCTATGTAGTTCCACTCAATGTATGTGGAGTGGTGTTTGAGAGTCCTTATCTATACACGTAGGATAAAATATGTATGCATAGATGCAACTAGTATCACCTCAAAAAGGATGGAAAGTCCTTCAACATCGATGCACATAAGGGAACGTATAAAATTTCACTACTAAGTTCCAACCAAGCCAATAAACTAATGAATTATAGAAAGAATTATGTTTTACCATTTTAGGAGAAAATCAATTTGTAGAAGAGTTAGTGAGAGAAAAGGCATCCTTGTAGGTGTACACTACAGAATATATATACATTAACAACAAGAGTTCCTACAAGCCTATATGGAAGTGTTATAGAAGCTAAAAATATAATACCAAAGAGGGAAGTGGAACATGAGGTCCAATTTTTTCTATACTATCCATTTACAATCATCAAACTATACATGCAATATGTTCCATAAAATTTACATAATAAATAAGATAGAAGATTGATCACTTCTCCTTTATATTATTTACACTACTAGTTATGGATGTCAAACATTTCACCCTACTATAGACTATGTTGCTCCAATTATCTCACTGGAAACTCACTCTCGAGTTGAGTTTATGAGTCCATAAGGATAGAAAAGATCTTGTGCATCTCTATTATCTACTCTCATAGGCTATTACCTAGTAAAACCATAGTTATATGACTCCTATAACCCTTCCAACTACCCAACTCTATTCCCCATCAATTTGCACAGCCTCAAGGATCAAATTTCCTTCTTTGCATTATAGTCCCTTGGACAATCTTCATTTCCTCTAGGGATCCAACACAAAACCAAAAAAAAAATTATTATCTAGGGTCACCAAAAAATATATGTATTATATATGTGCTCACATGACCTTTATGAAAGATCTTGGGTAGTTTTGTCAATGAGAATTTTCAATAGGCATACCAACCTAGTTATTAGCATAATTATTAGATGAATGAGCTATCCTTAACATAAAATCACGTATTCCTCATTTTCTAGAACTCTCATATATTTTCCTCCCTTATTGCTACCAAAAAGACTACATATTCAGCCCCCATTGAATTTCCTCTTTCATGAATGGTTTCCTAGATCTTCTTGTTGTCGATGGAGATGATTGTAGTTATCTCATGCTATTATAAATATGTACTTTGACCCTCTCAAAAAACTCTAACGTTAATTTAGATACCCCGATATTTCATTCATTGACTAAGATGACTCTTTTACCAAACTTACACCAGCATTCAATGATTCAAAAGGAAAATTACATGGTAATGAGGATTTTTTTCAAGGAAAAATGATATGGAATTTTTGAACATACTACATCTCTTGACACTATACATAGTTGTTTTGGGAATCAAAACTAAGGCACTACATTTGTTTTTAAAACCATGGTAAGATTTCCAACTAGTATTGATTGTGTTCTCAAAATTGTAATTCCAATTCAAATGAAAATTTAGATTGTCTTTTAAATATTAGTGAAGTTGCACTTTTTAGAGTTATCACCATACAAATTTAAAAAGAAAAAGTACTCATTATATTGAATTATTATAATGCTTATTTTATAGAGTAATAACCTTTAGAAAAATGTTACAAAATTTGAGTTTAGCATATAGATTTTCAATAGCGTGAAAAAAGGAATATGATAATAACTCTACTTATATTAATGATATACCATTTCTATTTTAAATATCAATTTTATCAACTAGATGCCAAAAGGATGAAAATGAGACCATTTTATTAACAACAATATGATAATCATTCATCATTTTGATTATTACATTTAACTATAACAATAACTTTTTTCTTCACTTTTTTATATTTTAATCATAACACCATGTCACTCGTAAAAAGATATTATTCATTTATTTTAGTATTTTCCATATAATAGTTATAATAATAAAATTAAAGAATTTTCTAACATATTTTAATCATAACATCATATAACTCATAAAATATATTATTCCTTTATTTTAGTATTTTCCATATAATAGTTATAATAATAGAAATAAAGATTTTTCTAACATTACGATATTTTTTTGGGTGGGGAATGGGCTAACGATTGAGATATTGATTTGTTTTGGGAGTCTCTATTTTAAATGTAAAAAGGTGCAAATTTTGCCATGTTAATTGTTATTTTTCAAAAACATTTTATTATTATTTTCAAACAATTATTTTTTAATTAGGAAATTTTTTTAATTATGATAAAATTTTAATTATTATCATATTCATTATAATTATAGTAAATTTATTGATTTAAAAATATGAAATTATTATGTCATTTTTATTTATTTATTTATTTAAAATGTTTTATTAATATTTTAATTAAAATGTGTTTGATATAAATTATTAAAAAAATTAATATTTAATTTTTTTTTAAGACAAATGTTTTTCTGATTAATTACATTATTAGGATTTGGTGGACATTTGAAAGCATCTAATGTGGTTAATTCCCAGGACATGATGAACCACATTAAATGATTAAAAAGGTACCAAATCTTAATAATGTAATTAATCAAAAAAATATTTATCTAAATTATGGATCACAAAAGTCTTAAATCTAACTTTATTTTCTTTATTTTTTTTTATTAAATTTTAAATATAAATAAAATAAACAATAAAATAATAAAAAAATTTGATTTTAATATTATAAATAATATTTTTTCTTAAATACACAATAAAATAATAAAAAAATTAATCGTTAACATTATAAATAATAAGTTAAATAGCATATTATTTATTATCTTTATAACTAAATAAAAATTATATATATATATATATATATATATATATATATATATATATATATATATATATATATAACAACCATAAATAAGAAATCCATTTCAAAGTTTATATTCTGATTTTCTAATTTATGCTTTTCTAGACTTGTGCAAGAGGGTCGATCACCTACAAAGAAATTTGTCTACGCAGTGAGTATTTGTACAGAAAACGCGCAAACAGAAGAATATGTTGGAAATCCTATGCCTCGCAAAAAGGACGCAAAAAACTCTGCAGCAAAAGCTATACTCGACAATTTTACTTAAAACGTTTATACAAAATGAACTTAATTTTGTAATAATGATGATGGTGGTTAATGTCCATTACAATAATTTTCGAGAATATGTAATTCTTTTTTACTTTAATAGCTGTGTTTATCTTTAATTATTTGTTATTTATTTGAAATTGTATAATAATTTATGTATCTGCATGCATGGCTATTTTATTTATTAAAAATTAAAAAAAAATTGGATTAAATTATAATTTTATTATTAATATTATTAGTTTTTATAAAATAAATTAATATATGAGTTAAATTTATATATATTGAAAAAATGTAAAAATGAAAAATATAATAAAATAACATAATTGAAAGAGAAGTAAAAATCACTTAAATAATTTTGTGATAAATCTCAATTTATTATCCAAATTATTATTAAAAACATTCTATAGAAATTAAATCCCTATCATTTTCTAATATGTATTCTTATTTAAATTAAAATTCTGGAAGTCTTGTTATGAAATAAACACCTCTATACAAATAATTGACATAAAGTAGAACCAGATTCACAACATGACAAAGTATAATTGTGATATGTTTTAACTTTTCTTTGTTGAAATATGTTGCTTACATTTAATGATGAGCACTTAAATTATGCAGATTTCACAAGTCAAATTTCTAATTCCAACAACTAATAAAGACAATTAAATTATCTAGAAAATAACTTTAAAAAAAAATAAATCTTAAAAAAATTAAACTATAGTTTATAGCATTACTTTGAGTTATATTAAAAGTTGCTCAAAAACTTAAAATAGTGTGTCATAATTGTGTTAGTTAAACTGGAGACTCTCGTAAATATGTTAATTCTACTTAAACCATTCATGGAAAAGGAAAATAATTAGATTAGTTTATCAACATGTCTCTCTTTCCAATAAAATATGGTAAAAAGAATTCTCTTGTTTATATATACTTTTAAATTAATAAACTTAAATTCAAATATTATTTATAAATTTTTATGAGATAAAAATAAAATAAAAATTTATCAATTTTTTAATAATATTTTAAAATTATATTAATACTTATTTAATGTGTTAAATTTAAATTTAATTAAATTTTCTAAAAATATTAATAAATTAATTTTGATTCTAATTTCTAATTTAATATTTTAGTTACGCTTTAAGACATTCTTATTTGAATACAACTCCCCTAGCTGCCAATGTGTCCATATTTGAGCCATTGGATCAAATGTTAGATGATTGAAATGTTTTAGGCCATTAGATTCACAAGTTTTAAATTTAAATGATGCTATTAAAAATTTGTTAGATTTCAATAAAATTTACAGCATAAAATCAAACTCCACAGAAACCAATTAATTTAAAAAAATGGATAAAAAAAACTATCAAAGAGGAAAATAACTATTGGTCAAAATACAATAAAAAATAAAAATAATAAAATAAAATAATAATAAACTATAAAAACAGCCCATGGTATTGACCCATGGTATTCATGTGGAATGTAGTTTATTTAAAGAGGGAAATTAACTTAAGTATTTGGGTGTTGGTGACTTTTAAGTTAAAACAATGTTATTAAAAGTTTGTTAGATTTAAATAAAATTTATATCATAAAATTAAACTCCACAAAAACCAATTAATTTAAATTGCATGGATAAAAGACACTATAAAAAAAGAAAATTACTATTGTTGTATTTAAATATTACATTTTTGTGTCATAGTGCTCTCCAACAAAGTATGATAGATATATTGTTATGCCATGTTTAACATTTTGACTATGTCAAATTACATAAAAATAAAAATAAAAATAAAAGTAAATTAAATAAAAAGATTGACATAATGTAATGAACACTTTAACTAGGTCAAAATACAATAAGAAATAAAAATAATAAAATAAAATAATAAAAACTATAAAAACAGCCCATGGGTCAATGCCCCATGGTATTCATGGGGAATGTAGTTTATTTAAAGGGGGGAATTAAAATGGCCTAGATCAATATCAAGAGCCAAGAGAAATGAAATGTCTTGATATGCAAAGATCTTTTAGAATGAAAAGAGAATTGATCCATCTCATAAATAGTATATATCTAAACTAATTATTTAACAAAATTATTTGTATATGTTTATAACCATTATTCTTTTAAATTTTTACTTAATAGAATGCATCTAATTTTTCATACATCCAAATATACATAGTTTTTCTTGTTCTAACAACTATTTTATTATTCCAAAGATACATGGTTTTTTTTGTTATATATTATTTATGTTACAACTATTTTATTATTCATAAGTAGTATTTTTTAATATATAAACTACTATTTGCACCAAATGTTGCAAAGGAAAAGTCGTAAGTCCATAGCATACTCAATAACATATAGAAGAAGAGTGTAGATGAAGGCAGATGTGATATGTAATGTTATCTAAAGGTGCATAATTTTTTCTCTAAAAAAACTATCAACAATATGCCTAGCTGTACAAATCAACAATACTCCTAGCTATGAAGTATATATTTGTGCTCTTATGTGAAATAAAAATTTAGTTTGCATGATATGATCAAGTATTTTTTAAGTTTTTGAATTTAATAATACTCTTTTGTACATTTCAACCTAGAAGTATATATATGTGTATGTGTGTGTGGGTGATCTTATTTGGAGCATCAAAAATATCCAAGAGGGGCCATGCTTGATAGTAATATTTGATATCATCATTACTATCTGTAGACATAGCATCCCCATAACAAAAGATCATAAAACAGATGAATGAAATTGATTTGACCTTCCACAACATTTTTCCATCCTGTTGGAAATATCCTTCTTCTTCCACAAAGACCGCAGCTTCATCGTGAGACCATTGTGTTCTATGCATAACATCTTTCCCCTTTTTAAGTCCTATAGTTTTACAAAATTGACACTATATGATTAACAATAAAGTAATTTGAGACAACCCTAAGGGGTTTTTTGTACAAGTTTTACCATAACCTTTCATCCATCCAATATATATTCCAGATTCTTCTGAAGAGAGAGTATATTCTAGTTTATAACCTGATCCACAATCAAATAAAATGGCTAGGGATTTCACAAGTTATTAGTTTATAACTTGATCCACAATCAAATAAAATGGCTAGGGATGTCACAAGTTGTCATTCACATAGTGATGTATTGATATTCTCAGTTGAAATGGATCCTATTAGATGCACAATGATGCATTGATATTCTCAGTTGAAATGGATCCTATTAGATGTGTTGAAAATTTCTAACAATTACCGCTCAATTTACTCTCGAGTTTTTTAAACCCACAATCAAAGAAAATGGCTACGAATTTCACAAGTTATTAGTTTATAACTTGATCCACAATCAAAGAAAATGGCTAGCGATGTCACAAGTTATCATTCGCATAGTGATGTATTGACGTTCTTAGTTGAAATGGTGGCCAAGGACACTAAAAAATTCAAAATAGATATCTGTTACAACATCCATATTGTCTACAAACCATCCAAATTTTCCATCTTATACAACAATTTCTAACAATAATCGCTCAATTTATTCTCCAATTTTTTAAACCCCCACCCATGCTAGGGAGATCAGAGTGTAAAATCAAATGTTCCTCTAGTTTTTTAAAGGGTTCATAAACAAAACAGATAATGAGAAAGTCAATCTTGTGGTATAATGATTGATTTTTGAATCATTGTGACAAACAAAACATCACATTAGCTCACAGAATATATCTAATGCTATAAGGATCTGAGATGATACCAAAGTTTTGAATCATGATAACTAGGTGACAACAAACAATAAGTTGTAGCCACAAGAAAAAAATCACAACAACTCATCAAATATATCCAAGGTTGTAATGAATCGCATACATAGTGATGGACCTCAAGGGAATTTTAGTGCACATAAAACACCACCATAAAAATTCTATACTCTTGATCAATTTAGAATAACCTAAGATTTCTAGATTATATGTCGAGGTGGGTGGTACATTAATTTAGGATGCTTCTTAAAGGGTAAGGGAATTTAGATACTCTATCCTTCCACCAAATCTATAAAAAGTGAGACCTGTAGATTATTGTTTCAATAAATTGACACTATGTGATTAAGAATAAGTTACAAACATAAGTAATAAGAGGAATGTACATGAGGGCCATGGTAATTAATGTTATTATTTGTACTTTTTTCATTTAGAATAGTTTTATTTAAAATAATAATTTGTATTTGTATTTTAAAAATGAATATTTTTAAAAGTGTAATTGAGTAAAATGTATTAAATTGATATTCTAATTTTTAAGATATTTATTTCAAAAATTTGAAGTATGGTGAGTTTTGTTTTATTAAGCTTTACTTTAGATGTAATGAATCTATCTCAAGTCCCAAACAAGATTCTTATTTCTCTTCTTATTCTAGCTTGCAGTAGTTGTTGCATATAGGAACATCTAGATATGATAAGAAAAATTTGATACTCTATTGTAATTTTCTCTACAAATGTGATGGCAAGTGTTCCCTAAATGTTGACAATTTCATGGTTAATGTAGTATAAGCTACATGAGAATTTACATTCTTGTATACAATATAAAAAAATCTATGCCCAATATCCAACACCATAGAGCAAGACATGTTCACCAATTCAACAATTGCTTCCAAATCTCTCTCAGTGCTAGAGTTGTTTTCTCAATAAAATTGTTTTTTCTGCTCTTGATGAAAGTCATCATTGTTGCATATAGGAGCATTTAGCTCTGATAAGAAAAGTGTGATAATGTGTTATAATTTTCTCTACAAATGTGTTGGATTTTTTTTCTCAATAAACTTGTTTTTACAACTCTTAAGTGATGAAATCCATAGTTGTTTCATATAGGAGCATTTAGCTTTGATACTAAAGTGTGATACCATGTTATAATTTTCTCTACAAATGTGTTGGATTTTTTTTCACAATAAACTTGTTTTTACTGCTTTTAAGTGATGAAATACATCGTGCATATAGGAGCATTTAGCTCTCATAGGAAAAGTGTGACACTGTGTTATAATTTTCTCTACCAATGTCATGGAAAGCCTTCCATGAATTTTGGCAATTTCATTGTTAATGTATTATAAGCTAAATAAAAATTCATTTCTTCTACACAAGGTCAATAAATCTATGTTGAGTAGCCAACACTAGAGAGCAAGACATGTTTTCCAATTCCATAAATGCTACTAAATTTGTCTCGGTGTTGGAGTTATTTTCTCAATAGCCTTATTTTTACTTCTCTTGAAGTGATGAAAGCCACCTCTCCATAATTTTTTTACTATCTTCACAAAGAACAAAAGAAACCAAATTCGTATCAGCGACACTGAAAAAACAAGAACATGGTAGACACCAGGGAGATCACTGATCTTTTCAATATTTTCAAAGATCATGAAAAACTAATACATAGGTGACTCAATAGGAAGTTGTAAAGATTAAATATGGAGGAACTACAAAAAAAATACCTTTGATTTTGAAGGTATAAAATCATGATCTATTTCTTCATTCACGAGGCATTCATGTTGGCATGATCAGACAAGGTCTTTAACTTAATCTTAACATAGGCCTCATGATTTGTAAGGTTCAAGGAAGCAATATTGCAGTAAGATTTCACTATAACATGGTCCTTGCATTTTCTTGATATAATTATTTTTTAAATTAAAAATTATTTATTTAATATATTCAAATAAATTAAATTTTTTATTTTTAAATTAAATTAAAATACACACACACACACACACATACATACACATATATATTCTCTTCAGCTATATCTTATGAGTTTAGTATTTTTTCAATCAAGAAGAGGTTTCAGAGTTTAAGAACTATATCTTAGATCTGAGCACATGATTTTATTAAAATTTATGAAAAAAATTCAATTTTCACAACTTGTATTTTTTAATAGAAACAAATTCATTTTTTACAACTTGTATGCTGAAATATGTGATTTTGGAAGTGATGGTGGCTTCTTTAGACACTTGATTAGTATTGTGAAAGAAATTTGAGTATATCATTAAGGACTATGAATAGTTCATGTAACAATTGCATTACTTATAGCAGAATCATTACTTATAACATAATTTAATATCCTTTCTTGCTGACACATACCACCTAATCCATGAAAAATTGTAACCATGTCTGCAATGATATATGCTAATCAATTCAGTTTTATGTTGATTCCAACATAATTTTCAATGAAGTAGTCTTGAAAATTTTATAGCTCTATTTTAATTACATAAATGCATTGAAAATCATCTGATAGTATTTACTTCAGTTGTTTTATTTGAACTTGTTGCAAGCTGACATATTGTGCCAAGAAGTTTGCTATATCTTATCAGTTTAGTATTTTTTCAACCAAGAAGAGGCTTCCAAGTTTAAGAACAATATCTTTCAAGTTGGTAACTCTTATCATCAATATCTTAGAAACCTCCACAACGTGCTTCCATGGAAGAAAAATTTTCCAATCATTCCTTTACGATGGCTCCTTCTCTGCAACAACTTATTTATTTTAGGCTACTCTTTCCTATTCTATTTCCTTAAGGCGTTTCTTTTGCAACATGTGGTGCAATTGCTAGTTATAATTCTCAAAAAACCTAATTCAATATTCTGTTTATAATTTTCAAAACCTATAAAACTTACATAGACACTTTTGTTACAAATGTGTTCTTCGTCATTAAGGTCAAACATATATTTGATAGTAAATGGTATTAATATTCATTCATATGGGAATAAATGGTTTATTTTGAAAATTTAATTTTAATAATTCTGCTCAATCCAAATTCTAAAACTTTAAACATGACGGAGTAATGTATAGAAGATCTTGAAATTATAGATTTGTTACCACATCATGAAGATCCAACAAATTTAGAGATTAAAGGGAAAGTTTTCCCTTGGAGAGGCCCCATCCTAACCATCCATTTATAACATGGGTTTGGAAGGGAAGTTAAATTAGTCTCATGTGCCTTTAATATAATATTAATAGGAGATCAATAAGTGCTTATACATATGTTTTTCTGATTGGCTCATGATATAGTTAAATGTGAATTGTAGGCATATTCTACCATATTTATGTTATAGTTAAATGTGAATTGTAAGCATATTCTACAATATTTATGTTGATATTTTATTGACAGTGCTAGATTTTACCAACATACGAGGGTCTCCCCAATGTGAAGTTCTAATTAGACCTCACACCATTTGGAATAGGAGCCCCATCTAGAGTAACGATCTGACCATCACAGCCTAAGGTTCTCCTTGGTTTCACTAGATAACATAAGAGATTATCCACATAACCTTTGAACAAACAAGTAAGTTAACATTGTGAAACACCTATTGCAATGTGTAAAATGAGGCCCTCACAAGAGGTAAATAAAGAGTGAGTATCTTGAAGGAAAGTGATAGTACTATCCTAGGAGAGGAACATAAGAGAAAGAAAAGATTCAGTTAGTTCTCAAGAAAAATCATTCATATATACAAAACGAAGAGAATATCACTCATGACAAGAGAAGAGAAGATCAGAAATCATGTATTCTATGTCTACCTTGATCATGAAAGAAGTTTCTTATGATAGACCTATGAAAGAACTAAGAAGGAAGGGTTTGATGATGAGGGAACAATTGAACTCGACAGTGGCTAAGGAGGGCACCACTATTCACTAAAAATATGCCATGCACTATGAGGATTGACTCTTCAAGTTCCATCATAGTGGAGAAGTACAAGAACAATGTGATGACTCTAATGACTAAGACTACACAATGTGTTGGGAAAGAAATGGTTGAAGACAATGAATATGTAGTTTTACTTGACAATGACTGAGAGAAGGCCTCACTGAGCTTTAGGACTACACCATGCATTGAGGTATAAATTCAGGACAAGTATCGGTCACAGAGAGGGATCACAGTCAACAATGGGAGTAAGACTAAGCACTATTGTTGTTTTATGTGTTGGGCTGAAGGGAAATCTTGTACGCCAGTGAAATTAAGCTCTATAGTCACTAGAAAATTTGGCGCAATTTCCGACGGCCAAATCGTTGCTATTATGACACACAGTCATCGCAAGAGCGACAGTTCGAGGTCGGGAAAAACGTGGTTTGTCATGCGGTCGCAATTCCAACGCATTTACAAAGTGTTGCACTACCGACACCTTTTCTGTCGCTTCCAAATACGCGTCGCTCTTTCGACGTTTCCCAAACTGACATTTGGTCCGACGTTTTTAACGTCGCTCTTCCGACGTTTGTAAAGTGTTTCCATTCCGAAGAAATGTCATTCGACGTTTTGAACGTCACTCTTCCGACGTTTTTATATTGTTGCTCTTCCGACGTGTCTAAGCTATCGCATTTCCGACGTCTTTATACTGTCGCAATATCGACGGTCGTCGCAAGACCAAAGAAAATGGAAATCGTTCAAAACGTCAGAAGAGCGATGCTTACAAGGCATCGGTATACTGACGGAGGTTTCAATTTAAAAAAAAAATGAAACTTTAAAACAAGACAGTAAATCTCCAATGTTTGTTATCACAATAAGAAATCAATGATCAGTGATCACGTCAAATTTTCCTCGTATCGTGACGGGTCTAATAAATTTTATTGTAAGGGTTGCTGGCCAGTGACAAAGAGCAATTCCTCAGTCTCACTGCTCAGGACTCGAAGTCATTCCTTGCTAACACAGTATGTGGAAATTTTTATAAGATAACTTTCTTCACCCTCGTTTTTACTAAATTTATTCTTTTGAAAAGGGCCTGGTTCCATTTCAGAAATTTTCAACTTTCGACTTTTAGAATTTGTACATGTGATTTTTGGACTGACGTTTTGTTATTAATGAGGAGATAGTGTCTTGGTTCTATCTGTATAAAATAATTTCCTCTTTTTTTTCTTCATTTTCAGGGTTTTTGATTTTATCAAACCCTATCTCTCTTTTAAGCATGCCTGCAAATTAATATATTACAGGAATGTACACAATTCCAGGCTTCATGTACAACATATTGTATCAACTATATTTTAACAAGTGAGCTGCATGCCCATATAGTGTTACAAATTACAGGGCTTCATTTGGAGAATAAATGATAAGCTTGGGAGCACTAAATCCAAGTAATTCCCCTCATCCCTTAAAATACACCTCTAAATATAACTAGAAATTTCAAATAGTTAGTAAAGGAAAAGTACAAAGATATAAAAGATATGTGTTGAGCCAAAAACCTGTGCATTCACAACAAAACTGGGATGGATAAAACTTAAAAACAATTATGGACTTTGACAAAAAATTGTCTTATGCATACAAAATGAAAGAAGCATTGGCATACTACTATGTTTACAAATTTAAGGACAGGCAGAGTGAGTCTCCGGGAAACACAGTTTCATGTGGAGACCCTAGATCCTTGTACCCACAATATCTAGTGACTTAAAAAATGATTGCCAAAACAATGCCTTTGTTATGCATGTAAGAACACCACCTGTATAATGAGGGAGATGTAATATTGTCCGAGAAGCATATTTATATAGAGTGTTCCAAGATTATGTATTTATGGAAGATACAACTGATTTTGGCATGAAACATGTATCCAAGATTTCAATGTGGCCTTATTTTAGAGCCCATTGATGATTTACTATGAAACCTAAAATTTCAAAACAAACGCATTGAAATCACAGGATCTCCATCACGAATATCATAAATATTAACTGTCTTTTGGGCACTGGAAGTAGATACCATAAGAGGCCCACATGGCCTATACCACCAATGTTGATTCTTTGGCACAACATTTGCAAAGCCAAAATTTCTCCCCGAGACATCCCTCTCTGCCAAAACTGGAGAGATGGTACTGTATGTTGAAGTGAAGGCCTATGATTCAGTATGGAATGCCATAATTTCTTTATTATAAAAGTCCCATGAACAGAAACCTGAGTCCAATGTACAACCTGCAGATGCTGCCACAACATATTTACCAGAGCGACCATCTGAACCAGCTGCTCTGATCAACCAACAATCACCCCACATGTTTGGGGTAAGCCCATATGGAGCTTTATATTCAACCTTCTCCTAGAGATTGGAAAAAAACAATACTGAGTATTACTCATACATCAACTGCCCTTTATGTTAAGGGAAAATTTAAAGAGTGCATAAATATTCTTGAAATCCCAATCATAGTTTCTAGAAAATTTCAACAGTCTTTGAAATGAACTACATCCTATTTAAATTACATCGAATATTTAGGCAAATCATTTTTTTAAATAGAAATTGGTGAATTTTATTTCAAATATAGAAATTTAAACCATGAGAATAATCTAACCCCTAGGATTTTCCCTATTTCTAATAGAAAATCCCAAAATGTATAAATTATAACACCTATAAACCCCAAAATTAAGTACAATAATTAAAACCTCCACACCTCTGAATTTTCTATATCGTGAAAAGAGCAGCATCCATCATCATGGGAAAGCAAAACCAATTCTCCTTCTGATACAAACCAGCCTGCAGTAGATGTCTTATGGCTGAGTTGATTCAATCGATCACAGGAAACCTCTTCAGTTTCTTCAATATTTCCAAAATGCTATGGCTTGTTTTCCTGATCATCATCAAAGTCCATATTTTCATCACATTGAATTAGTTGGGGTTCATTACGATCAGGTCCAGTGCCTATTGCAAAGCTCCGGACATCCAATCCAATATTGGAACTACCATACCCGTTCCCATTAGAGATTGTAAATCCTGTTTCTGGCTTTAATTCGGTAAGTTCAAGAGCACTAGAACTGGATTCAGTTGATTTAGACTTGGTATAGTTATCCTCTAATTTGTATTCCGATACAACACTATACTTGTGCTTCAACGCAGACAGAAATTCTGCAGCAATGGGATCTTCATCTATGGGGATTATGGATCTGCCCTCAAAAGCATCCCAAATATCTGATTCATTTTCATTCAACTGATCATGCAAATCCACCCTCGTCTTCAGCACAGCAAGCTGAACTGAAGGCCGGTTTTTCAGCAATTTATGGTGGGGGTAAAGCTTGTCTTCCAGATCTTGACTATTTAAGTGTTTAATTGGTTTTTTCAGAGACCTGACCATAGAATCAAATGAATCCTGCGAATCCTGCGAAATAATAAACAATAGTAAGGCCATTATTTATTGGTTTGAAATAAAAAACAACATGCAACAAACCCGCATAATTAGTAAATTATTTAAAGACAATGTTGGAAATATGTTTCCTGTATCCTATTATATGATTGTCCTTGATGGCAAGCTCTGTATTTAATGGAGAATCGATATAAATAAGGACGAGTTAATTCATGTGTGAACATATGTATGCATCCTGATGAAGGATAATTGACATCCATAAGAAACCCTGTGCTCTGTATGTTGATCGAGGAACCGATGTTAATACGGTTGACAGTGTATCCAAACTGGTGACAGTGGAGTTATATATATTTGTTAAATATATGATGGAAGGGTCTACGCTATTAGTAAGGAGCTGACTGGATTTCATGGAGAAAGGAACAAGGAGCGAGAGCAAACCAGTTATAACGTGAAAGAACTAAAACAGAGTATTTGGCATTGAACTTTCGATGGAACACAGACTAACCCTTTTGAATCATGAACGGAACCTGGAAGGAAAGAGGTGGAACATAACAAACGGAAGTGCGATGGAACCCTACATGGAAGAACGGAACCGTGACCGAGAAAACAGTAAAGGTGGTTTGTGGTTTCTATCGCACCACCTTCGACAGGAAATTAGTTTTCAAGAGGTTGGGAGCGATTCCATAGAACGCGCGACACGCGTCCTTGTACGACTCCACAAAACCGCTTGTCACTGTGCGCCATCACGCATTATTGCTCGACCCAGGATGCCCAGCGATATTGATAAGCACCGTTGATCTGGGAAGGGGTCATCGAACGGTGTTCATTTGCTATAGATGCATGAAAGTTACCCAAGGTACGACACGCCATCGCGCGTTATCATCTGTGCATCATCAACGAACGATATCCATCGGATCATCTGATGCTGAGCGATGTGTTCTCCTCCATCGGATGGAAATGATCGTAAGCAATGGGCCCCAGTTTTTTAAATTATATTGATTGGGCCGTCGATTATGTATGTGGGGCCGGAACCAAAGGTCTATTTAAAATCCTTTTGATAAAAGCGCTGGTTATTACTATAAATTTATATTATATATTTAATTGCCAAAGGTTGTGAATAATATTTATTTATCAAATTCCACGAATTTGATAAATAAAAGAAAGAAAACCATCAGCGGCACGTTATTGGTACTTTACCTTGGCTATAGTATTATTTGGCGGAGATAGAGATTACCTTTGGGACAATTCGAGCATGGAAGAACAAAGATCAGGATTTCAATTTGGATTGGTTCGACTTTTAATAATACCATTAGAAATTGAATGGTTTTGACCCATGGTTTCAATAAAGGAGAAAACTATATAAGGTGATGAGAATCATAGTACGAGGTGTGCATGCAGAGGCATTGTAAATAAAAATCTCTTTATGAGATCTTCATGATCGAACTCTGTTGTCTGATAACGCTGAATCCATGATGCACCTATGGAGTTGATCAAGGAAATTAAAAAGCTCTAGGAAGATCAGCAAAGAAATAATAAAGATCTGATGCAAGTCTAATGAAGAAATTGAAGAAATTCGGTGGATCTGAGGGTTGAAGTCTTCTGCATAGAAGTGGAAGCTTTCTGCTAGTTCAAGCTGGTGTTAAATCAGGGGGTCGAAGCTCCCTTCCAAGAGAGGCTGGAGAACGAGAGAAGGTTGAAGCCTTCTGCAGGTTGGTGCCTGCGTGCTGCTATGAGTCTGCGCCAGCCCAAAATTGTAAAATGTTTTCTTTATAATAAATATTGAATACTGAGACGACAGCAGTGGTGGTTTTCTCCCAAATTGGGTCTCCACCTTAAATACTGGTGTTCATATGTGTTCCTTTTGTGTAATGGCTTATTCTGTTATTTCTTTTCAGATTTTTACTAAAATAATGATGCAGTAATCTAAGTAAAGAATTAACAGCATAATAAGATCTCTGGTGAAAAGTTTTCAGTCAGCCCTAAATACTGATTCACCCCCCCCCCTCGCAGTATTTTTCCCAACAGATAATAATTACTACATATTAAAATATAAAGTTATAACATACCATCTCATACTGGAACATAACATCTGTATCAATATTCTTCTTCTGTATCTTCTTGATCTTCATCCAACTGACCGACATCTATATCAACATCTGATTTAGAAACGGTGTTGAAATGATCGACCATGTCATCATCATCATCAATTATGTCATTTTCAATAATATCCTCATCGACATCATCATCAATAATTTTTGCCTCATCTCTTGTGCCTGGTTCATCTTCTAAGATATCTTCTTCATCTGTCAATGCATCTTCCTGCTCATCTGCCACTACATAATCTTCTTCTTGATCAATATCATCTTCTTCCTCTATAGTATACTCTACTGGCCTTCCTCTTGGATCATATCTAATAGCAAATGACCATTCGTTGTCACCTGGAACCTCTGAGTAAAAGACTTGTTTGCATTGGCTTGTAAAAACATAGTGATCTTTTCCTGCTTCAAACTGTGATGTTTTAACCATTGGAAATCCATTTTCATGTTGAATAAGTGTTCTATCATCATCGCGTACATTCATTCGTAGCCTATACCATTTGACGTCGAACAAAACTATTTTGAAGGAATTAAAGTCACACTCAACTATATCATCTAAGAACCCATAATATCTATTTTCAGATTCTCGAGGATGTCTGTCACTCCTGGAGGAAACATTAGTGGCCTGGACTACTGCAGTTATCCCACTATCAAAAGTTTTCCTGTTATCATCCAACTGTTTAACGCGAAATTGATGACCATTGCACCACATAGCCTTGTGGTGTTTCAACTGCAATATGCCAAACATGAAAAAGATGCATTCTCAATTAATAAGTAAACATATAATTTACACAACATGAAAATTAACTGAAAAATCAAACTTCTTGTCACATTATAAATATAGTATAAAATAAGTAATGAATAAAATAGGTGAATTAATTGCTTACCTTTCTATCTTTCAAACCATATGCTAAATCGAGTTCCCTGTCCGTAACATTCCCATCTCCACTATGATACGCTTCTCTAATCAATTCAGACAGTAATTTCCATGATAACCTACCGTTGTTACGTACTTTACATGTTTCAATCCATTCACTCATCCACTCAAGATTGTTTTCAATGTATAAAAGTAGTGCCTCATAATCTTGAGCACCTGAATAAAAAAACAATAATTCACCAATATTAATAAATATTACTTATAACCATGGTAAATTATATTAATTAATAAACTATGAAAGAATAAGACCTAAATGAATATAATGATCATATACATGATTTTAAAAAATGAAACATTATATGTATTATACATAATAAATCTTTTACCTCTCACTTTCTTCATTCTACCTTTTCCCAACAGGTGCTCCTCTTCAAATTTTTTGATGGAGTTCACATCCCAAATGCAATCCACTGCCTTCATGACTGGCGCAGCTAATTTAGGAAGATAATGACTAATATACACCATGGATTGATATAACACATATCCCTCCACCATAGAACCCTCAGGTCGTGCTCTTTGTTTAACCAAAGCCTTCAAGGATTTCAGGTGCCTCTCGACCATCCACATTAACCTTGTGTGTACTGGTCCACACATTTCAATCTCCTCAACTTGGTGTATCAAGTAGTGTTCTTGTGCATTAAAAAATGTTGGCGGTAGATACTTTTGCATTTCACACATTAGCTGAGGAATTTCTCTCTTCCAATAATTTATTTCATCTTGATGGATTTATTTCAATGACAACCATCTGCAAATCATTACGCAAGGTTATTTCAATGAAACATAATATATATTTCATTACAAGTAAATTAATACATCATTTCATCAAGTACGAAAAGAAATTGTAGCAATTAGATTTTGCGTATAAATCAAAACTAGTTACCTCATGTATTTACTAAGACCATATATAACTTGTTTGAAATTGTTGTCAAAGTCGTTTGGGAGAGATATAGGTAGAACATACTATAACAATAAAAAATGAATCGTTATTGGTTTCTAAATTAAACATAAAAAAGGAAAATTTAAAATATGTATTCAAGCAATAACAAACAAAAACGTATACCAAAAAAATTACCTTAACAAAGGTATGCCAATCATGTGTTTTCACCCCACTGAATTCACCTTTCTTCGTTAAGATATTATTTGTGTTTGAAGCAAAACCTGTTGGAAATTTAATTCTTATAACGACCTCTTTTACATCATTGCTTTGTTGTTCTATTAATAACCATGGAATATTATTATAATTTTGACCTCCATTGTTATTTGATCCGTCGATCACACTTTTCATTGCATGATTTGATTTCTCAATGTCAGCACAAATTTTGTCAATTTTATCTCTAGCATGTGCACCATCTATGGTTCGCCAAAACATTTCTATCACATTCTTCCCGACATGCATTGTATCAAAAAAATGAGCTATTTTTAGGTCCTCATAGTAGGGCAACCTCGCGAATTGAGAAGGATAACATTTCATTCCAGGTGGAAGTACAATATTAGTACCTTCACGGCGACGATGACCTTGATATCAAAGAATAAAATAAATCATAACAATATTAATTATAAAATACAATAAAATAAATTCATTAGTTAAAACAAAAATTCCAAACATTACATAAAAAAATTATATATATATATATATATATATATATATATATATACACACACAAATTACGTACCAGCTGCTTGACGATTATTAATTCTGTTATATTCCAACATCCACAACTGAGGTGTCATTATTCGTGGTTTTAATCTAGTTTCTTCTTTATCATTGAAAAGATGTTTTTCAGTAGTACGATACTTATGGTTCCTAGGGAGGAAGTGCCTAAACTCATCAAACACCATCTTTTTTAAGTCTGGTGAATGATGATACTTCATCTTAGGGCCACAAACTGGACATGCAAATCTACCCTTTGTTTGAAGACCTGCAATAGATGGATCAATAACAATTAATATAGTATGAGATCATTTTTAAAACATGCAATATGGTATATCTAATTTAGATAATTATGTATTATATTAAAGTGCAATGAAATATTACATACCACAAACATGTTTTAGTCCTATGGCATCATGAATTGTCCATACAAGCATTCCACGACATTGAAATCTCTTCTGCTTGATTGGTTTAGTGATGTCATACATAGTGATGCCATGCCATAACTGTATTAGCTCATCGATAAGAGGCTCAATATATACATTCATATCTTTGACCTGGTACTTACCTAATTGTTCAAAATTACAGTACATAATAATTACTCCCATGATATATGTGTATATAAGTAAGTAAATAAATAAAATATATATTTATGCAAACAACGAGAGAAATGAAAATGTTACATTCAAAGAAATAATGTATAAAATACCTGGAATAATCATAGTCAACATTATGTGCTCCCTCTTTATTGACATCCAAGGAGGAATGTTATTGTTGATAATGAAAATAGGCCACACTGAGTAAGTAGATCTAAGCTCTCTGAATGGATTAACACCATCAGCTGCCAATGAAAGCCTGACATTACGAGGTTCATTTTTAAAATCTACATATTTTTCCTCGATTTCTCTAAATGCAGAACCATCTGCAGGCATTTGAAGAACACCATCTCCACTTCTATTCTTTGAATGGTAATCCATAAGTTGTGCTATGTTGTTACACCTGAACATTCACTGCAAACATGGAATTATGGGAATATGACGAAGAACCTTTTGAGGCACCTTTTTGGTTAGTTGATCTGTTTGATATCTACTGGTACCACATTTCGGACATTCTATTTTCAACGCATGTTCTCCGTAATATATAATATGATCTTTAGGACATGCATCTATAGTGTTATATTCCATTCCAAAGTGTTTCATAATAGCATGTAGATCTCGATATGTTCGAGGTAAAGTATTTGGCGATGGTAACAAATATTCACCCAACAATCTACAACAGAAACAAAAAGTAGTGTCTTGTAAAGATTATTATATATATATACATAATAGTTATTAAAACCGGAATTGGTGACCGGATCGGTGGAGCTAATGAATTGGGTTTCGAACCGAAACTGGTCTAACCGGTAGCAATCAGATCTCAATGAACCGATTTTTAAAAAAATACATTAAATAATTATTTTTTAATAAAATGAAAAAAAAAAACTATTTTTTAGATTTGCAACCATGATTCCAAGCCAATAGAGACAAAATATGAAAAGTTTTCTCATTTATATACCATGAAAAGGTGAATATATCAAAATGGCAGAAAATGCAATACATATCATCGAAAAATACATAAGCAAACTTGTTGAAGTAATGTATCAGGTTTCTCTTATATTATTCACTGTGTTTTATTGCTGAGTTAATATTATAATATACAATCTGTCCCTGCTCAGATCTGTTGTCAATTCATTGTATCAGCCTTAAAGATAATTCTGGGTTCAGTATATATATATATATATATATAAGACCAACATTTTGAAGATCTTGTATTCTTCATTATCTATGTTTGCTTGCCAATAAATTTCTAGAAAAACATCTACAACACTTAGAGGTATTGAATTGGTTTATGAAACCCACTATTAGTTCTATTTGTAACAAGTTCAGAGAGCATTACAACTTCAGCAGTCTTCTCACAATGTGTTTGACAAAATTTATCACTGAAAAGATTCATTAAAACCCAGAAAACTCAGTAGCCAGTTTAGTGCATTTCCAAGCGGGAATTTTCTAGTGGTCAATTTATTATTGCCAGTCACATTTTTATTAGGTTGTATGTTGTTGTCCCTTGAGTGGCGTCAGACCATTTGCATCAGTCTTGATGCCATGATCAAATTGCTTGTATGCTGTGTGAAAGGTTTTGTATTTATGTTGCTGCTATGTGTGAGCAGAGAGAGAGGGTCTGACAGTTCCTAGCTGAGTGTGAAATAAGGTTGCTGCTGATTGTTTTGAGAACAGAAATTTTCATCAAGTACACTTGATGAGTTGCATGCTGCCAGGGATTTTATGCTAGCCAACCTTGTATTTATCAGTCATCATGTGTATTGTTGCTACTATAAGGTGTTGAGTATGAGTTATTAGACAAGTTTGTTGCTAGTATAATAGGGGAATTTTTAGCTCATGGAGGAGACACTGAGGAATTTGCAACTCATGGAGGAGCACCTAACCGGCCAGTTAAGTAAGGAACTAGCCGGTTTATGCATAAACTGGTCGGTTCCTTACTTAACCGGCCGGTTAGGTCCGGTTAACTGGCCAAAACAGGTGAGAATAGGCTATTGACCGGGTTGCAAGGCCGGTTCCAACCGGAAGCCATCCTGACCGGCCGGTTTTGATAACTATGATATATATATATATATATATAAGTTATTATTTTACACATTTATTACAACTAAAAAAAGGGAAAATAATCAACATTTACATATATGTGATCATATATACATATTGCATACCTTAGGAGTTGTGTCATACATCTGTTCGACAAATTATTCATAACCTTTAAGTTCACCAACAACAATGTAGCAGAGAGAAGAGTTGCATTTGAGTGTTCAAAAAGTCATTCACTTGACCTTTCAATCAGAGGTACATCATAAATACCGTCACTGTTATCTCCACCATCATCATCTGACTCACCATACAAGTCTTGGAGCATTTGATTTGTCCCATCATTAATGTGAACTGTCTCATTACTGTCATCATGATCTACCTCCATGGGATCATTAAAATTACCTTCATCATTCGCTTCATGTTCTTCACCCTGTACAACATCATTTCCAATACTAATATTTGCCGCAATATTCTCTTGTACTGGTGCAACATCATCTAATCTACTACTATTTTGCTGTGGAAGCTGGTTGATCATCTGCAAAAAGTTGGGGGGCAACTGTGCCTTTATGAAAATTACAAACATTAATAATTAAACATTAGTGCGCATATAAAAAATATTAAAATAATATAAAATTTTACGATATAATCAAAATGAAGATAGATAATTAATTACCACGGGACGATAGTCATTCGATCCACCATAAATGTGCCCATATTTCCTACAATGCATTGTTTCTGTTGCTATTAAAGCTCTATCATTATTTCTCATACAACATTTTTTACGAGCAATAAACTCTGCCATCACCCCTTTCACCCTTTTGAATTTTTTTTCCAGCTCCAATGTTTTCTTCCATTGATGCAAATTATCCTATAAAGAAAAAAATAAATATCTCTCAATGGTGTAGAAAACCCAAGACTTGTTGAACTCAATGGGAGATCAATATATAAGCAAAAAGAAAATAAAAGTGGGCATTTTACAAATTGTGAGCTTTTTACAAAATGTGGGCTTTTTAAAAAATTGTGGGTTGTTTACAAATTGTGGGCTTTTTTTATTCTTAATGCATTTTCTGTAGAATACTAAACATATTTGTCCAAAATTTCAGATGCAAACTGTAGTCTCTACTATGTTTGGAAAATTGGAGGTTTATAAAAGATAAACTGTGAACAGAATTGTACCACTATGATAAGAAGTTGTCAGAAGCATTCCTTCTGCTTCACAAACGTGGAACTACCTTAAGAATGCTTATGGTTGATATAAATATTAGAGCATGGCAGTTAAATGTAGTAGTTATGCTAAAATATTGAATAACATCTTGAGAGTGCTCTTCAGATACTGTACGAATGCACCAAATTAAGGCTGTACCATTACTAAAGATAAATGGCCAAAAATAGCCAATTTTGATATCATGAAGTTATGTCTTTCTCGGTAGAAAACTGGGGATAGGATGGCAAATATGAGAGAACTAAGTTCCAAGGACTAAAAAACCAAGGCCAACATAGTTCTGCCTTGAATCAGAGACAAAACAAAGCTGCCCAAAAAAGTGTTTGAGAGCACCCATTGAAGCTCCTATATATAACAGAGTCAACATTTTCCTATTGAACAAGTTTGTATAGTCAAAGCCACAACAAGATCAGATAGCCACGATCCTAAATGAGAACCAGAGCCAAAGCTAAGACAGATCCACGTTTAGCAGAACAAGACAACCATAGCAAAGGATTTGACCACAGAACCAGATCATGAGAGATAGCAAGATTCTTGCTTCCACTGTGGAAATGTAGAAACTATACAAGGGCTTTGCTTCCAGCAGATTTCATTGTGACAGTAATTGCTATGGTGTTGTAAGCACTCATTAGTAGAATCTTAAAGCCATTCTGGAATTCTTTTAACCTGGAGAGGGTTTTCTGTGGTTATAAATCTTCATGTTCAAATTCCATTGTCGATTGGTTGTGTTTGATATTATTTTTTTACTGTCCGCAGTTGAATTTTCGCACAGAAAATTATCAGTCTAAAGCGGAAAAAAATTTCAATGTTTCTTTTGCTTCCTATTGTGAAGTATTTTGATCAGAACTCTACTCGTTGTAACAGAGGTCTTGGGCATAGAACAGGGGACTTGGATTTTTTGGAATCAAAATTTATGTTAAGATGCTCATCTGAAGAATGGCACAGTGAGCCTTAGCATGGATTTGGGAGTACCAATTTGAAGTGCAAGTAGGGCATTGTACAATAGACCAGTTAGATTTCTGGACCCTAATACAAAAGTTTCTTCTTCTTTCAAAACGTGTTTCTCCTTTTTTGTAACCAATGTGGGTCCTGTTCTTGTTTCAATTGGGGATGGATGAGCATTTTTTATTGCTCCAGATGATCACACTCTAGGTAGCCCTGGAGGCTATTTGGGGGTGATGAGTCCAATAGGTCTCAATGAACTGTTGCCCTCGCTGGGGAATACTATTGCAGTGGAATTTGATACTATTTTTGATGTTGAATTCCACGATCCTAATGGAAACCAGTACCTTCAGCTCCAGTACCTGTTCACAAAAGAGGGTGCCATAGTCATTCATGCATGCAGAGAGGGTGAATTGCAGGCATTGCAACAAGAGGTGTTGTTGTTGTTGCATTGGCCACTAGATTGTTTGTCTGGTTCTGTTACAAGCGCAGAGTATTGAAAAGGACAGACAAATTTAGTTCAGATATTGTGAAATTGCCTCGGAAATTCACCTACAAAGAGCTCAGCAATGCTACGAAAGACTTTTTTTGAATGTGATTGATAATAGATAATTGCAAGCAAGGGTAATCCCCTTTTGAAACCCAAATTTCTGAGCATTTTCTAAAACCTGATGACAGAGTCATTGTAATGAACAAGCGCCTAGGTCCATATTACGTCCAAATCTACCAAGCACCAAGATCTATAAAAAAAAATCCACAGTATCTGCGAACTAAGAAGAAGAGGCAGAAAATGTATTCTGCTTACTTGTTCGAATAGTGGTTGGGGTTTACCACGGCAAAAATTTGACAGAGCCCATGTAGCATTTCGTATCATTGAAATTCTGGCAGTATCATTCAACTGGGCAAGCACCTGCCTCGGAGCTCCATGACTGAGGGCAAGATCCCTAAATGATGCAGAGTCTCCAGCAATATTTCCCAAAGCCCAAACAGCCTTACACGAACACCAATTGAACTCAAATTTGGTTAGTAGTTTTTTAAATCAAATTCCAAAATTACAGACGTATAAAGATAGTTGGGAAGAATAATTTTATGCCTCTAAAATGAACGTGCTACCTGTTCTCGAACATTATCATTCCCAGAGGTAAGAAGTTCCACAAATATAGGCAGTGCCCCGTAATCAATCACAACCTTTGTATTCTCAGAGGCTCCAAAAAAACCCAAATAGGGTCAACCCTACTACAGGAGGAAGGGCCTGCAGTAAGAACTTACCATTTTGCAAGAACTGAGTGTGAATGCTGTTCTGCAAGAGCTGAGGGCGAATGTTGTTCTGCAAGAGCTGAGGGTGAATGCGCGCGTGATATCATACATTAATGTAGTTTTTAAAAAAATCGTTTTTATGTAGCGCGCATTTGAATTTTAGCATTTCAAATCATTTTTATTTACATTTGATTTTTGCATTTCTTATACAAGTGACAAACAAATTTCTACAAGAGGCTGAAATTTTTACTAGATAGCCATGAAAGACTAATTAAAATGGCTTAAAATGCAAGTGGAACTTCAAAATAAATGTAATTGAAGGTTCTCTCCACTAAATTTTTGCAAAAGTTCTTACATTATTTAAGTTATCTAGGATATTTTTTGTATTACACAATCAAAATTAAATAATGAAATAGTTGGGTAGTCTTATTGTTTCAAATTAGGACACAATTTTCAAATGGTGATGAAGTTTCATGTGATGATTAACTAACAATATTCTCCTTTCCTATCCTTGAAAAACTGTACAAGGTTCCCTATTGCCACAAGAAACCCTAACTCATGTAGCAGCATAGGACCAGTCCTCCATTTTGCCCATCATAAGGCATTTTGCACATATTTGACGACTAGAATTTGCGGATTCCCATTTTCCATGAGGTGCTAGGAAGGATAGAAGACTTAATTTTGACATTTGAAATTTTTTCAAAAACGTTCTTACGCCCTTTAATTTCCACTTACCAATAATTTTGCAACACTAGTCCTCTTCGCAATTGCAAGGTTGTACTCAAAAAGTAAGGAAAGTTACTTTTTTGGCTCACTCAATGATCCAAGTGGATACTGGTGGCCACCCACCTATTCCACTTGGGACCCCACCATTTTCTCTTTCATTTTTTCAGTTTTGGCACAACTTACTATTTTTAGCAGTTTTTCGGGTCGTGAACTTCCGGAGCCGTTTTGAGGCCCTAAATGACGTTTTTTGGGCATCGCGCCTCTAGCGAATATCATTATGTATCATTCCATTCTGGAATTATATTCATGGCGAAATTTTTAGTCCTCGGATAGATCTTTCTAATGATGTATCATGTGCTTCAAACAGAGATAGTATGCCAAAGTTACGTCCCTGGGAAGTTGAAACACCAATTTACCCAAACGAGGCCCATAGTTTTGGCGCTTCATCTCCTAGGCTTAGGTTTTTGGATGTTTAGGGTTCTCCATTGTTTCTCAATAATAAATAGGCCCTCGAGCCTCATTGTAACTCAGTTCAGAGGCCTGTAGCTGCCTCATCTCTCCTCAGAGATAGCTACCAGTGCCTAAGCTAGTTTTATTTCCATTCTGTCTATAAGTAAATTTCAATTATTTGATATTAATAAAATGAAGTGTTATTTCTGCTACATCTTTGTATTTATTGTTATGTGTTTATTCTGTTGCATTCCTGCATAAATCCGGATCAGTGGTATCAGAGCGGTCTGCTTTTTCTCGATCCTTCTTTGCATGTCCCCAACGAGGTCGGGGTATAAGGAGTTAGGGCTCAATCTAGTGGAACCTTTGCAAGATCAACCTCGCAAACCCTGACGGACGCCCATGGGGGACAAAAAGAAAGATGAGGGAGCAAGAGATCCTATAAAAATATTGCTCAAGGAGGCCCTCGAAAAACAAAGGAATGCGATGATGGATAACTTTGCCCAAATCCTTCAACGGTTGCCCACCGGTGGCGCATCTGCATCTAGCAGCCACTCTGGAGGTGTGACTCCTTTTAAGGTACAAGTAAATTTTAACATTCCCATATTTAAGGGTCAAATAGATGCAGATGTCGTAGATAGATGGTTGAAGCTATTAGAAGGATATTTCTCGGTTCATGACTTTTCCGATAGGGAGAAGATTATTTTTGCACTCCTAAAAGCTGCCCCCCATGTAAAGGACTGGTGGGAAACCCACTGTGAGAAAAAGGACGAGACAGAACCCTCTTTGTTCTCAGTCGTACCCACTTGTAATTCTTTCCGATACGCTGTCAAGGAACAATACTATTCCGTGGGGAGCTATGAGGACAAGTACATACAATGGACCACACTGCGGCAACAAAGGGATCAAGATGTGCATGAGCTGATGAATAATCTGTTCCATACCCTACGCACCAAGTTGGGTATCAAAGATTTAGAGAAATATCTGGTGTTAAAGTATCGCAGTTGTCTGCACAGATACATTCAGGAAGTAATGGAGTTCCTCGACATCTCCTCGCTTGGTACGGCATACCGGTATGCTGCCAAGATTGAGCAGAAATTCAAACAGAAGAAGCGAGACTTTGGATCTGCAAATCAAAAGCAAGGGAAAGGTGCTCCCAAACCATAGAAAAAAGGATAGATCCAAGGCACAGTGACTCAAGACAACCTGTCGAAGCCACAAGCAAATAACAACACCGCAAAGCCAAAGAAGGACACAGGAAAGTGTGTGAGTTCCATAAGAGCTCCACTCGCAACACAAGTGAGTGTCAGGCCAAGCAGTTGCTGGTGGCCGAGATGCGGGCTTCTGAGTCAGATGCATGCTTTGACTCTGAATCAGAACCTGACAAGGGGAATGACAAAGGGAAACAGATTATTGATGCGGAGCCCAATGCCACTGTTGCCACTACAAAGCTCCAGAAGAAGGAACATCTCTTCCACTCCCAAATGTGGGTAAAGGGCTCCCCGGTACAGTTCATTGTCAACAATGGGAGCCAAAAGAACCTCATTTCGGGAGATGTCGTGAAGCGGTTGGGCTTGCCAACCACAGCTCACCCACTTCCATACACCATCGGGTGGCTTCACTAAGGACAAGATCTCTGTGTCAGCCAGCAGTGTCGCCTTCCCTATAGTATCAAGCCCTTCACGGATGAGGTATTATGTGACATTGTTCCTATTGATGTTTCTAATTTATTATTAGGACAACCATACTTGTGGAAGTGTCATGCGATGTATGAGTCTCGGCCTTGTGCTGTTATTGTTACTTTGGGAAATAAGTTGTACAGGATACCAGAGATACCACCTCCTGCTACTATCTCTTTGGTTACTGCAAAACAATGTAGTAAGCTCATTTCCCAAACCAGGAAATTCGTTTTCCTGATGATCCACCCCCAGGGCAAGAAGAAGACTATGGCCACGACCTCCAGAAAAGGTTCCTCTGCACGACAACAACAAATGGATAAGGTTGTGGAGGAGTACGGGGACATTTTCACCTCACCCATAGGGGTTCCTCTACACTGTCAAGTCAAGCACCCGATTGATCTGACCCCACGTACGCCGCAACCCAATGGACCAATCTATCGGTGCTCTGTTCTGGAAAACAATGAAATCAAGAGGCAGATTCAGGAGCTACTGCAGAAGGGTCACATCCGACCAAGTTCATCGCCCTGTGGGAGCCCGATAATTTATTATTGTGAAATCATAGTTCTAAATTATCTCTTATTCTGTGAGAAATGTAATCTATTAATTGTAAGTAGATTCATTATAAAAATTCAAACTGATTTTAGCATGAATGATGACAATTTATATATTAATTGGTTTTTAAGAGTATTTGTATTATGTAGGAGCACTGGAAAGATAAATCAAGACTTCATTTTCTATTTTCCTTATTTTATTGGGCCAAACTGGAGAAAATTGAATATGAATAGTGAGTTAATTGTAAGATCAATGGGCCAAGGCCATACATCAACATTGACCACAGTGGGGAAGTATAAAAGCATGGATATTCATGCAAGTATAGTTATTAATGTAAGATCAAAGTTAACTCTTAGCTTCACTAAAGAAATAGAAGGCAAGGATCTAGCATCAACTGAATTTCACATGAAAAAGTAGATGAAAAATGTACAATCATCCAATGGAGAGGTAATCTATAATTATCCAGTAAGACTCTTGGCTATGCCTTGAGACTAAACTAATTTTCAATAGTTTTGAATAATCATCCATTGGAATTTAGTAGGAAAACCATAGTAAATCAGTGTCCAATGGCCATGCAAAAATATAAAAAAAATAATATTTGTTGGTTGTTTTTTAATAGGTGGACCATGATGGGACCACTGAGAAGGTGGGGATGTTTTTTTAATCATGGAAGTGAGGTTTAGTAGATTGATAGTCAAGTTACCTTTCCCTATAAATTTTCTCGATCAAGTTATTCATTCATTGAACTTTGATTCATTCCTACTGTTTTGATACATAATCCAATCCAGTTGAGTCTTGAGTCTTCATTGAGAATGGCATTCATAGGTTTTCAAGAAAGAGGTTATCATGCACATGCACTCTTCTTTTCTTGGTATCTTTGTAACTATGCTCAGCCCGAGTTCTATATTTTTAAATTATCATAATAGTTCGTGATTTTTAGGCTTTTATTTTGTCTTTTAAGAATTTTAATTTAATTATTATTAATCATTAAATTAAAAATATATATATATATATATATGTATATATATATATATATATAGCTATTATAGTTATTAAACTTTCAATAGAATTATTAAACTTTCAATGGTACATCAACTTTCATACATGAGAACCCAGATGCGGGTGAAGTTGGTAGTGTTTAATGTGATGGGATGGGGGTGTGGCATAAGGGGAAGCCACTGGCCCACCCGCAAGAGTGCTATCATTCAGTTCTTAATGTCGACTGATCGACGTTTAATGCCATTTACTCCTGGTGCTCGAATAAACCATAGTCCCACTCCTTGATGCACATTCACATGCCGCGACATGGCTCAGCCTCCAGTTCATACTTATGGTGGTTTATTTCAGTTGATTCACAGTTGCACGGTAGACTGGATTGTTATTATGGAGCGTCCCTCTGGTCTGAATAGAATTCCCCCGCCTGTGAATCTGTGGTGCGCTCCAGGAGCAGGGCTTTCTAATGTTCGCACTGTAACTGGTAAGAGGAGCTGTCTCAATTGTTGTTTGGATTTTGGAGAAAATCTCCACTTCTCCCATGTTGGTTACTGCAAGCTTTCTTCTGTTGCCCTGTTGCCCCTCTCGCCTCAGTCTTCTGTCCATATTTTTCCTCCCTGCCCTGCTGTCTCAAGTGCAACTATGTCGCACCTCAGGCAGAGAATGCGCTGCCGAAGAGGCACCACGAGGCACCAAATTCGACGCTCTCCCTCCACCTCTGGCACATCCTCTGCGTCTATCTCCCACTCTGACAGTCAACCTAGAGGGCGCCTTCTCCGCTCGGGCCGTTGCCTTGCTTCCCCCACTCCTTCCGCTCCTCCTGCTCAAACCCACACCACGCATTTTTCCTTTAACAGCACTCTCAATCGACCCAGGGTGACTGCCTCAATTACGGTCGTCTTTCATGAAGAGCCTCAGGAAATTGTTCCCAGTTCTCACCCGGTGGAATGCAGCCTCTCGACAGCTCAGGATTCGGCGCAGTTTGTTGGGCTAAAGCACCCTGCTAGTGCTAACGTGCAGGATCAGATGGGCAAGGCCACGCAGGACCTAGTGAATAAGGAAGCGGTGGGTCAACCTACTGAGAGGAAGGACGCAGTGCAAGCGAGCGAGGCGCAGATTACTCCTCCTCCTCCTGGGAAGGTGATCCATTCTATTGCTGACCTGTATAATGCTGACGGGGAACCAGATGAACTCTGGTGCAGAGTTGTCTACGAACCTCCTGATGAATAGTTCCTCCTCTTCACTCTGGTTTTTTTCTCTATTTCTACCCATTCTCACGGGCCTGTTCATGTGTTTCCTGCTGTCTCTGAAAATGCATCTATTTTTTTTGCTTCGATATGGTCTCCAGTACTACAATTCTCTGGTTCCCCTGCGCGGGATTTTTCAAATGAACTGTTTCAGACTGGTTTCCCTCTTGCAGGGCAGTCTTCAAACTATGGTTTTTTGTTTCAAATGCCACAACACTCGGCAATGATCAGGCTTCGGCCCGCTGTACTGTACTCCTTTTGTTAATAGAATTACTTTTACTTAGAAAAAAAAAACTTTCATACATGAGAAAATAGATACTGACAAATGGTACATCATGGCCTGATTAATTTCGCTCAGCAATTTCAAATGGTATAACATTTAGTCAACAGTAATCATCATTTTTTGCACACAGAGACTAATTTCTCTGGAAGCCTAAGATTTCTTTGTCTTGTTATTCTTATAACTACATAGACATAATTAATAGAGAGATTGAGGACAGAAAAAAATCTAGCGCTTAGTCTCCACTACTCAACATGATTTTGTGAGAAATAATACATAGATTGATTTCTCTGAGTGCCTTAGCGTTCTTTGGCTCATTTTTTTAATCACAACAAAAATAAAAAAATGCACTAAGGATTTTTTCTTAGTCCGATTATGCAATATTAATAATAAACATAAATTTATTGCAATTTAGGGAAAGCTCGTTCATGTTTTTTTCTTTATATTGGAAGGTTACTTGATTTTTGAAGTAATTTTTAGTAGATCATAGCATATATTGAGGAAATATTAGTTTGAAAAGAATCAGTTATTTCTCTTGAAACTTTAGGTATTAAAATTCCATGACACAGATATATCACACTCCAAAATCCAAAGAAAATGGAAGAGCATTCAATTTTTTTAATCAAACTTTTATTGGTGAAGGGTTAATTTATTACGAGAAAATCATTAATGAAGTGCAAAATTTTAAACGTAATGTTTATTGACTAGAAAAATAATGACCAAAACGTCAAAAACAATTGTGTGATGAGTAAAGAGAAATCCAAATTCCAACCCTGCCTGCCACTTGTTGGTGAGTGGAGGTTATTCACTTTTCATTTACAGCTTACCAGGTTACTCATGTTACCAATATTTTCACATGGCTCACTTTTAGGTGACTACTTATTCTACTTCTTCTTTATAAAGAACAATTGGTAGATAATTGTATATATTATTTGAAATCTATAACAAATCCAGGCAACAAAATTACAACAGATATAAAATTATGCAAAAAATTCACCAGGGCACTACTAATGTGTGGATACCCTATCATTTCTTAGATCCTCATAACTTACCAACACCTACTATATTGGTATACACATAATATGGCATTTACCTGAAGTATTTCATATGTATCTAGAAGTAAATAAGTTGTATGACAATTGTTATGGCAGATATAAGATGTGTATTATAGTTTATATTTCAATTTTTCTTAAGTAGCATACATGTGTGGTCCATATAGTGACTACAATTACCAAATATATTTCAGTGAAGATGTGAAGATGATCTCTCATTAGGTCCTAATTACTTAAAGCATCATTAATTAGCTTTCCAAATGAATAAAATATGTTAACAAATTAGTAAAAACTAGGAAAACAAATCATGCTTTAAAAAAATATGGCACAATGATTCACACTCTGAGATTTATTTAATTACTCATCAAGTGTCGCTACAACATATATATGATCACCATTACCATAGAAATGGGACATGTGACCATCATTTTGGTTTCGCCAATGACATTCCACATCATGAGCATTGTTTAGGGTTGATTGTGTCGATTTTTTTTAAACAAATCATTTATACATTTTATGGAAATTATAGACACAATTTATAATCACATTACAAGATCATGATGTATGGATATTCCTTATCATTTCTTAGATACTCAAAACTTACCAACACCTAATAGATTGATATACACATCATATAGAATTTACCCTAGAATGCCACATGTATCCTAAAACAAATTAGTTGTATGGCAATTGTTATGGTGCATATATAATGTGTATTACAGTTTATCTTATAATTTTGTTGAAGTAGCATACAAAAATTTACATAGTGATATGAGAACCACTCTCTAGAGTATACATCGATTTTGTACACATGGATTTTCAGTTGATTTTTAAGATATATCATTGGTGATGCTCACATGATTATATAATGAACCATTAAGTTGAACTATGAAATCATTCCTCACAACACACACATATTGATGAATTAATAATTTTTCTCATATAATTTTTTTAATCTATTTTGAAAAAAAAAAAAAAATTATATATAATTATTTCTAAGAAGAACAAGAGAGAGTTCCTTACCATATCTTCATAAAACATATAATAGCGACGTTTGGAGGTAGCCGTCTAGCGACGCTTTGGGGCATAGTGTCACAATTACGACACTTTTTCTAAGTGTTGGTATTGCGACACTTTTCTCTAAATGTCGGTATAGCGAAGGTTTCCCAAGATCAATGGCCCAAAGTGAACCCGATAACTTACCATTTCCCCGCACCTTTCCTTTTGATCATGGCCATTCACTCGTTGAATCCAGATTTGGCGACGCTAATACATTTCCACGCTCATAAAGTAATCGTTTCATGTTTTGGCAAAGCCGCGCGAAATGGGTGGTTTTTCCAAACCACCCTCGCTTACGTGTCGCCACCACGTTGTATCGCGTTCGAAAAGCTAGTTTTTGCTTACCACCATTTACCCTCGCGAATACCACTGGCAGTATTCCCTAAACCTCACCCATTTAACCAGAGTTTAATTTCATTTAAATATGGTTATACCATCGTTTAATACATTAAAATTATATTTTTCATTCAAATTTTCACCTTTTCGCTTTAAACCTGTAAAAACATTGCAGAACCATTTTTCCTCAAAATCATGCTGTTTGAACCCTGAGAAACTTTACAAATCCATTTTCAACCTACCATTACCATTTTTCGATGCCCATTGCCCTGAATTTCCATTACAAAGTACTACATTGTCCTCTGCGAAGCCATTTTCAAAAAATTGAAGACTGAGCACCTCTGCAACGTCTTCAACTGAATTCCACTGGTTCTCCACGTACTTTTCTTCGAATTTTCCCTCTGGGATTTCAAAATTCCTGTCGATTTCAAATAATTACCAAAGTTACTGCAAAAAAGTGTCCATTTTTCAGGGGAAACTCTGTCAAAATTTCCCTGGAATCCCTAATTTCCCTTTCTTGCAGTTTTTTCCATACCCTGGTCCATTTTGTTGTTGAAATCAATTTTAAATACACGTTCTGAGCTTTAAATTCCTTGCATTTCCGAAAAACCCTGCTCAGAAACCCCATTTTCAGTGGAAATTCACCAAGAAACCCTTGTTTCTCGTAAATGAACTTAGCAAACCGTTTAAGCTTGCTTCATTCATTATTAAAAATGGCCAAGAAATAGGTAACCCCAAAGAATGGAGGCCCAAAATCTCAAAATAATTCTTTTGCAAAGATTCCTCAGCCTATGTCCTTCAAAATCGACAAACCAACTCCTGTACTCACGACTAATTCTACAGAAGTGGTCAGACCAGTCCACCCTCCAGTCATTTCTCTAGAGAACAGCCCTTTATTTGATCTAGACTATAGAATACTAGACCCTAATGTAGAATTTAACCTGCTTGATGTCTATAATTGGTGCTATGGAAAATCAGTGGAAAAGTGTGACAAATATATTCCAATTTGGGAATCCAATCTGCCTAGATATATTTTCCCTCTCACTCATTATGTTCCTGACTTTATTAGATTATGCCAAGCCTATTATATGCCAGAACAAAGATGTACTGTAAACAAAGAATAATATACCATGTTTTACATCACTGAAGAGTCGATAAATTCCATGCTGCAAATGAATCATGACCCCAATTCTGCTTTCCTATCAATAGAAAATTTAACCCAACTATATCTTGACTTGGATTTAAATGCTAGATTCAAAATATACCAGACATTTTGTCCAAATCAAGTTGATATTCCTAAGTTAAATCCTCATTTTGACACTGTTGATTTCCCAGATGAAACTAGACAGATTGTCTCAATGCTCTCCTTCATACTAGGATACACCAGTGATGAATTCACTGATGTGACTATCCTAGGTTTTCTGTCAACTCTAAGCCCTAGTCAATCACCATCCATTCAGTTCAATTTTGCTAGATTTATTGCTGAAAGTATGCATTATCAGTTATCCAGATTATCAGAAGAAGGAGTTTTCAGATACTCCTCTTATCTACTCCAACTCTTCCTATATTATCAAACAGATAAGTTTCCAATTGAATGTAAGAAAGTGGATTCATAAGGAAAATTTCTATCAGTAGTATTTTGGTCATCTATTTTAAGGAAATGGAACAGAAAGTATAGTTTTACATATTTCAATGACTCATTTATAGCCCCTGCTATGTATCTCTTGGAAAAAGAGGAGATCCCTAGGATCAATAATGAGACAAGAAGAATTATGTAGTTATCAGAGAGTTGCAAAACTGGAGATTGGTATTTATATAAAAATCATACAGAAATCAGAGTGTATGGCTCATCCCTGGCCCCATATAAGTTACCCAGATTTGTTACTACAAGAATATTTTCTTTAGAATATCTGAGACAACTATTGAATGTAGATGAAATCCACTTCATAACTTTCAAGAAAAAGACCCAATTTAAGCTGAAAAATCAAATTGGGCCATTCATTGTGAATAACAGAGAAGCTGCCAATGAGATAAATGTCAAACTTAAAGAGTATAAGTTCCCATGTAGTTTTACATGGAAGTATGACCCACAAGGTATTTTGAGTGCAATAAGGGTAAAATGTAAGTTTCATGTTTACTTGCATGATCCTAAGCCCCATATTGAAAGATATGTAAATAAAATTGAATGGGAGCCAGACACCCTATCTGATGATGATTCACAGGCAGTACAGGTAATACAGGTAGACAGTGGCAAAGGCAAACAGATTGAACAGATAGTACAGGTGGCTTCTACAAGCAAAGATACTGATAATGTACATAAAAGAGACATAGAAGGAGATAGTTTGATAGCTGAGACTATTGAGGACATAAAATTCATAACTCCTTATAGTAAAATAAGCAAGTCAACAGAAGAATAAAAGGATAAGGCTGTAAATATTGATATAAATTATGAAGCAACAAGAATAGTCACTCAAACATTAAAAGAGCTTCAAAATGTAAAAATTGGAACACAACAAAAAGATACAGTCATGAAGGAAAACCAGGCTATTTTCGATTTGCCTCCTTCTTCTCAGGAAACTGACAATACAGAGTCAGAGATTCAGATCAGATTCAGACAGATTAAAGAGAAGAATGAAGATCTCAAGCATCAAGCTCATTCTAGATTTCTTAAGGAAAATCCTGGAAACAAAGACATGATTCTTTCAGCATTTGATTATTCATCCAATAAATTGGTAATGTCATTCTTGAAGCCTACAGTGGCTGAGCCAAAATCAGTGGCAGATTATTCCAAAACAGATCTTGAACTGGATGTAGATTTCATTCATGAATTAGATCAAATTGAATTTCATAGGAGCAATACTGAAATGCTATATTCCAAAATTGTCAGTAAAACTATGAAATCAATTAGGCTTGAGAAAACAGTGCTCAACCTCCAAAATCAAATGAGGTTGGACAAAGCCTCACTGTATGCTAATAATCTAACAATAAAAGCACTAGAAGATATAGTGATTGAAGCAAGGGGTGACCCAGCCAACATTGAAGGGGAAAAAGTCTTAATTAAACAGAAAAATGAGGATATAGCTACTCTTAGAAAACAGTTGAAGTTGCCTCAGAGTGAAAACTCTCAAGCAAAAGAAATTCTACAGCAAAAAATAGAGAATGATGATTTAAAGCAGCTTGTACATCAAATGACAGGTCAGATAAAAACAATGGAAAGTCAAATAGAAGCTCTAATGAAAGAGAATGAAGAACTAAGAAAATCACAACCAATGGTCATTCCTACAGTGATCCCCACTGTAAACACTATTATACCATTTACTTTGGCAGAACACTTGGCACCGAACAGAGTACTGCCAACTGCAGTGCCAATTACTTCTCTAATCTCTGCCTCTTCTTCTTCATTCTCACAGAGGAGCACACCACAAGACCAAGATAAAGAGATTCTTAGTTTGAGAGGCACTATTAAAAATTTAGAAAAATCCATAAATGATGCCTTGACTACTTCTAGAGGACATGAGCAAAGGGCTGATCGACTACAAGAACAGGTAAAGATTCTGCAAACACAAGTAAATCTTACAGATCAAGTGGCCTTTATAAAAAATCATTTATGGACCAAAATTATTGATGGAATTCATTCTCAATGGCCTTCAATTCGGATAATTTATGAACAGAGGGAGTTACTTCAAGTTGCTAGTGCAGAGATTGACAAGACTAAGAGGGAAATTGACAAAAAACCAGCCCAAGAAATCCAACTCATAGCTTTTTTAAATAGTAAAACCAAGGAAGAGTTGGAAGAATTGAAAATTGTTGATAGAACAAAAACCATTCTTCAAATCAAAAAGGTCCTGAACAAAAGAAACATAATGAGTAATCTAGAGGACTGGTGTAAAGACATGAATTTATCCATCTCAAGATTTTTAGCCAAATACAAAACATTGTCAGAAGCAGGTTTTCCTGATATTCACGCATTGAATGAAAATTTAATGTCTCAGAAATATTATGATCTAAAAATCAGAAATCACGCAAAAGAGCAAGCCAAACAACAACTGCCTCAAGGATCACCAACAGGCAAAATACTTCTTCAGTATTTTGAAAATGTGTTCTTTTTAGATAATGAGATCAGACATATGTTCACTATCAAGCCTAACTTTGCCAAGTATACAGAGGCAGATGAAAGTTATAGAAAATTGAAGACTATGAAGATCCCCTCTGCAGAAAAGTGGCAAGAATTCACAGATCTGCTGTGAATTTAATGGATAAAAAACATGAAATTCACTTGGAAATTCATTTTTTACTGTTACCTCAAATGGTAAAAATACAGGGTTAAAGTGCACAACAACAATCAGTTCAAATTAGAATAATCAGTTCTATTTTTGCTTGTAAAAAGGTAACAGATTGCAAGCTGTTTTGCAGTTGTCCCTCTTTTTAAGTTTTCTTTCCTATTTTTGATTAAAACATTATCTCAATTCCTGAGATATTTTGTAAACATTTTTTTGTATAAATACTTCACAATTCGAAGTATTCAGTGTGAATAAAATTTCTCAAGGCAACTATAGTTTGTGCTCTCTACTTGGCATTTTAATGTTTTCTACTTTGTTCGTGCTCTCTACTTGGCCATTGGCTTGTGGGTGATATGGAGTTGTTATCTTGTGCTGAATGTGGTAGTTTTGCAATGTTTCAGCTAATTTATTACCTACAAATTATGGTCCTCCATCTGTGATTATGTCCCTTGGGAGACCATAGCGCAGAAATATTTGGAAAAGAAACTGTATGACATAGTCCTCTGTAGCTTTTGAAAGTGCCTCTGCTTCGACCCACTTAGTGACATATTCGGTTGCAACTAGGATGTATGTTTTTTGGTTTGAGGGAGGACTAATAGGGCCAACAAAATCAAGTGCCCAACATTCAAATGGTTCAATCACTAGTTGAGGGTTCAAAGGCATTTCATCAGACTGCCCAGGGCATCCTGCCCTTTGGCAGCTATCACAGGTCTGCATGAATTTTTTGGCATCCTTAAATATGGTAGGCCAGTAATAGCCTGTTCGTAAAACCTTATGGGAAGTTCTACGGTTCCCAGTTAGATCCCCTTCTTCAATCTTATTATCTGTAGCTTAAGGATTCTTAAGTGCCCTTTTGCTCAGATTCCATCCACTCCATCAAATCAAGCCTATACATAGCCTTAGAAGGTCACCTATCTTGCCCTTAGCACATTTTCATCTCTGAGCCTTATTTCTTAGTTCTGCTTGCCTAGAGAGTTGACTCCATTGCCCAATATTCTGGTAAATCCTTCTGGTTTACCTTGAAATCTCTTTATTCCCACCAATATTTTAAAATCAAACCCAAATACACAATCATAGCTAGCCTAATATATGTTACTAAAACAAAGCTAAATCATATGGTGAGATCCCTCTCTAGAGTTCAAGAAGGCTATATCTTGAATTCCCAAAGTGGTTCTTGGTTACCCCTAGTGTTCTTAACTACAAAAATCCCTATCCCACAACCTGAGAATTACTAGGATGATAACAGGCCTTGGGGGTATCATGATCCTTGGAGGAAACTCCCACAGCTAGAAGAGTTGACAGAGAAAATTGGATCGAGTACAAAGGTGTGGCAGGTGGGTTTTACCCTGTACCAATTGTTATGGTGCATATATGATGTGTATTACAGTTTATCTTATAATTTTGTTGAAGTAGCATACAAAAATTTACATAGTGATATGAGAACCACTCTCTAGAGTATACATCGATTTTGTACACATGGCTTTTCAGTTGCTTTTTAAGATATATCATTGGTGATGATCACATGATTATATAATGAACCATTAAGTTGAACTATAAAATTATTCCTCACAACACACACACACACATATTGATGAATTAATAATTTTTCTCATATAATTTTTTTAATCTATTTTGAAAAAAAATAAAATTATATATAATTATTTCTAAGAAGAACAAGAGAGAATTCCTTACCATATCTTCGTAAAACATATAATAGCAAGAAAATTAATCTATTGAAATTTCATTTCCAAACATATTCATGGAGTAAAATGAAGATTAAAAGGAGATATTCGTGGATTTACCTATAACATCACCTCATAATTAAGAATGTAAATGTACAATATTGATGATACACAGGTTAGGAGAAAATTAATCTATTGAAATTTCATTTCCAAACATATTCATGGAGTAAAATGAGGATTAAAAAGAGATATTTATGAATTTACTTATAACATCACCTCATAAAAGTGTAAATGTCCAATCTTGATAAAATTTATTTATATATGATAAATAATAAACCTTTATCTCACATGTATCATATAATCTTATAAACAAACAATTGCACTAGGGGTGCAATCCTCAAAACTTTTAAACTGTCTAATGTATATGTACCTATTTAAAGTATTCAGGGCCCACATTACAAATTCCCAAAGTGAAATATTTGCACATATGTAAATAACTATCGAGCGGTGAAACAAAATATTAATAAAACTATATCATACGTCCGGACTTCAAAAAAAATAAACCCGATTTCAATCACAAATTCACGTTCCAAAATAGCCTGCTGATGTCACCCTAATTTGTGAAGCGAAAAATTCATAGAATACGCCATATAAAAATTCGGGTCCGTATTTTGGCTTTTCATATGGAGGAAAACTGTGACGCGAAAATCAAATTAATTCCGCCCTATAATGTTTCGAGTCCGGAATTCCACAATGCAGACGGGCCAAAAAATAACGCGATCGAATCGCCTGCTTCCACGTGGATGGCTGATTTGGTCTGTGGGACCACGTTCTTCTGAATTAAAATCTCCCGCTTTTACTATTAAATTGCTATGTTTCCAAAACAATACAGCACTCTGTTTTTAAGTGTGCAGGGACTGTGATTTCAAAACCAAAATTGACTGTTCATCAGTTTTAGAAAGCGGTTGTTTGACAGAGCCATTCAAACAGATTTAGAAAGCGGCCAGAGGACAGGGTAGTTGAAATTAATATTTCAACATCCCTCATTCACTGAGAATACCCTCCTTGGTGCCTTCTTCGCCGGACTACGATGTGTTCATCAACAGTCGTGAACTCGATGTCCGTTTCTTCGCCGGGCATCTTCACAACAGTCTTGTTTCCAGAGGATTGCGAGTCTTTCTCGACAGCATAGAATTGCAGGCTGGACAATCCATACCTTCACAAATCAAAGACGCAATTAAAGGAGGCTCTCTCATTATTACTATTTTCTCTCCAAATTATGTGCAATCGCAAAGGTGCCTCCATTAACTACTCCTCGCGCTACTCTGTAAGCCGACCATTTTTGCAAAGGCCATATAACTGTCGTTTATTGCATATAAGTTTCGTTATACCGACGGTGGCCAGAGCATCGCTATTGTGACGGATCTCTCTAAACGTCGTAATTGTGACACTTAGACATTGTGTTGCAAACAAAGCGTCGATATTGCAGCGGATGCCTCCAAACGTCGCAATTGTGACACTTATACATTGCGACGTTTGGAAGCATCTATCGCAATCGTCACGCCTTGGGGCATAGTGTCGCAATTGCGACATCTTCCTTCAAATGTCGCAATTGCGACACTTTGTCTAAGTGTCGGTATTGCGACACATTTCTCTAGACGTCGGTATAGCGATGGTTTCGGGTGGGATTGAAAAAATTTGGGGAAATTTCCGACATTTGGTCAAAAGCGTCGGAACCAAGTGTCGGAATTTCTGCCAAATGTAGTAGTGAGTGTTTGATTGTTCATTACCAATGTGTTTTGTTCACTATGATAGCACAATTTCACTTGACAATGATTGATAGGAGGCCTCATTATGCACTAATATGGCATAGTGCGCTGAGGGAGAGGGAAAGGCATAAGGCTAGTGTAATTTTCCTCAATAGTGGCCTATTGTCTACTAGAAATTTTCTCTACTCCTTATGCTAGTGTATTTCAACTTTTCAAGGGTCGTTTTTGAGACGGTATTTCTCAGTTCGCTGAGGTAGACAACAAAAGGTAACTCACTTTTCCTATGATGGTTCTCACTGCATTATGAGAGGAAGAAAGACTTTGAATTGCCCAGTTTTTTTTTGCAAGGGGATATAAGAGGTCCTTGCCACTAGATGAAAGTGGTCTATGTGTTATCCATGGAAGAGGTAATCATAACGCAATCCAATGAGTCAATACAAGAAATAAGTATTAGGTGATTATTCTTTGAAGGTTCTCACCTCGCAATCAAAGGAGTTGGTCATAAGAGAGGCTTAGTGCATAATTATATGAGGTAGATGTATCATCAATGGGGATCATGAATAGGTTATTCTCATCACCTGGTAAGAGGGTTCATGTATTCACAACTTTTATTTATCAGGAGAATAAAGAAGAGTTCCAAAGTGGCTAAGTGTGGGACCAGTAGAGTAAGAGAGGGAAATGAATCTGAACAAGACTCAAACAAGGATCACACAAACGAATTACATCAATAAAAGACAAATGAATGCACAAGACTCATGAACATCAATCACACCTTGAAACCACAACAAAGCGGCACTTATTTCTAAGTGAAAAAGTTGAAATGTCACATTTTGACTCTTAGAATACAAGTTGTGACACAAGGATCGATTGTAAACAGAAGGTGCTAAGTTATAGGAATATGGCTAGCGCATTCTCTAACGATCTATATAAGATAATTTAATGCATAAAAGTGCACTATAGTTTCCTCTGGTGATATGAAAAGGTGTGACATAAACAAGTGTGAGTGACACATGCCATAATGAATTTAAAATGAAAATTCCACTTGCTAAAGTGAAAGCAAGAAATAACGATAGTCGCAAACGTGAAAGTGAAACTTATGAAAGAAGTTGTGCACAAAAGAAACAGCTAATAATACTCACTGAAATAGAAGTACAATTACAACCAAAGTGAGAGTGACTATCAATGGAGGGTACACATTGATTTTCAACTATCTAGTCTTGCATAAGAACGGTGAGTTCATGCATTTTTCAAGGACCAAGTATGTGTGATCAAGTGACTTTTACAATTATAATATGAGAAGAATACTTAATTACGTAGACAAAACATCCTTCTGTCATGAATCAATTATGATATGGCAGATCGTAAGATCCTCAATAGGCTCCAAAAATCATGTGCAAGAAAAAATTGCAGCGTGGTTATCATAGTGTCAACACTTGGAGACACACTGGTAGAACTTTGACTTCTTTGTTTATGCTTTACCCTTAATTTCAAGGTCTCATTATTTCATGAAGTATCGATTCACCATGTGGATTACTTGACTTTACCACTTATCTTGGTTAAAGAGATAATCTCTTATTTTCCCTCCTCAACTTCAAACACATAAACATACGACTAGTCACACCTCAACTGGTTGTATAGGGGAGAAGGATAAGAAGTATACAAAGCTTTTGATAAGAACATTCCCTAGTGTTTCTTCACTTCAAGTAAGCCTATTCAGTACCCTAATAGAGTCAGCTCAAGGAATCACAAGAATTTCTTCACAACCAGCGATCATGTATAACACCCTAGCGAAGTTGCTTTCTTCAACTCTATGTGCAGGAAACCTTTCTCTTCTTCACATGTTTAATTAGTTGCTAATATAATGTGCAAAGCTACTTATTATTTTTTATGGTGAAAGAGGGATCCTAAATTATTTAATTTTCAAGAGAGTTTGGTTCCTTGTTTAAGGTATTTGATAGATAAACAAAGTTAATTTCCCTCTTAAAATTTTCTTCTTTCCCTTCTCTACTCGGCTGAGTTTACAAGTAAAAATTCCATTAAATTCAAGGTTGAGTCAGGAGTGGCTTCCTAATAAATATACAGGCTTCGTAGTTCAACCAAAGGCTTTCCATCTAGAAAATATCATATTTTCCATTAATACATCATTTACTTTAAAAATATATAAACCCAAATAGAGAAGAGGGTAACATATTACACAAGCATTTCCCATCATAACAATTTCCCTTTTCATGCTTTGCCACATTTTATTTTGATCCAAACAAACATATGTTTCATGCAAGGTATTATTAATAAAAACATAAAATAAAATACATGACAAAACAATGAAACAAAACCCAAAGGACACAACCAATGGAGACTAAAATGAAAGCAACATGTGAGAGAACAATAAGAAAACAAAAGAAAAAAATAAACTAAAGGAGAGAAAGTACAAGATTGGTGTGCAAAGGAAACTAACATGCAGCTAGACCTCCTCCTATCCTAACTAGATAGAAATTTAGGGCTAATTGTAATGGACTTTCCAATATAGCCATCATATTTTATCCTGACCCGCAAACCCAAAGATGCAAACAATTAAAATCAATATAAGTAATGCCCAAAAGAAATGACAACATCTTTAAAATATTGCACAAGGAACTGGAGGTCTTTCTTATTATCAAAAGGATGTGACATAATGATTTGTCAGAGCCAATCTCGAAGTGTACCTTATTTATTGAAATGTCAATCATATAAAACTTGAAGGTTTCTTGTGAATGTACATTCATCTTTGTTTTAAGTTTTTACAAATATCAAGATTGAAATTTATTATTAGCATATGAGCTTGCCAAGTAATATTTATCTAATCATTCAACGATTATATCTTGATATCCAAAACAACCAAATTAAAACCATTGACACTCATGTGAAAATGAATTTTCAATTAACACAATCGAATCACAAATAAAATCCCTAGTATTATGATCAGATTTTTTATTAACATAAAATGTTCTCAGTTCGTATGTGTCCATTTGAATATAATATACATATACACACAAGGGTTTTAATCCACCAAATGATCTAAATATTTGCAAATACTCAAGAGGATATATTGTGCTAGGAATATTATTAACTTAAAAACATGCACAAAATAAATAAAAAGATAACAAATCTCGAAAGATTTTTAGACAGAGAAATCCTTCAACCCAAAATTACCTATATATAGATAGTTAGAATTGTATGATTTAAGGCTATAAGGATCCAAAAAATATGAGTTCTCCAATACTTGGTCTAATACAAGGGATTAACATGAAAGCGGACTATCCAAACAAGAATACTTTATCTTACCAGAAATATTTATGAACCTTAGGCTCTATGAACCACTCCAAAATTTCATCCACTATACCTGAATCATGGGAAGTGGATGAAGGTGGTGAATATGGATCAAAAATTTGATTTATAGATTTCCCAACTTCAACATCATCATTAGGAGGCACACAAATTGATATTGGAAAAGGAGGAGGATAAGCAACAAAAGGAATATTAGGTTCCTCCTCAAAATATTGAGATGTCTCATGGTTTGCAAAAGTTGGGAAGGAGAATCATCCAAGGGTTTGGATTCAAACGATATCAAGGTGAGTAAAATCAAACTATGAATTTTCATAATGAAATATGAGTCAAACACTCCCTCGGGAAATTCATAAAAAATGTGAATAAATCGATGAAGAAAATAATTTATAGACTCACTTGAATTCATTCCAAGTTGATCAATTCTATCGCATACATATTGATAATGATCATACTTGTCAAAGGCTTCATGGAGATCCTTAACAAGTTTCCCAAATGAATGGATAGAAGCGGCAGATAATGTATGACACCATTTATTGACTCAACCTTAAAATGTGAGGGTGAACAATCTTGCCATCAAATCCTTACAATGTATTCCATTAGAAAAACAAAAATGAGAAAATTGAAACATATTTTCAAGAAAAGCTAGTTCAACCCTGAAATCAAACTTAAATTCATACAAGTTATGAACAATTTCTGCAAGGATGGTAAAATAAATATCCTTGGAAAAAACAATCTAGCATTATGATTTAGGAAAGATCCATTTAATATAAGAGATTAAAAATAGACTCAATAGGCACATCTTGTCATCTATCCCTCTTGTTACTTCCATAATGTTGATGATTCTGTATTTTTCCATCATACAGGTTTTCTCTGCGATGTGAATCCCCAATTAGACCTCACAATTTTTTGGAGCAGGAATCACATATGAAGTATCGACCCGACCACCATAACTTAATTTTTTCCTTGGTTTCAATGGATAACATAAGTTATTATACAGATAACATTTCAACAAACAAGTAACTTTACATTGTAAAACACCAATTTCAATGTGTAAAAGGAGGCCTTCATGAGAGGTAAATAAAGATCGAGTCTCTTGAACAAAAAAAATAGTACTATCCTAGGAGAGGCATACAAGAGAAAGGAAATATTTTATTAGTTGTCTAGCAAAATAGGCCACATAGACACAACAAACATTAAATAAAATAAAACACACATTCAACAACATATGTATCAAAGCCAATGAAGTAGTTCAAATTCCTTATTATGTATAAACATAACATATACCGTAAACATATAAAGAATAGTCCTACAATATTCATGATACATGCATGAAACTTTGTTCGCTCAATGATCTTCTGATTATCAGGTGAAAGATCCCAGTACACAACTACAATGGTGAGCCACTAGTTCAAATATTGGAATAGTAAGTCGCTTCTTACTTCTCCAAAAGAATTATTTTATCTCCTATGTCAAGCTGAAGAAGCCAAGGCTAGCTCTCCAAAGCCTAAGCCTACAAAATTCCCTTTTCTTGAATTATGTGTTTTCTTTTATGACATGAGGAATGACCTTTCATTTCCCCATGAATCTTGAACCACCCTCATGACTATTGAACTTGTAATTTGATGTTTTTGATTCCATAATACCTTTCAACTTCTATTTGACTCATTTTTCCACGTGTGACTTTTCATATTCCACATGTGACTTTTGGACTTCCACACATTAAATTTTGTCATTTTCCTCTAATAATCACATCATTACATTCACAAATGATGCGGAAAGACACATATACACACATGAAATTGTGATGACACAGGTACAAGCCATGACTTGGAATTGATGACATGGAAATCCATGATGATGTGTCAATGCCAAGTTCTACCCTTTGTTGCTACGTCTTGTATCCTTGATGGTAGATCTTTTTAGCACTTCATATTCATGAAATATATGATTCACTCTTCCTCTTAAACCTCCAAATGGTCTTGGATCATTATCAGGACCTTCTGCGTTAGCATGCAATGTCTTCAATATGTCTTGGTTTAGGATATCTCCATGTATTCATGATGCACTAGTACAAAATGAGAGATTAGTGACTATGTGACTAAAACTTTTATTCACCAAAATTATTTCGAGTGACTTACTACTAATTTGTGAAATTTTAAGTGATCCAACTAAAAATTACTAACTTGAATGACTAATTTAGTCTAGGGATAAAACATAAGACTATATAATAAGTGACCCAACTAAAAGTGGCTAACTTAAATGAGTAATTTAGTCCAAGACTAAAATATATGACTAGATAATAAGTGAAAAAATAAAAAATTGTTAATGTAAATGACTACTATAGTCCAAGGATAAAAATATGACCAAATAACAAATACAACAAGTATATGAATTAGTCATTTATGCTAGTAATTTTTAATTGTGTCACTTTGAAAATGAAAAGTTGCAATTTTGAATTGAAGTGTTACACTTCTCTAATTTTAACACTACAAATGGATCATAGACCCTTTTAAGGGGGTAGATAAATCCATCTGTAGTGTTTGTAGATGGATTCAAAGGGGTCTTTGAATCCATCTATAGTGTTAAAATTTAAAGACCCCTTGAAGGGGGTCTCTAAATTTGTTTGCAATGTTCAAATTTAACTAGATGGATTTAATGAACAAGAAAGAAAGTATAATTTTAGAATATATAATAGTTTTATACTCCCTTTGGGAGGAGGGACAAGAAATAAAGTTTGAAACTGATATAGAAGAGTTTTAAGGGTTAATATATAGGAATTTGTTCCTCACATCTTAGAGAGACAACATACTGTTGGTTGTGGGGTTTTCGTGGTGTTTTTACATAACATGGTTGATTATTGTACTACATTCATAGGTAAAATGATTTTATTAATTTTAATTCAAAGTATGATGGTTTAAAATTGGTAAATTATTAAAAAATACATATTACTCTAAAGCCTTATTATTTTATAAATAGTTCTACAGATACATGCATTAGAAAAATGTGCATAATTTCTAAAAGTCCATTCACATTCTTAGAATTTTCACACAATATTATTAGAAAAATACATACTAATAATTATTGTGGCTCTTTATGTAGAATATCATGCCATGGCTCCCATATCCAAGTTGAAATATGAATATACCTTAGAGAGTATCTATGTGGTTGTTTGAGGGTTAGTTCATGTTACTTGAACTCCAAAAGATTTATTTAGGGCCTAAGGCCCTCTTTTCTCCTCCCCTCAAGATAGTACATTCCACAAGGCCCATTCTTATCATGTAAAACATATCAATGGTGTAAAATATCCCCCATAGAGGCCAAATATCCGTTATAGATTTCCTATGTGGTAATGCAAATACGTTTTCAAAAATATTGATCATGGGAAGATTCAAATATGACCCAAGCACCTTCTGATCCTTCCTTGACCATGGTTAAGGCCCCAAGATCCATACATGGTGTAAAAATCATCCTAATGATATTGAGGCCAAACTTAGAGGCCCCAAGACCACCCAATACCCAACTATGGCACACAAAACCTTCAAATGACAACCATAACACACCTGAAAGCTAGAGATAGATTAGATAAGATATGTGTGGTGGTTTGAGGCCTTATTCATGTCCATTAAACTAGAGAAGTGTTGTTTAGGGACTAAGAATATTTTTTCCTTCCTTATCCATCACGAAGCCCATAAAACACATTATTATTATGCAAAACATACTAATTTTTCCCATATTCCCATTCTAATATCTTTTTCACGGATGGTTGCGAAATTTTCTTCTAGAAACAAAGCGATATGGAGAAAGCTAGGGTTCCATCAGACGTCGTCGCATTCGATCTGTTCACTGCCACAGTGCTTGGATCAGACGCAGCTACCCTCAACTACAGCAACAGGGGTCTAATCCTGCCTCGTCAGACCGACCCGACACCTCTGGGCAATAGATTTGCCACCGACATTGTCAATGCAACTACCACCACAACGACTATAATAGTAGAAGCCTCCTGTGACTATATTAGGGGTCTGATCCAATGCATGAGAGTTGTATTCATGGAAATTGGAGCCTATAGAAGCAATTACACAGACTCTCCTACATTCGTCGCCCTAGATATGCTACCTCTTGGATCTGCAAGCCAGGAGATCGATGGAGCCATCACAAGATAAAGAGATCTGGCTGAATAGTGATGCATTCACCAGTAAGAGCGGATCTCAAAACACTGAAAAAGGTTATGCATGAAAATCTCATCACTCAGCCAATATCAAGCCCTAGCATGGCCTCGTGGATCTATGAATCCAAATATCAAACACGCTTCTGTCTCAAACACGCTCTGGTAGACATGATTTCTCAGATCTCTTATCCCCTTCTTTCTAGATCTAGATTTCGCTTCTTTCTGGCAAAACCATGCTCCTTTGGGTACGTTCAACAGATCTAGTGCATAACCTCTCGCATGACCTCGAACAAATTTTGGGGATACCCTTTTCTCTTTAGAGACTTCTATATGGAGGTAAACATCTAGAGAACACTCTTCTCCTCTCTTTTTATAGTATTGAAAGAGATTCTTTTGTAGTTTTAACCCTTCATCTTCGAGGGGAAGCAGTCGAGCAGCCATCTTATGCTCCTTCTTTCTCCTACAAAGATACGGTCCATGCACAGCCATCCAAGAAAAATGATCAACCCATTGAGGCTCCCAAGCCTTTTTTGGTTGATAAACTGGAGGAAGTTCCTTCCATAGAGATCTCTCATCCATCTCTGGATGATCAACTTCAAATTTATTCAAAATCCATCATTATTGTTTGATTCAATGTAATATGGCCTTACACAACAGATCTATACCAATGGATTCACTCCACTTGGAACAACAACAACAATGTTATCTTCTACTCGAATGGTTTATTCATAGTTGTGTTTTCTTTCAGTGAAGACTATCAAAAAGCCTTAACTAAAGGCCTGTGGTTTTGGGGAACTCCAAGGCTATTCCTCACCCCCTAGTTCCCAGACTTTGACCCCTCTATGATAGTCGTCACCAAGCTTCCTATTTTGGTTAGAATCGTGAACATTCCTACACATCTATGGCACTTTTTTGTCTCCTAGGGGATTGGAAACACCCTGGGCCACTTTCTAGCAACAGAGCCCTCTCGAGGGGAGAAAGGAATATACACCTATGGCAGAATCTGTGCGGAAATAGACATAAGAAAATGATTTCCTGACCCTGGACTATGAGAACGTAGCCTTCTGATTCCACTGCTACAATCAAACAAGGTACCTTCACAACACCTGTGCCATGTTCCTCGCCCAAAAGAAGAAAAGAAATCGCAAATAAAAATCCAAAATCTGGAAACATGTGATCCACCCCCCATGGAAGAAATATTATTTTAGCTCGGATGAGGAGGAGGCAAGAGAAAAAAGGGAGGACACAAATAATATGAAGGACATGCCCTCGGAAAGCCTTAAGGGTCCCACTAATCCACCGAATACATTGAAACATACTCATGAGTCATCCTCCTTCGATTCGGACAAGGAGATACCTCCTATAGTCAACAACAACCTAAAAGTAGTCCCATCCCATCATCACCACAACGGTTGGGTCAAATTTAGAAAAAATTGAGGAAAAAAATGTAGCATGGAAGATTCAACCCATTCTGGGTAGATTTCTGTGGTTATCCCTTTGATACCTTGCTACAAACTTCTTGTTCCCTTTCACTCATTTTCTGGTTACTCAACGGGACCGAGGTTGATAGTTTATCATTACCGACTTCCCTGCTATCTTTTTTCTCTTGATTGTAACTTGACATTGTACCATATGCTTTCTTGATAGAATTAGTCTAATTTACAAAAAAAAAAAAATCTTGTTCATGGACATTAAACATGATAAAGACTTGTTTTAGGCATAAGGACCTTTTTCATTGCATAGATATAAGCCCTAACTCCCATATATTATGTGTAAAACCTCATAATGGAACCCTTATCCTAGATGGAGGACTAAAATCCCTCAAAAAGGATTTATATTGTTCTTTATGGTCATTTTCATGCATTGTAAGCCAAAGAAGTTTCATTTTGGAATTGACGCCATTTTTTTTATCCCTTTGCCATGATACAAGCCAAAGACCCTTTCTTACTATGTAAAACATAGTAATGACATTAAAAATATTTCATAGAGGCCTAAGATCCACTATAGAGGCCATGTGCAACTCTTTGAGAACTACTTCACAAAGCTTAATCATCAATGATTCAAAGAAGGCCTAAGCCCCTTATATTCCTATTTTGACCAAACCTACACTTTTAAGCATCATATGTGATTTCAAAGTCTGATAATTTCATTAAGGTCTAATATTGAGGCTCCAAGACCCAATTGTGGTTTGAAAAACCTTTGAATAGTAGACACATCCCTCCTAGAGGCCAAAAAATAACCCTTAGAGAATATAATTAATTTGGTGGTTTGAAGCCTTTGTAATGGCCACTTATTATTTAGGACTTATGTCCCATTTTTATGGGAGTGATAATGAGTTAATGATATTTTTATAGCAATTTTTGCCACCTAACTCCACATTTCCAACAAAACAAAGACCATGTAAAGTGCTAATCATTAAACTAGGATTAGCATATGAAAACATACATACATGTGTGAATGGTTGTGTAGTATATCACAAATATCTTGCAAGTGAAGTTGAATGTCTAAAATGTAAATACGAGAGGTATAAACTAGGGTTGAAATCAAATTCAGCTCCTAGAAGTGTTCTTCGCCACATTCCATTAATCCCATGGTTTCTTCGAATGTACAGATATCGAGACATTGGTGAGCTCATGCAATGGCATGCACAAAATAAGAGCACTAATGGAAAAAAATTATTTGTGGCTAATTCTAAGATATGGAAGGAGTTTGAAAACATATCACTTTATTTTCCCCAAGATCCTCACAATATAAGGCTGGTTTTAGCTCCATATGGGCTTAACCCTTTCTCATATTAGAGTACTAAATGGTAAACTTGGCTAGTTTTTTTAATAAATTATAACTTTCCTCCATGGTTAGAAACAAAAAACCATTTTTCTTGATGTTGTCATTTATTTTACCAAGGAAAAAATTTGTGACTTTAGATACAACTAATGCTTATTTAGAGCCAATATTTTATGAGCTAGTAGAAATCGCATAGAGGGAAATCAAGATACAATGTAGTGGTTAGTCTTCAACCCATAGTTAGATTCTCTAAAAGCATGATTAAAATTCATTATTTTATCACCATGAGTTTCATGAAATACCTTGTCACAACTACGAAGCATGTCATGTAGCAACTTTGTCAAACCTTCCATTTCTGCTTTTAAACCATCCTTCAACCCTTCCATTTTTCTTTCTAAACCATCCTTCAAGCCTTCCATTTCCCTTTTATTTTATGTTGTAAACCATCCATGTTAACATTCATCATCGCTTCTAATTCATTTTTGGTTACTCTTTGTGAGAGTGAAATTTGTTGCACTTGATCTCGTAATTTTGATATATAATGTTCCATTTCTTCCTCTTCTTCATGCATCATAGAATAGCTTTTTGCTTTCTTATTGGGTGTGTCCATTTTTTTGTTTCAAGGAATTTTGGAATAAAACCATGATATCTATGCTTTAGTATTCCCTTTAAATCACTTCAAATTGACTTTTCAAATAGGTTTTATGCAAAATTTTAAAAATACGCACCTTTTTCTTATTTTTTAGGTTCTTGATATTGAAATTATTATATCTTTCTAATCTAATATCTCCAAGGTCTTAAAATTTTTCCTTTATTATCCCTTTGAGCCTTCTTTCCAACCCCACATGTCTGACCAAGATTGGATTATCCAAGGATGATTTTTTCCCAATATCCTATGATGATCTCATTATAGAATGGTTTAGTAGAGCGAAATTTGTACCGAGTGACATGTGTCACTATTTCAACCTTCATCCCTAAAAATTATATAAAAAAAACCTATAATGCATGCACTTTTAGTCACTTTTTATGAAATTCAAATCTGATTCTCGGAGAGAAAGTTATGATGATTTTCCCTAGGTCACATGTTTGAGATGGAATTATGGATCCCGCCAAAATCCTAACTTCGTCGAACCATATCTCCTTAAATATAGAAAACCAAGATTTTAAATTTGTATGCAGTGTTCATCAATATTTATGCTCCACATGGTTTCAATTTCAGTAGCTGAAGCCTTGTATAAAAAAATTATAGTGAAAATTTTGAGATGACCTGTTTGAAGAAGTGAAACCCTAGAATCCAAAGCTATGATACCAAATTTTATGCAACCATATCACAAAATAGAAGAAAATATAGATAAATGACTTATAAATTAGCCTCTTCGAGGGGGAAACCTCCTTTACATTACATAAATGAAAAATTATTGGATGATACAAATGATAAGACATCCTTGGTATATATAGGAGTCTAAGGGATCACAATATAATCAGAGCCTACATACCAATAATAATGTAAGGGTATAACAATAACAATAGTGGGCTTCTATAGGGCACAACAATAACAACATGGGAGATACATGGGAAGAACAATAGCAATAGGGGGATGCACTAATAATAACAATAAGGGGAATACACTAGTATTATAGGGACCTAACACTTTTACTTATTCCTAAATGGTGTTTCGTGTGTTTTTTTTGTTAGGTGGGAATTTATGCTTAATCATTTATTCACAAGGAGGTAACACCATTTCTACACATAATTTAAACATCTATATTTTTTTGGTGTAGTTTTAGCGGGCATGAGGCTGGCCTTTTCCTGAATCAACATCTTCATGCAGTATGGAGCTTTGTCGGCAAGCTCTAAATACCAAAAACTCCATGTTCCCCTTCTTGAATTATTTAATTCATTGGATCAAAATTCTTCGATACTACAAGGTGACTCCAATTGTTGTGTTTAATGGATTTCATCTTCCATCAAAAGTGACAACAAAAGAAGAATTCTAGAGATATGTTTATTCTCAAAAATTTGGGGTTTTATGTTATTATTGAGAAGCTCAAACTAGATATGTATGTGTCGTATACATACACTGGGGAAACTACTAGGCCATTTTTTGCTAAAGTGTTAACGTTTGGTTCCCTTATCAATATCAGATTTGATAAAAATAGGTTTTGTTGTTATTTTCATTGGGGAAAACCTAACATTTATATTAGTTCCATTTCCATCTAATATATGCTAATCCATTTTAGATCAAAATAGTCCCTTCCTACCTATCCATGCAACTAAGGCAAGTGTATAAAATCTAGCCCTGCTTTTAGCTTTTCATAAAATAATATGGACATTGAATAGTTGTAGGATCCAACATTGAGAATTCATATATTTAGTTACTCTTTCTCCTCGCAAATATTAAAAATGTTTAGGAATTAGAGAGTGATCAACTTTATCATGTGTGGGACACTTCCAGTAGATATGTAGTATAACCAATGGTCCTTGAGGACAGAGTACCACTGGCATAAGAAACCTCTATAAAAAATGGCCAATGATTTTTGGTTTCCCACATTAGCTACAGTTTTCATATGTTAATCATGTTTCACAATGATTTCATGTGGTCAATACTTGTTGTTTTCTTAATGTCCAATTATAGAAAAGAAAAATACCAAGTTTTCTTCACTTCCTCCATCAGGAAACTAATCTGGTATTAAATACACAACCATGCATCTTAGATGAATATTTTATGGATACCTAATTCTTTTTTGGGATAATTTTTTGAGGTTTTCTATGGGATCTCACTAGTGAATTACTTTTGGTCCCTAAGCCGCTTGCCAGGTGTCAAAATTTAGTGCCACTTTTACCCAAATTTTGCATTGTAATATGAAGTGTTTCATTTTGTGACATGAACTACTTGCTTTATGGATGTATGGGTGCACCTATAGTTGTGGCTCAAATCTAATCCCATTTAGCTATTGGTGGATTGAACTGATGATATTGCCTTCCCATATAAATCCATTTTAACTAGTTTATGTTCTCTCTTTCTTAGGTGGAGAGATGTTTTCCTAGAACACGATAGAACCAAATGACTAGACGGGTATGTTAAAGGTGTGATTGAACTCTTCCAGGTATTTTTAATTAGAAACAAAAAATCTAGATTTTAATTTCCTACAAACCACATTCATTTTATTATCACTATTTATGAAAAATATAGATTTCTTGTGTTGAAGTTATACTTTCCTATAGTTAGTTATGTTTTGTTTCATCTATTTTCCCATATATCAATACATATTACACCATCCATGGAAAATTAATTGATTCAGGTAGTGCTTTTGATATTTCCAGAAAGGTTCATAAGTTTTTTTCCCGTCTACGTTTCTATTTGAGATGTGGCCACTTTGAAGCTTTATGTTGATTTACATTTTTTACTCTTCCTTTATTCATATCCTTAAGAAAGAAGGAGTTGAGTTTGTTGTTGCACCTTCTGAAGTAGATGCTCAATTGTCTTACTTGTCTAGGTTGGAGCCAAAGAAAGGTGGAATAGTAGTTCGTATGAGTGAGGATAGTGATTTAATGGCATATGGTTGCATTGTGGTTTATTTTGTTCATAAAATTCCTATATAAATTAGTACATTCATGTTGCCACTTTCTTTGGATATAATATAGAGTTTTACATTTGGAAGCATTTATAACTTTTTAAACTGATTATTCTTCAAGGGAAGTTTGGTTTTGTTGGATTTAATAATTCTTCTTTTTGAAGGTGTTGTAAATAAGTTATTTACAAAATTGATCAGTCTGGAGATGGAGAAGAAGTTATAATGGACAAGGTATTCAATTGTTTGACAACACCTGCCCATGAACTTTCGTTTAGATGATTCACTCAAGAATTATTCATAGGTTATACTTCTAGATTCATAAACTCAGTTGGTATTTTATTAATATGTCATTGTTTTATTAAGGACTAGTATTAAATATTTTGAACTGCATATTGCAACCATTTAACCTCATTATCCTTTATTTGGCCATGCTAAGACCCAATGCACTTGCATTGAAGTTTAGGTTTCTGGCAGTTTGTATCCCTAAGTTTAGCTGACGTGGGACAATATGATTTATACTATTTTGGTGGCTACTCTACCCTCATTTTATAATCTTGTTTATTTCCTTGATGATATATAATACCGTTAGCTCCATGGTCTTGAGAAAGGCAAGTTAATTAACAAACAGAATGGTGCTCAGACTGACAACAACTTAAATGTCTTCCTTGCATGCATGTTTATCCTCACATGTTGTTACTTTCTTTCATCAATCCCTAGTATTGGGATCAAACTGACACATTCATTAATATTTAAGTATAAAAACATAGATTGGGTAACTCATATTACTTGAATGAAATGTTGAAAATCTGTTAAATTTTGACATAGTGTTTTTTTTTATAATGCTACTGGATTTAATAGAGAAGAACCACCATAACTTATCCCTGCTCAAAATTGATGCTTTAATTAATCATAGTAATTAACATCTTACAAGCATATTGAATTTGACCAATTTCCTTTACACTCTGCATAAAAAAAAAGGAAAGTGACATACTCTATTGTAAACCACCATTTAGTAGGGTCAACATGCATAAAAAAATTGACACTCCTAAACACCGAAGTATAAAATCACAAAAAATTGAGGCATAACTTCCAAGCCCAAAATTCCAAGAATATTAAAAAAAAATTAAACCCACTCATGGGAAATGGGTTGTATTGTAAAAGACGTGTAGTTGTCGTGGTGGAGGATTTTCCACTCTGGGTGGTTTAGTACCCCACATTTCCACCAAATTTTTTTATGCTCATACCCTAACCTAACTGAACTCTTGGATATCCAAGTGGCTCAATTATCAGCATTTCATACTTATGTCCTTCTTGTTGTAGATCGCTTGCATGATACCCTCCATTCATCATCATACGGTGGGCTACACACCCAATAGGGAAATTTTTAGGTCTAAAATGGGCCTCCTAAGAAAAATGTACAACCAAAATAAACTTTATGACAACCAATAAGATTCAATATGATGATGTCAACCATGGGTTATGATTCACCATTTTTTGGGTAAAAATGTAAAAAGATTAAAAAATAATAAAATCATAAAACTACTTTTTCAACTTGTATTTTAAAATGATCTCCCTAATGTTTTACTCAAATTTCAAGCAGGAGTACTTGTTGGATGCAAAATTTAATTCCTCATCCAAGGAGTACCTATGTTGCATAATTTTGATGGACCCTGCTATAGGAAAACTGATGAAAATATGTGATTGCAATAACATTTTTCATGTATTTCTCATTTTTTTTTGTAGAAGGGTCCATCGAAAATATGCAACATGTGTACTCCTTGGATTAGGAATCCAATTCAGCATCCAATGAGTCTTCCCACTTGAAATTTGAGTAAACCAATGGGGAGATAAGTTGAAAATACGAGTTCAAAAAGTAGTTTTTTCTTTTTCCCTCTAAATTTTGATGATGTAATCTAATATTATTTTATTATCTCCACTGTTATTTTATAATTTCCTGAGGAGGCCCATTATAGACCTCAAAATTCCCCTAATGGACCCCGCCTACTCTACTTTGGTCTCTTTCACATCTATTTTGTTGTTTATAAGATGGGGGGGTCTTTACTTGTAGTATAAGGGGCTTACTCATAATTATGTAAGGGCACTATAAAACTCTTGCTTGTACTTTCTTGGCCAATGTACAAGTATGTAGAAGGTATATGTATCCAATATCTATGAAATCAAACAAAACTTCAGGAGATCCACCACAAATATGACATTTTTACAAGATGTACAAATGCAACACAAAAATTCCATCCTTAGGAGTTACCTTACATAATTTAAAATTACCAACATCATTATTTTTTTTTTAACTTTTGCAATGAATAGTAGCAAGGAGCGTCAACTGGCCAGCTAGATGTGTCAGATTTGTAATGCTAAGAAGATAAACTGAAAAAAAAATAAAAAAATGAATCATAATTATAAAATATACTAGTGCAAATCTATCTTATTCCAATATTTTAAATACTTATAGGTGTGTGCTTTGATTCTTCAAGGTACTTATCAGATCTAGATTTAAGATGAATCTGTGTTGATATAATTTGTTTTTAAGCTGACATTTGTATCATTTTTCTAGAACTCTAGAGTGTGATGGTAATTGATATTGACTTAGCATCATTTTTTTGTGATTTGGTTGCCAAATGTATGCAAATACATATTTCAAAGACCTGAAGTTATTAAGAAGCTTCTTTGTTTCTTCTTCTAGATTTGAAAGGAAAATGCAACATACATGATAGTAGGGGAAATCAGTGTTATCTAGGGATTGGTTTGTCTAGGTTTTTTCTGTGTTACAACTAGATAAGAAACATCATATACGTGAAGGTCATGTTAATTATTTAAAATAAGTAAATGTTTTTTTCCATCATGCTCAAATATAACTTCTATAACAGTACATTAGTCCCCATTTGAAGTGAGCTTTATTTTCTTTGGTGCACAAATAAATGTGTCATATTATAAAAGCTATGTATTTGTTTGACAGGTATGATGTTGATATGAAATGCCACCCATTTTTGAAGCCATTAGAAAAAGGATTCTCTTGGGAATTTGATGGAAATCATGATTTCCTTTGTCTGTATCCTTAGTTTCATTTCGATAAATTTGTAGTATTTTTGTAATGATTTATAAATATTGTCATCCACATTAGACAAATTTTGGATGACCCAAATTTCAGGTATCCTAAATAATTTTTTCACATTGCAGAGGATGTTCAAAATTTTCCATAATAGATATTTAGATACTTTCCACTTCCAATGGTGATTTCCATTAATGAAGGATGATTGGATCTAATAATAATTGAAATTTTGATGAATTTCCACAAATCCCTTCATCATTGTAACATAGAGAAGTCTATCCAAATGAGAGAGAAATCCTAAAAAATCAATCAAAAGAATAAAAGGCCAGAGAATACAACATTCCATGTGTCTTGTTATCTGAGAAAATTCATGTAAGCACCTCGTTGGTTATTGTCTAGATAACACCCTTTTAGAATTACTTTATTTGTAGATATATTATTGTGCAATTTCTAGTTGAGAAGTTCAACATTTTTTGGTTTTATTTTTTTATTTTTTTATTTTTTTGGGTATATTATGATGTTATACAAATTTTCCTCGATATAAGTTGAGTTTAGGTTGGGGTCAGTTTTTTTTTATGGAAACTCGAATTCTTTTATGGAAAAATGTTTTTTGAAATGAAATATGTTGCCACCAAGATTCTATGAGGTTCTATTTTGGTCAATTAATATTGAGTATTTTTTAGATTATTTATTTTTTCCAATTGACTTCCACCCTCAACCCCTCCCATGTGTTATGCAGATAAATCCCTCTTGCGGACAAAAACGATATCCCTAGTATCCTAAGGATATCTAGAAACAAACATCCAAACGTAAACCATTTTCTCTAGACCATTTGTGATTCAAAATTATTAAATAACAAAGTATGAGGACATGCCCCTACCTGAATTCCAATGCTTGCTGAAATATTCTATCCAGTCGCTCCAAAAGAGGTCACTTCAACATGTGAAACTTGAAATCAAAGACAAATAAAAGGATTAAAAGCACCTGCAAGATATAATAATTGAGAAAACACTAATCCATCTCAATGATCAAGGAATCCAAGAATTAAATTACTCAATAGATACATGAAAAATTTAATGATAAAATAGAATCCATTTGTATTATCTTGTGTGATAAGAAGTAAGGTCCTGAACAATCGTTCTCTCTCGATTTGACAAGCCTTCTCCTCTCTGAACTAGCATGAAACTATGGATATGAGTATGTGATCGTTCTCATACCAATGATGCCAAGTATAGAGAGTATGATTTCTTCAACAATTCTCTTCAAAAACTACTAAGTTCTAAGTAAATATCATCTACCCTTGAGACTAAAACATGAGTTCAATTTATAGGAAAATAGAAGTGGTTTCAGATCCATAAAGAAGGGAATAAATTCCTTTTATGAAGGGATTTGAGCTCCAAATACCAAGGGATAAACTCCATTCATGAAGGGATAGAAGTCCATGAATGAAGGGATGAAGGTCAACCAGATTACGCTTCTAGAAGCCTCCAGCTGGGAAAATTTTTGACCAGTTGGGCTTCTAGAACTTACATTTTCTTTTATTTTTCCTTTTAAAGGGGTTCGCGGGTTTAATGAGTAGAGCATGTAGGATGTGCCGCAGATTATAGAGCAAAAAGTTGTGGGTCCGCAGGTAAGGACTAGGAAAAGTGTGGATTTTTGCTTTTAGGGTTTTAAATGAGCTTTTCTCCAATTCCAAGACTTGGTTTAGGAACTTTGAGGTTTTTTACTTCTAAGGAAGGATAATATAGGTAATGATGAACCCATATAGACATTTAAATGTCATGGTGAAAAAATAACGTATAACAGACTGCCCCCTAAAGTACGAAGTCTAAGGTAGTTTCGAAGAGTGAAGTGCTTTATCTTTCTGAGGATTGGATTGCGGATATGCCGGTTGAAACCTGTAAAAAAATTCAATGCAAACATATATATATATATATATATATATATATATATATATATATATATATATATATATATATATATATATATATATATATATATATAGATATATATATATATATATATCATTGCTGAGTTAGGCATTCCATACTCAAATCAAAACTAACTACATGTTATGATACAGAAATGGTTTTAAAATTACATCAATAGTAGACACAGTATGGGCGCAACCATCTATCATAAGTAGTCTACTGAATAATAAAACTCCTGGCAGCCTGGATGGTGGAAACTAGATCCAGGGTCTTGATTTTCACTTCTCGAACTAGTACGATTCTATCCATGCAATTGATTGTATTGAAGTCGAACATGGTAGAAACCACTTGATTACTAGTCAATGATGTGAACTGTTAACAAGTGTGAGAGAAACCACTAATAATGACAATGACTCTCAAAGTACTCAGTAAAATCCACGAAGTGTGAATGATTGATTTTCAGTCGAAAACTTCACGAAGTCTTTCAATCAAAGGTCAATGATGCAACCTGTTTTCGAAGGCAAGAAACTTGCCATTAGGGAATGCAAATCCCCAGGTATTGATAGGATTCTAGATCATCTTTCTAGATAATGAGCTGTCGTCGATAAAAAGTGATCCGTCATAGGAAAGTCTACGACATGAAACCATTAGATCAAGTTTTGAAGAAATATTTGCAAGGAATAACTCAGGGATGGTCAACGTGAATGGAGACAAATTTTGCAATGAATGATTTATATAAATTTTTCTCTTTACAACATAACGACACTGTAGATGTTTTGGTGACAATTGACCTAAAGCTAATACCCAGAAACTGGCTGAAGACCTTCAATGTGGTTTGATTAACTTTTAGACAAATTATTTTCCCAACCCAGGTATGAATGTAACAAAAAGTGTCGTGTTCAAGAGTGGTATACTTCTTTCCAAAACAAAGTATGACAACTGGATTCATTTTCTCTCTTTTTCCCCCACCATTTCTAGCAAGTACCTCTTTATTTTTGACAAGCTCGAGGAGGATAACATTTTCTTGTTGTGTAAGCTCATCCTTCGGATGAGTCCAACTTAGTATAAAAATCGAACCCTAAAAAGGAGTGGTTCATTCCTGTTTGTAATCGACAGGTCCTTTACTGTTAAATTTTAACAAGTCTAGTATAGGTGAAACTCAGTGTTTCTAAATTTCAGGGAGTCAGAAGAAAAACTTAAGAAAACTTCGTGGTTGTTATTTTTTGTAAATTTAGTCTCTCAAGCCCGAAAAAGGATAAAATAATACAAGAGAGAACTATATTGACCATGATTAGTCAACATATACCTTTTTTGTAAATAGTCCATTTCAGTCCAGAAAAGGGGTAAACTTATACTGAAAGGATGAATGTTCATTTCCTTTAACGAGTTTGAATAGTCAAGTACTTGGCAATCTTTTCATATTTAGAGAATCTGAAAAGGGCTTAAAAGAGAACTCCAGGGTTTTGCTTTTTTGTAATTTTTTAAGGCCCAAAAAAGTGATAAAAGTGTACTCATCACCAAAATAATTCGTATCACCAAAAATCTGTATTTTGCACAAAAACTCGAAGGATTAAACATATCTATTTCTAAAAAGTAAAAATATCTTAAAAAATACTTTTTAAAGTGGAAAATAAATAAAATACAATATTATATTCATTCAAAAAATATTATAAAAAGTAGTTCAACAAATTCATTTTCACCTTTTGTCTTTAGAGTTGTAATTTGAGAGCTTTTGGCAGAAAAAGTTATGGAGTTGATAACAGAAGAACCGACCATTCAAATTGAAAATCATCAGAACCAGGTAATCCACAACACTCTTCTCTTTATTTTCATCCAATTAAATTCTCTTTTTAGGCTTTGAAATTAGTTTTTGAGGAGAAAATATGCTCAAAATTTCACCCTCAGGGGTCTGCGGGTCATACATGGGTTACCGACGGACCTTGATAATTTTCCTAAAGGAAAATTATCGAACTACTGCGGTTTTTATGAAGAGCGCATGCATACGTTCGCACTGTCTCTGCACGAAAACTGCGGAGGCACCATGTAAAATGTAAAATTGTTAAATTATCTCAAAAATGCTTATAATTTTCCATTCTAAAAGTTTCTAATCTTCAAATTCATCCATTTGCAGACTATTTCACAATGTTAGGATGGAGAGAATGTGAACATGAAGGTGTAGATGAGGCAGCTATGAAAAATCCACACACAATGCGTGTGTTGAGAGATTGTGGATTGTATAAATTCAAGGCAATTCAGGGCATGAGGGCACAAGTGGAACTAATGACATGGTTGGTGATAAAATGGGATGTTCAAGAAAAATGTTTTATAATTGGGGATCACCGGCTAGAACTTGAGCTGGAAGATATTTACTTTCTCACGGGTTTGTCCAAAAGAGGGGAACATATCTCTTTGTTTGGAGCTACGCAAGGTGGCCTGCCTATTGCTAGCTATAAACAAGAGTTTTAAAGTGAATAATTTGATCCCAAAGATAACCGTATAGATATAAAAACTATCCTACGTCTTGATCTTAAAGTGATTGCATTCACAGTAACCAGTTTGTGTGGGAGCGCGGATCCACATGTGGCTACCAAGTCTCAGATGCAGATGGTAGTCGAATGTTTCAGAGGCACCATTTTTAATTGGTGTGAACGAGTATTGGCCAATATGAAAGGCCAATTAACTAGAGAAAAAAACTCAAAGTTGAAAAACTTTGGGTATGGTGCTATCTTGGTTTCTTTTTCTTTGGAGAGGATTCCATTCCTCACCTCTTAGCTTATCTCTGTTGATCATGGTGAACTTAGAGAGCTTTGTATGGTATGATGGGTTGCACTAATGGCCCACCATGGTGGTGATGGTTGTGCGGTAGTTCGATTCACTTCGGCATATTTTCATTGGCTGCAGAACCAAATCTTCGTGACTGAATATTTTCCGTATGCGGGTATAGATTTCCGAGGTGATCCCGAGATGTCCTCACCTCTAGGGGCACAATGGGAAAAATCAGGTAAATGAATCATTGTGATTTGTATTAACTCTAATTTTTATTTGTTTTTTCAATCATCCAATACTTATGACAAAATTTCAAATGCAGATGTTGGTCCACGAAGGCCAGCTACACTCCGTTGTTTTTAAAGACAACAAACAGGGCCTGTTGCACAGCCACAAAATCAAGCAATAGAAATCCTTACTGACATAGAGCACAACCTGGATAGTTTGACTATAGATATCCCAGATACATCGATGGATTACATTCCTCTTTGTCTCCAGAGACACGTTATTGGTGTTTCAGGCTAGTTCAGGAGATTCATGTACAATGCAGTGCGGACGATAGTTTACTACCATGATCATCACCATAGATAGTGGATGATCTTCGTGGACTATTGAAATTTTTTTTTTTGTATCACTATCTTGCATATCATAAGGTTTTTTAAACCTATGAATAAATACAATGTAATATTTCTGAAAACACAAACTTCTATCTATGATATTAATACCTTCTCGAACTATCTTGTTCACATGTATCGAATGTTGTTTTGATTTACTGTTTAATGTTGAAAATGTCTATTTAAAACACGATTAGCTAATGCATCAGCCAATGTAGTTAAATTTCTTGAAATGGTTGATATTCAATATAATCAAATTGTCTTTCCAAGAGACAAACCTTCAAAAATAATCTTAATAACACTAGATTTTTAATTGCGTATACTTTGTTTAAATATAATACAATGAGTTTTGAATCTAACCTTATAATCAAATGTCGAATACCAAATGAAATGGCATTAGATAATAACTCAATCACTGTGCTATATTCTGCAATATTATTCATTGTTTGACCAAGGCTTACACCATGCATAGAAACAAACTCATTAGTAGGTGAATAGTTAACCCAAGCTGCGTTAGAAATATTTTGTGTACTACGACAAGCACCATTGGCAAAACCAATGTATGTTTGAAGGGACATCAACATATGAAATATCAAGAGTAATCAAGATAAGTAGTGATAGTAGTAAAAACTAGGCACACTTTTCTAATCTAAGGCACACTAACTAGGAAAATAACTAATATAAAAGTAAGATCTCCACACAAGAATCAAGCATAATATCTCTTCAAATAAAGACAATTTCTAAGTTTATCTAAAGAGACCCCATCATAATTATTCAATTCATAGGCCCCTTTTGCAAGCACTCACTTGAAAATGTAAGGACCATGCCACATTGGTTCAAATTTCCCAACTCCTAGCTTATCGTTAGCTTGATCATATCCTAAGAATAGGTCACCTACTAAACAAACACGAGGTGTAACACTTCGATCATACTGAGCTTTAACACATTTTTTATGAGCTTCGGCTGCTAAAACAACGGTGCGCTGAGTCTCATCTAATTTTGATAAGTACAAAAAGCGTTTTTCCTATTTAGAGGTGGCTGGTAGTAACTCTATGGCTAATTGGAGTGACAATATTTTGCATTCAATAGGTAACACAACTTCTAAACCATAAACCAGCTAAAAAGGAGTGAATCCTGTTGCAGTTTTTGCTGAGGTTCGGTATGCCCATAATGCCGAAAAAAGCATGGTATGCCAATTCAAATTGTGAGTTCCGATAATACATTTGATCATGGTGGTTAAAAATTTATTAATGGCTTCAACCTAACCATTAGCCTGCGGGTAATATGGAGTAGAATTATTATGGCATGGGCCAAGTTCATCAGATAGTTCTTTCATCATTATATTTCAAAAATGACTCCCATGGTCAGTGATAATAGCTTGGGGTACAGCGAAACGAGAAATCACATGATTGAATATGAACGTAGCTACAGTCTTGCCATCGTCTGCGAATGTAGGCATCGCCTCGGCCCATTTGGTAAAGTAATCTACTGCGAGAATAATATATCCATGCCCCCCGGCCGAGTTAGGGTTACATGTAATGAAATAAATGCCCCATTTCACAAAGGGACCGAAAACAATAATGGGGTGAAGAGGAGCTAGTGGTGCACACATCTTTCGATCAAAAATTTGACAGTTGTGACATTTTCGGACTGCAAGAATGCAATCTTTGAATGGTGAGGGCCAAAAATAGCCAGCGCGCAATATCTTTTGGGTTGTGGCGTACCCAGAGATATGACCACCACATGCTCTAGAGTGGAAGTAATTTAGAACCCTTTCAAGCTCCTCATGAGTTATGCAATGTTGAAAAACAGAATCTGTGCCACGACAATAAACTGTGTCCCCAACAATATTGTATTGCCGAGATTGGTAAAAGATCTTTATTCTATTTGAACATGAAATTTCTGGCCAAAAGTTTTGGGTTTGAAGATAAATGATTATATATCCATACCATGGATCTAATGTACTTATAAGAAACAAAGATTCATCTGCAATAGGATGCTCTACCACAGTTTCCATTTCAGTATTGGGAAAATCACACATAATTTCTGCAAACACTAGTGATTTATTTGATTTAGATTTTTCAAACTCTAAATAAAACTCTTGTAGGATAACAATCCATTTAGAGTATTTTCCCCCAAGAAATTATTTTGTCAAAATATACATCATTGGGTTGCAATTAGAAATTACCATTGTCTTGCATAACAGTATGTAATGATGAAATATTTGGACAAATTGAACAGCTGCCAAGGCCAATTTCTCCACATGTGAATATTTAATTTCTGTTGGATTCAAATTCCTACTTAAATAATAAATCACATGTTCACTGTGAAATTCATCCTCTTGAACTAAAACCATTCCAATGGTGGAATAAGAGGTTGCTAGGTATAAAAAATAATCCTAGTTGTAATTGGGTGGATGCAATAATGTGGCATGGGTTAACGCGTGTTTTAGAGCATCAAAATATCAATCAACAAACTAATCCCAAATAAAAGGAACATTCTATTTCAACAACCTAGTAAAACCTTTTGTTAACTCATCATAGTTCGAGATAAATCTACATAAAAAGTTTGATTTCCCTTGCAAACTTTGGAGTTGGCGAAGTGTGGAAGGAGGAGATAGATTTATGATGGCCTCAACCTTCAAAGGATTGACACGAATGCTAGCTTTGGAGACAACAAATCCCAATAATCATCCAGATTGCACACAAAAAACACAATTGTGTGGATTCAAACGAATCTTGTAATGCCTACATCTCATAAAAATTGCTCTTAGATGAGTAGGATGATCTTCCCTGTGTAATGAATGAGTAGGTAAATCGTCCAGATAAGGCTGCCAAATGTGTTTGATGTCATGAAAAGCATAAGACAAGGACATTTGAAAAGTTTCACCAACATCTTTAATCTGAAAGGTAATTTACAGTAAGAAAATGTTCCCCAAAGACAAATGAACGTTGTTTTTGGTTGATCAGCAGGGAGTATGTTTATTTTATTACATCTGGAAAATCCATCCATGAATGAAAACATCTCATTTCCAGCACAATCATCAATGATTTTGTCGATATAAGGGGTAGGATAATTGTCTTTTGGATAGGCTTTATTAATGTCCCTATAATCGACACATACTCGTATAGTCCCTTGTTTTTTAATAACAAGGACTATATTAGATACCCATATGTCAGTGGGATTGGATAAATAAATTCTTCTCTTAGTAATTTCTCAAATTTAGCTTTGATAGCAGCAGCTTTCCTCGGATGTATCGGACGTAAACGTTGTCTAATAGGCTTTGCATCCGGGTATGTATTTATTTCATGAATGACAATTTTTGGATCAATTCCTGGCATTTATTCGTAGGACCAGGCAAATATGTCATGGAATTCTTGAAATAGGGCTTTATATGTATTAATTTCATCAATTGTACAGGAAGCTTCTATATGAATGTTTTCAACAATTTCGGGTTTAACTGATATGTCAATAGGAACAATTGTAGAAATGTTTCCCAAATTAATCTAAGATTATGAATTTTTAATCATAATTGGATTCTGTGGTTCCTTGACATAATCAATTGTAAAAATTGATGAAAAATCATGTTCCAATCTATGAAGTTCAAGTAAAAACAAAGATCTATGATGCAGATCATCCCATGGTAATTCCTCCATAGACAAAATTTCACAAATACCTTCATCAGTAGAAAACACTTGTTGAAAAGGATCGAAAATACATGTCAAGGCTGATCTTGATAGTGAAGAAGATTCTTCAGTGACCACATTCATTGGATCAGGATTAGTTGAAGGTTTGTTATAAAATTATTGTACCGTTGTATATGATATCTGAAAAGGACTCAAAGGCATCTCGCCATTGAAAGAATCCATTTCTGATGCTGAAGGCACTATCCAAGGGTCATCAAATGGAATAGTGCTTGATGAAATCATATTGATATTAGAAATTGTACATGGTACGTTGGGTGGAGGTATAGAAAAATTTCCCATCAAAACATAATATTTTACTAAACCTACTCCAACATCTTCATAAGGAATAGTCGGTTTTCCAACATGCTGAATACTATCTGTAGAGTCTAGATCGAACGAATAATATGAGAGATGATCGATTTTCACAATCTTTCCTTTATGAGGAAACATTATTAACTAAAATACGGAAGACACGATAGCGATCATAGCATAAGACCAACTGTGTCCCACAATAATATTGTAATCTAGAGGGGCATCAACTACTTCCACATCTAGATTAACAGTTTTACCTTCGACCTCTATAGGTAGATCCTGTAAAATTCCATACGAATGGAATCCTCTTCCATCAAAAAATTTAAGGATTGTTTGAGATTGGTTAATTATTGGAGAAACAAGACTTTTCCAACAATTTAATGACATTATACATGTAGATGACCCCTCATCAATTACAGTACGAAAAATTCGTCTGTCTTTTACTAATACTGGAATCTGAAAATCCATCTGATGGGGTAGTATTGGTGTAAAATTTTCTAAATCGAAGACCATAAGATTAGAATCCTAAGGATCTATAGCTCCAATAGCTGATAAAATTAATTTTCGTTGTGCTGGACATGATTGTAGCACTTTGAGGGATGACATTGCTGAAGGGTAAATCGCCAAGTCTTCAACAATGTTGTACTTCTAAGAAGCTCTCGCATGTGGATTGAAAGCTGACTTCCGAAGTACACCTTTAGCAGGCAGTTTAATTACTAGATCAGGATTAGGTTTCTCGATATGGAGTGGATCATAAACCGAATGAGATGTAGCTAGTGTTGAATTAGAATTTTCTAGATCTTTACCAGTAACATGATTTTTATTCCATAGTCTTGTGATCGTGTCACAACCATAACCTCAGACATCATTAAAATATCTTCTGATGAGTGTGAAGAAGATCCTATGATTTTTCTATCTTGAGTAGGAAAAGGATCCTTCAATAAAGCAGGTTTTGGTGAACCTTTAACAAATTTAGAGACCTTAGATCGATGTCGACACTCTTTAGTAAAGTGATCCTCGTCACAGATAAGACAAGGATAATGAGGTTTTCGTTTATCGTCAGACGGTTAAATTTTTTTCATTTTTCTCTTTGGGTGATGAAGTCTACTTACTTTTGTTCTTACCTTTCTTCTTATTACCAGTTTTGGATTTAGCTGTAGACAAATCTACAACACGAATGTCGGCAGAATTGACAAGGGAAGAATCTCCTTTTGGTGAATCAGGTAAAGTTATTATAGGAGAAGTAATCTTAGATGATTTCTTCTTACTTTTATTTGTATTATAACTAAACCAATTACACCATCTGCAACATGAGATCCTGAAGGAGCTGCAGTTACTTGACCAGGGCATGGTAAATCAGGATTTTTTTCATTCAAAGTACCAGACTGTGTATAAACAAGGTCTAAGTACTTAGCTTGAGAAATGACTTGTTCCTCAGTAACAACTCCTCCCTTAGCCACATCTTCAGTGATCTTTGGAAGTAATGATTTGATAAACCATTTTGCCAAAATATGATCTGGAATAAAAACCTTCACCAAACATATTCTACATTTCCATTCATGTATGTGATCGGATATGTACGTAGATGTAGATTTTTTTAATGAAGTTAATAATTTTGTGCCATTGTCGTATTTGACTGGCAACTGAAAATGTGTTAAGAATGCAGTTTATAAAGCTTTGAAATTGTTGAATGAGCCACATGGTAGTTCAATATACCATTTAGCAGCTAAGCCTATTAGTGTTCTCTAAAATAGTCTTAATCGAATAGAATCATCATCAAAGAGTTGGATGCACACCAGAGGTGGTATGTCATGACATGGTTCAATGGGTCCTATCCTGATTTCCCTTCAAATTTAGGGATATCATTGGGAAAATTATTTGGAATTGGTGGCCAATACGGAAGATAATAGATGGGATCATTCGTAAGGTGTGACAAATCAGGTAAATCCAAAGTTTCTATGAATGGAAATCGACAGTTAGGGTCTTGAGTAAATTGATAACCTTGTGGAACTATACCAGTACTAGGAGGAGGATATCCAGGATATTTTGGAATAGCCTGTGCATTTGGGATTCGAATACCTCTCGGGTAACCAGGATTAACCAGACCATATTGGGCTTGAGCTGGTATCTGATATGTGTAACCAAGGTATGGTTGATGCTAGTATACTGGATTTTTTTTTGCATGCCCATATGAATACTGCCCCTGATATGGTTGATAAGAAAACTAAGGTTTGCTTGTTAAAATTGTACTTGTACCAGTTTGTCCTGTAGGTATCTGAACGGTAGTCTGGATCGTAGGTCCAAGCTGTGGTATAGAGACCACAGGGATTTGTTGTGATACTTGAGGGGTTGTAGAAATAGGAGGTGCAAAAACTCTAGGAATAGATGTGGTAGCTTGAACAGAAGTTGGCGCAGCAGTTTGAGTGGGAGTTATAGTTGTAATCGGACCAGGCCACTGAAATGTACCAAATGCAGGTACCTGAATCATAGGTTGAACAGCTTGGACAGGTTGACTCTAACCCATTGGCTGACCAGATTGATAATAAGGTACTTGTACATTAGGTTGCAAATTTTGTTGAACTTGTGATGAATCCCACACTGTGTTTACTCTGGGGTATAAAGGTTGTGTAGCATAAGAAGGACCATAGCTAGCTTGATAATTTGGAACATATGTTTGATAGTTAGCTAGATAATTCCCACTTCCTTGGAAAAATTGCTACTCTGGGTAAAATTGTGGCCCTAAAGGAATCTGTTGTTCCTGGAAAGACGGTTGTCCTAGTATAGGATATTATCCTTGCAGAGGTTGTGGACCTTGAGTTGGGTACTAACCTTGAGGTTGATATTGACCCTGAGGTATGTACTGACCTTGAGATATGTATTGTCCTTGAGGTTGCCCCTAGGCTGTAAATTACTAGCTTGAGGTTGCCCCTAGACCGTAAATTACTACTTTGAGGGTTAGGGTTAGGTATGTTTCCAAACATCATGTAAACGTGTTCCGTACTAAAATTTTCGGTATTTGATTCATTTTGACTAGATGATGATGCATGCTTGTCGGGAGAAGGAGATGCTCCTAAGAAAGTACCACAGAGCGACTGGTATCCTACTAGAGCATATGGACCACCATAAAAATATGTTTCTGGTCATGCAGAAAACAGGGATGACTCCCTAGACATGTTTAATGGAGGTTTGTAACCTAATGGTATAGCGTAAAAAGGAATTCAGGTGGAAAATAATTTCAACCAGTATTGTGTAGAAAGTCTTCCAAATGAGAATACCAAGGATCTGGTTTGAAAGGACTATAATAAATTGATTCACTTGTCCTAAGATCTAGAGAGTCCTAAGTAGGAGGAAGAACTACTTCTTCTTCAGTATCAGTAAATTCTTCAATACTAATGAGACTAGGAGGAAGATTTTCAGTGATACGATACTTCACTCTGGGTGAATCAGGACGATGAGGGGTTGGAGTGATGAACGGAGAAGTAATCTCAGATATAACAGTTACAGGTTCTGGTTTAGAAATTTCAGGTTTTGAATTTGATAATTCACTAGTTGTAGAGACAAGTTCAGCTAGTTCAAAAATTGAAACTCTTTTTGGAGTACTCTCTGTTGTTCGAAGTTGATCTACTTCATATTCAGGATGAATAATTATAGATGTTTCTTCATGTTCAGTTTATCCAGTCCCTGATGTTTGTTCTTTTTCAAATTTAATTTTTTCTAACTAGCTTGGTGTGTACTCAGGGGGTTTCCATTGCATTCTATGTGATTGTCTAGGTAATTCTGCCACAATTCAAAAAAATTAACACACGAAATCAAAGAAAATTTCAATAAAATGTCCTAAAGTCTCTAAATAAACAATCAAATTGATCACACAAAATCTAAGAGAACAATCCACACACAAATAGTAGGTTCTCACACTAAAGCACTAGTTGGTGATGAAATCCAACATCATAGAATTTTAATGCAGAAATAGTGGTTGGAACAGTTACTCCGACAACCTGCTTAATGAAACAGACCAGTGCAAGTTTCTCCACTTAAACCATCTTGTAGTGAAGAGAACCCTTTGGAAAGTCCAAGCGATTCTAGTCGACATCTGCCCCATGTACAGTGGGACCTTCCCTCCACCGTCACCTTGGGAAATACTCCTAAAGTTTATAGCCACTAAGGTCACCAACAGGAACAAATATAACTATGGGAACATTCTATGATCCGATATACATGCAAGGACAGAGTAAGAAGCTCAATCCCCTTGAAGGCTCCTTGATATATTCCAAGGTTTACCGACAAGTGACCCTAGGCTCCTCGACAATGGTCTATCTGAGGTTTACCATTTTTAATACGTGCACATCTGCTATCTTTCCTAATGATATGGGTATGATCACCTCACTAGTTTGGACATGATCTCGTGCTTAACTTTTAAGAAGAGATTCCCAGAGCATACATGCTACAATTAGATTTTCCTACCACAGGATTACTACTTTTTTGTTTTAACTATCTTGGAATGTTAATTACAACCTATTCCAAGACACTAGCCTAAGCTATGTTGGTGGAAAAGAGCCCTAGAAAATGTAAAATTATCTAGATTAATTTTAATTAAAGCGTTGTTTTTTAGTTTAGCTGTTTCTTAAGACAAAATGTATGGAAGTGAAACTTCAATGATGTTTTATGACCCAACTCAAAATACACTAAATGCATCAATATGAGAATGCAACTCTTTTTCTTTTCAATGAAACGCATTTAAAAGGAAGATTTGAGAGATTTCAATAAATTTTAAAACACCAATTCTTTCGTTTATAAATAGAAATATTTGAAAAGAACACTATTCTTTTGAGAACTCAATTTCATATGATGATCAATTACTCATTCAAAATAAAATCCTTCAACAATGAGATCACAAACTACAAATATTTTAGCAAACTTGTCATATAACAACATAAAATTCAAAAGCAAAAGAAAAGACTAATGTTTTAATTTCGTACGGGTCCCCGGTTGTCCGTCTCGCAAGCTCGCCAAGGAAAGAGTACTCTCCAGAGTCTCGTGACAATGGTCTCCTTACTTGAATGGGCCTTAAGGGAAAGAAAGGATTCTTTACAGCACAAAGGCAATTGGGAATATGGAGATGCAAAGCTTCAACACTTCAAGACTAGCTTGCCATGGGATTGAGCAGGCTTTTATAGATGGGGAAGGAGGGAGTTGGGATCCCTATTATTATGGGATTGGCCCTATCAACAAGGAAGGTTCCATGAAATGTGGCAAAACCACTTCCCTTCCATAGAACTCCCGCAGCCAAACCTCCCAACTCAAGATAGGCAATGGTTTGTGAGTTTGTTTGAACTCAACTTAGCCATCCATATATAAAAAGCAGTCCTAAAATGGGTGGCGCGATTGCTTCTCTATGACGAAGCAGTGGCGCGACCCTCTTCTGAAGTTTCACGAGTGGCGCCAATCTTGAAGCTGTCTACCCGCGCCAATGCGCAAGAAGAGCTGTTTTTCATGGATTTTGCAAGGAAGATGTCTCAAAGGGAAATGAAGCTCATACTCGAGAGGGATTGTATTGATGTTTTGAGTGCACTGGCCAGTGTTCACGAGTCATATGGGTCCTCCATTGTGCGGGACGGGAATGGTAGGGACGGTGACAAATTACTGTGTAACAGATGCCCCCTAAAGCATGAGGCCCGAGAGAGAGAGGGGTGAAATGCTTTGCGAGAACATGTCCAACTGAAGGCCCGCCGTCGGAAAACCTGCACAGACAGATACAACTGATATCTCAAGTACATGATGTATATATATGGTATGGACGCAGCCATCCGAACACAGTATGCTATAATCCGGATCCAGGGTATGGGCGCAGCCATCCAACTAAGATCAAACAAATAGACTCAGGTATGGTCGCAGCCATCCAATCATTGAGTCATGTACATAATGCTTCTAATCCACAATGCTTGACACAGTTATAGAACCTCAATCCGGGGTCTTGCGGCTCCATCTCGACCCAAACAAGTACAAGTTCTAGCATGCAGAATTGGACGGGGCGATGTGAGCATGCAAGAACATCGTCGATTACCGGCCAATGAAGCGTTGATAGTACGCGAGACGAAACCATGTGTAAATGGTCCTCAAGGTACTACGGGTACAATCTACGGCGTGTGAATAAATGAGCTGACGTCGAACACCCGCAGAATCATCCGATCGGAGGCCAATAATGAAAACCTCTCGTCGAATGCGACGAACCTGCCATTAAGGCATGCAGGCTCCAAGGTACCATCAGGAGTCTCTAGACTAACTTCCTGGATAATGAGTTGAAGTCGACAGGAAGTGACCTTGATCGAAGGTGGGCCATAATGATTCCCACATCATCGACACGAGACAGAGGAACATAATGTTTTGTTGTGAATCGGGACCATATGAGAAACAGAGGAAGGTTGATATTTGCAGAGGCCAACTTCTCTTGAACACATAAACGGCACGACAGTGGATTTGGCAGTATTTGACATCAACGGATCAGAGGTCATGGCGACGAGGCAGTGAACAGATGAGAGGTCAAAAGAGATTACCCAAACCCATGGAGGCAAAGTGAAGCAACGAGATGAGATGTCCCCAACCCGACACGAATGCGGACAAGTGCCATGTTCAAGAGCGACATACTGCCGACGACAACGACGATGGTTCCATTTTTCCCCCACCATTTCTGGCGAGTACCCCAATTATTTTTGATAACAAGCTTGAAGGGGATAGCATATGCTTGTGATATAAGTTCGCCCTTCGGGCGAATCCATCCTAGTGCATTTAACGAGTCCTAGGAAGGAGAAACTCGGAGAACGTCATTTCGACGAAATCCAATGTCATCAGGGTTTAATGAGTCTGACAAAGGAAGAACTCGGCGTCTTTTCATGTTTAGAGAGTTTGAAAAGACAACGGAAAAGAAAACTCCACAGGTCCCTTTTCGTAAATAGTTCCCCAGATCCGAAAAGGTAGAAAACAATATCCAGGAAAACCTCCTAGTCGCGATAGGCTAGGGTATTCCTTTTTCGTAATCGATCCAGCCCAGCCCGAAAAAGGGTTAAACTTATACTGGGTGAATGTCGGTTCGTGTCCATTTTAACGAGATCGAAACGACAAGGGCCTCGGCGATCTTTTCATATTTAGAGAGTCAGAAAAGAGCTGAAAGATGACTCCAGAGTGAATTTTTCGTGTATTTACCGAGTCCGAAAAAGTATAAAATACAACTCGTTTCCACCTTCTAAGTCGCAAAACCTGTCACTGCACATACCCAACAAGCGTAAAATCCATTTTCGACATAATACATGCAAATATTTGACAAGAAATAACTTTAAAACTCATTTTAACGTCGAAAAGTTATAAATATGTCCAATGGTAAAAAATAAAATTACTTTTTACTATTTACCTTGTGGAGAGTGGCAGTGGTCCATTTGGAGCAGAATCTTCTGACGGCGATTGCGACCGATCCAGGCAACCATTCAGCGTCTCGTCTGTGACAGGTAAGAGGCGCTCCTTTTCTCTTTCTTTCCATGTATTTTTTAATGAATTTTCCTTAGAAATCAGCTCTGTAAGGGCACTCTTGAATTTTTAGGGCCGGCCCAAGTGGCGCGGGTATCGGGCACGGACCCGCGCCACTGAGCTCTTTTTATCAAAGGGCCCGCGCCACGTGGCACGACTGTCAGCAAAACAGTCGCGCCAGCGGCGCAACCCAAATTTCCGCCTAAAAAACCTCTATTTATGCCAAATTTTTTGAATTTTTAAGCTTACAGAAGATCTAATTAAGGGCTTTGAACCATGTGAATGCAGATAAACAGTCAGAATGGTGATTGAATGGAAGGAACGGGAACACGGAGATGAGGACGAAGAAGCCATGCAAAATGAGAATTGCATGAATGCACTAAGGGACTGTGGCTTAAAGAAATTCTTCCTCACGCCATGCTTACGAGCTCAGCCTGAGCTCCTCCAATATTTGATCAACCTCTGGGATGAAAATGACCAGGTATTCAGAATACGAGACCAGGTGTTGGAATTGGAGGTCACCGACATTTATTTTGTTACCGGATTATCCCGCAGGGGTCCAATCCCTGTACTGACTGGGAGCAGACCATCAGGGGAGAAGATGGAAGAAGTAATGGCGCGGGCGTGCCGTGGGGCACAAACAGGAACAGGGAGTAAGAAGGTGTACATCCCGACCATCCCCGACCTGTCACTGAGAGTTGTACTCCACACCATTACGCGGGTTGCTGGATCACAGGCACCGCACGAGGCTACAAAGACTCAACTCTTACTGGCCTCAGAATGCATGGGTCCCCGACTGTATGACTGGGCAACAGCTGTCACCATTAACATGAAAAGGCAGCTCACAAAGTGCAAAAAGGGCAAACTGAAGCAGTTTGGGTATGGTTCCATCTTGGTGTCGTTCATTCTGGAACGCATACCAACCTTCCGGGGCCAAGAGGCCCCTGTGGCGAGTCCAGTACCACGAGAGCCGAGAATGGCTCGCTGGGCAGCACTGATGCCCAGATCTGGAGGCGGGCAACAGATGTCCTGGAAGCCCGAGTTCTTCAGATGGATACGGCGCCAACTGATCGTTGTGGAAGATTGGCCTTATGCGGGAACTGACTTTACAGGGGACCCGGATCTCCCGCTACCAGAAGGAGACCACTGGGACGAAGAGCTGGGTAAGACCTCATATTTTGATTTTATGTTTATATGATTTTTTTATTAATACACAGTTGTCTTAACACAAATATACATGCATGCAGATGTAGGACCTGAGAGACCAGCCGGGATGTCTCCTATCTTCCGGAGGACACAGCTCGCCCCTGAAATCCAGGGGGAAGGTGCCGGAGGAGGGGCACTGGTTCAGAACCTTGAGGGGATCGTTCATGGGATCCCAGACTATGCCTGACTGTCAGATGTACCACTGGAGTACCAGCGCCATACGGTGGGAGTCCCAAATCGGCTCCACCGAATCCTGAGGCGGCTAGTGCGTGCAGTAACGTGCTATCATGAGCACCATCCTGATTAGTCTCTAGGATTTAGCCACACCTATTTTTTGAGAGACTCAGTGTCTCCGGATGTATTAAGACACTTATGTATATTTTTTGAGTTTTATGTGACACACTTCTATGTAAACCTTTCGATATCTATATATGCATATCTATTTCTGGATGAGTCTTCTTTACATGTGATGATGATTTATAAATTGCGCAAATGTCTATCTAACACCAAATTTGCTCCTGCATCTGTTAATGTATTCAAATGCCTGGGTATATGATGATATGTAATATATTCAAAATTCCTTTCCAGTAATCGAATACGCAAATACAATCGTAAAATGGACGGGTTTCTTACCGAATAGTGCCCGTTCAGCTGCAACACTACAGGCTGTGAATCTAGGTACACGAGCAATTCACGGATACCAAGGTTTACTGCCTCGGTTAATAATTCCAACACGGCGCTATATTCCGCGATATTGTTCGTGGTACGTCCTAAACAAACACCTTGCAGGTTGATCAACTCACCAGCAGGATCGTAGAATACCCAGGCTGCAGAAGACAGGTTCCTGGTACAGCGGGAGGCACCGTCCGCGAAACCAACAAACGGATGAGTAGACATCTGCACAACCAGGAAGACCCGATCAGCAGAAAGACGTTTACAAAGCACACCACACCATGCACACAAATGACAATCACACACCTATGTACACACACCACACCAAGAAATCATTTCAAGCGTAGTACTTTTTGAGGTACAGCCCATTTCTGGGCTGCGCCAATGGAACTCCTTCGTAGTCTATAAGTTCGTAGGCCCCATTTTTCAAAACACGTTTTACTATATAGGGACCGTGCCACATGGGCTGGAGTTTACCGGCACCAAGCTTATCATGCGCCTGATCGTACAAGAGGACTAGGTCTCCTTCAATGAAAGAACGGGGAGAAACAGATTGATCAAAATGAGATTTGACCCTCTTCTTTTGTGCTTCGATGATCAAAGCAGCTAGACGACGGGTTTCATCCAACCGTTCAAGATACAGAAGACGCTCTTCCTCAGGAGAAGTATCCGGTAAGAGCTCCATAGCTAACTTAAGTGAAGGAATTTCACATTCAACCGGCAAAGTAGCTTCCAGACCGTACACCAGTTGGAATGGTGTGAATCCGGTTGCACTTTTCGCAGATGTTCGGTACGCCCATAGAGCTGAGAACAGTTGGAGATGCCAACTGGATTTATGAATCCCAACTGTTCGTTGAAGCATAGTGACCAAAACTTTGTTCACCGCTTCAACCTGACCGTTCGCTTGAGGGTAGTATGGCGTTGAGCTGTCGTGACGCAAGCCCAACGCAGCTGTCAGCTCCGCCATCATGTAATCACGGAAATGAGTACCATGATCAGTGACGATAGCTTGAGGGACCCCGAATCGTGCAATAACATGGTTGAATAAAAAAGAAGCAGCCGTTCTTCCGTCAGCAGCAAGTGTAGGCATCGCCTCGGTCCACTTAGTGAAGTAGTCGACGGCGACGATGATATACGCATGCCCCCCGGCCGAGTGAGGGTTACACGTCATAAAATCTACGCCCCATTTCGCGAAAGGGCCGACGGTAATAACGGGATGCAAAGGAAACGGCGGCGCGCGCATCTTGCGCTGAAAAATCTGGCACGGATGGCATTTTCGGACTGCGGTGATGCAATCCTTGAATATAGACGGCCAGAAGTAACCTGCCCTCAGAATCTTTTGGGCAGTGGCATATCCGGACATGTGTCCACCACAGGCGCCACTGTGGCAGTCATTCAAGACTTTCTCAGCCTCGTCCAAGGTAAGGCATCGTCGGAGCACCGAATCTACTCCAATACGATATAGGGTATCTCCCACTATGCGGTAGGGTTGGGGCTGGTGCCGAATCCGACGGCGTGCAGCTTTATCCAACTCAGACCGGAATGTCGCGGTCTGAAGATACACTATGATGTCCCCGTACCAAGGATCACGAGTATCGATAAGAAACAACGTTTCGTCCGGAATATGATCTTCAGTGTGTTCAGGAAGAGAGTCTGTAGGGAGAGAACAAATCAAATCCGCGAAGACCAGTGATTTCGTTGACTTGGCGGTGGTGAACTCCAAATCAAACTCCTGCAGGATGACAATCCATTTGGAGTACTTGCCCCCCAGCAATTGTCTAGAAAGAATATATGTCATGGGGTTGCAGTCTGAAACCACTGTGATCGTGCGCAAAAGGATGTAATGGCGGAAGCGCTGTACAGCGTGTATGGCTGCTAAGGCCAACTTCTCAACATGTGCATAACGCGTTTCCGGGTCGAGAAGGTTCCGAGAGAGGTAATAAACAACATGTTAATCACCGTTCTCGTCATCCTGCACCAAGACCATGGCGATGGTGCTTAATGCGGCGGCTAGATACAAAGTAAAGTCGCGGTGGTAGTCCGGAGGACGAAACAACGGAGCATTGACGAGCAATGTCTTCAGCTTCTCAAAGGATTCTTGAGCGATTTCGTCCCAATGAAAGGGAACATTCTGCTTTAACAAACGAGTGAATCCTTTGGCCACCTCGGCGTAGTTCGGGATGAAGCGCCTAAGAAAATTCGCTTTCCCTTGCAGACTCTGCAACTGATAAAGGGAGGAGGGTGACGGGAGATTTACAATGGCCTCAACCTTCAGAGGGTCGAGGCGAATTCCGTCTTTCGAGACTATAAAGCCTAAAAGACGGCCAGAGTCGACGCAGAAGACGCACTTATGAGGATTCAGCCTAATATTGTAGCGTGTGCAACGAAGAAATATCTGGCGAAGATGTTCCGGATGATCCTCTCGCTTACCCGAATGGGCAGGCAAGTCGTCCAGATAAGGCTGGACAATATGGCGAATATCATGAAAAGCATATGACATAGCACGTTGAAACGTGGCGCCAGCGTTCTTTAAGCCGAACGGGAGTTTTTTATATGCAAAAGTGCCCCACGGACAGATGAATGTGGTCTTATGTTGATCCTCGGGTGCAATGTTAATCTGGTTGTAACCTGAGAAACCGTCCATTAAGGAGTAGATCTCACTTCCGGCGCAATCGTCGATAATCTGATCGATAAACGGAGTGGGATAATTGTCCTTAGGACAGGCGCGGTTGATATCGCGATAATCTACACAGACTCGAATGGTACCCTGCTTTTTATCGACAGGGACGATATTGGACACCCATTCTGTAAGGGGGATAGGATAAATAAACCCCGCGTTCAGAAGTTTTTCAACCTTTGCCTTGATAGCGGCGGCTTTCCGAGGATGAATGGGACGCAAGCGTTGGCGCACGGGTTTCGCACCTGGATAGGTTGGAATCTCGTGCACGACAATACTAGGATCAATTCCCGGCATTTCCTCGTAGGACCATGCAAAGACATCTCTGAACTCTTTGAAAAGTTCCGTATAGACCTGGATCTCTTTAGGAGAACAGGTTACACCCACATGAATGTTCTCAACAATCCCTGGTTTGACAGAGATGTTGATAGGAACCGTTTGAGTAATGTTACTCAGATTGCCTTCCGAAAAGACCTCATGCGTCAAGATCGGTGTTTGAAGAGGAGGGGAAGGAACCTGAGTAGCATAGCGCTCGAGACAATCCGTCATTGCCCCCAAGCTAGGCATAAACGAGGAACGATGATGCCCATCGCCCCACGGTAGCTCCTCCAGAGACATAGTTTCAATTATAGCCTCATCTGAGGGAAAAGTCTCTCTAAGAGGATCAGGCGAATCAGCCTGACCAAGCCAGGGGGATTGTGAGTAGACGTCAAGAGCCATGCTCATCGGAGCATGCTGAGGAGGTGGAGGGTCCGATGCAGCAACAATCTCACAGTAGCTGATCTCTACTGGCGTTAAAGGCATGGACTCTCCAAACTCATATACCTGCTCAGGTGTAGGAATCAGCCAGGGGTCATCAGTCCTGGACAACATGTTGACTTGAGCGGTATTCGGTGGCGGCGCGGGGAAAATACCCATGAGGACTGGGTCTTTGAAAAGACCAGGTCCTATGCTGTCTGGTGGATTCGGAATTTGATCCACGTACGGCACGTTATTCTCGGAGTTCGAGGTAAAAAATGACAACTGGTCTACTGTGAAAATCTTGCCCTCGTGAGGGAACTTGATGAATCGAAAGACAGTAGACGGCACGCAGAGCATGGCATGGGTCCAGCTGCGGCCAAGAAGTATGTTGTAGTTGAGTTTAGCGTCAACTACTTCTACTTCCACGTTGACGGTTTTTCCCCGTAATGTAATCGCCAGACTCTCGAGAACTCCCAGGGGTTTAGATTCCCGGCCATCAAATGCCTCAAGGGCATTGGGAGATGACGATAAAGTTGGGGAACCGATGGCTCTCCAACAAGCGGAGGACATAACACAAGTAGATGCACCCTCATCTACGACGACTCTATGAACGTCCAGGCCGTTAATCCTGACTTGAATAATCAAAGCGATTTGATGTGGAAGCCGGGGAGTAAAATTCTCCAGATCAAAGGTGAGAAGGCTCGAATCGGCGGGATCAATACCACCGATGGCAGACAGCAAAGCTTTCCGTTGTGAAGGACAACTTTGAAGAACCTCAAGTGCAGACATGGCACACGGCGCCTGGGCCAGATCCTCAACAATACTGTAATGTTGGGCGGCACGGGCGTTTGGATTATAAGAGGATCTCCGGAGAACACCCTTGGGAGGTGGCTTCACAACGGGTTCAAGAGTCGGCTTCTCAATTTCCAATGAACCAGAAGCAGATGCGGGAGGCGGTCCATCCGCCACTGCCTTCCCGGGTGCCTGCTGCTGATTATTGTAATCCTTGGACCTCGTAGCGATAGTGATAGGTGCATTAGTATTCATCATGAAAACTTGAGACCCAAACGGTGCGGATGATGAACCTTGTTCGACCATCTGGGTCTGCTGAGATGGAAATGGCTCCTTTAAAACAGCCGGAGTTCCCTTTGAGCCTTTAAGAAGTTGACTGACTTCGGATCGTCTTGGACAATCTTTAGTGTAATGGTCACCTTCAGAGATGAGGCAAGGAAATTTCGGCTTACGTTGTGAGCCATCCTCAGATCGAGACTTAGATTCCGGTTTTGGGGCATCAGATCTTGATTTGCCTTTGCCCTTCTTCTTCCCCTTGGAGGATTTGTCCGCAGGATTGGCCTGGACGGCATTTACCTCCGCGGTTTTACCAGAATCGGATGAGGCGGGATTGGCAGAGGGATTATTGGAAGAATTAGCCTTCTGCTTCCCATTCGAAGACTTCTTCGAATTTTGAGAAACGGAACCAATGACACCATCCACGGAAGGGGTGGGTTGGGTCTTTTTGGCTCCGGGTCGTGGTGCATCAGGCAGGATGTCATAAAGCGTGCCAGATTGTGAATAAACAAGATCCAAGTATTGGGCACGCGCGATAGCTTTTTCCTCCGTCACACACGCTCCCATTGCGATATCCTGAGCGATTTTGTTCACAAAGGAGGTGGTGAACCAGTGAGTCAAAATCTGATCAGGTATGTGAAACTTGATCAGTCGACGACGGCGCCGCCACTCATGGATGTGATCAGAGATGTGAGTGGCCGAGTCCTGCTTCAGGGAAGACAGGAGGTGCGTCCCAGTCTCATACCGGACTGGTAACTGGAAATGCGTGAGAAAAGCCATAGCTAACGAGTTGAAATCCTGAAAAATACCACGGGACAGCTTTATGTACCACTTAGCAGCAGCTCCTGTTAACGTACGCTGGAAAAGACGCAAACGAACCGAATCGTCTGTCCAAGAGTTAGACGAACACCAGAGGTGATACATCATCACATGCGCCTGGGGGTCTTCTCCAGATTTGCCCTCAAACTTGGGACAGTCTCCTGGTATCTTGGTCGGAACCGGGGGCCAATATGGATTATGAGCAATCGGATCATTGGTCAACTTCGAAACGTCCGGTAGATCCAAGGTAGCCAGGAACGGAAATGGAGGGTTGATTCCCATGCCAGTCCCAGAATAAGGTCCGGTACCCATGCTCCACGATGGTTGTGAATATCCCTGCACCCATGGGTTCTATCCCGTAGGATTCTGACCGTGAGGGGCATAATTCATATAGCCAGACTGATTTGGTTGCTGGTAACCATTGTGTGGGGCCTGATAACCAGGGTTCGGGCCCTGATTAGGCGTCTGCCCCGTATAAGCAGCGTTTGGATTTGGCTGCTGAGCATAGTTAGAACCGGGTGGAGGAGGATGATACTGAGAGCCTCCAGAGTGGTTATAGTTTGGTTGAGATTGACCATGAGGATAATAACCACTCTGAGGATGAGTAGACTGCTGATAAGTGGAACCCTGCGGAGCCTGGTACGTAGGGCGCAGCTGTTGATTTGGCTGCGGCATTGAATGAGCAGGCTGCTGAGCAGAGTGAACAGAATGAGAGGGCTGCCCTGAATGAACAGGTTGACCCGAGTGAGGGGGCGGCCCTGAATGAACGGGTTGGCCCGAATGAGGGGGCGGCCCTGAATGAACAGGTTGGCCCGGATAGACAGGCGGCGCTGGTTGCGCAGGCTGACCTGGTTGTAAGTGAGCCCCAGGTTGCACCGAATAAGCCGGTTGGCCTGGAGGCGGGACACCAGGTTGTGCGGGATGACCCGGTTGGCCTGGTGGTGGAACAGGACCAGGTGCTTGCTGGAAACCAGTTTGACCTGAAGCAGAACCATAAAGTGGTCCTGGCTGATATGCAACGTTAGAGACAACAGGATACTGCGGTTGCATCGGTAAGGAAGGCTGGATTTTCCCCCCAGGTCCATAGGCCGGTCCCTGTTGATACCCCGGCTAAGGCTGGGCAGGTTGACCAGCAGGGTTATAATACGGTCCTTGCGGATTATAGAATGGCCCTTGCTGGCCCGCAGAGTAGCCTTGATTGGGCTGTCCCTGTGGGTCGTACTGATAGCCAGGTTGGCCTGCAGGTTGACCTTGGAAAGGTTGTGCCTGCAAGTTCTGCGCCTGGTTGTACGGTAAACCTTGAACATAAAGATAGGCCTCAGGAGCAGGGAGACGCAAAATATCCCCATGCTCGTCAAGCTGACCCGGAAAACCATACACGGGAGTGCCGTCTTGTGCATAGTGCGAAAAGAAAGACCGATAAGGATCTTGGGGGAGCTGTCCAGCTCCGTCGTTCGGCTGCTGTAAAAACAACCGATACTCCTCCGGAGAGATATTCTCCGGTATAGCAGTAGCTAGATAAATGTCCTCTGGAGTTGGCCCAGATCTAGAAGCAGATGCTGAGGCAACAACAGAAGAGGCAGCCACACAGACAGTGGGTCGCACGGGAACAGAAGTGACGGGCGTCGAAGGAGACACCCCGGGTGTAGTGGCAGCTGGCCTCGAAGCAGGAGATGATATTCCCATAGAGGCAGCAGCTGAAATAATCTGACCCAGAGATCTGTATCCCTGTGGTAAAGAAGGACCAGCTGACGATGTGGTAGCCGGCTCAGACTCGTCTCCCTCAAACAATCTACGAGGGATGCGCTGGTAGTCATCAGACCCGGGAATTTCCTCACGAGAATTACTCATGGTTGATCCTGCTGTTAAATCACGCAGAAGACGGCGAGGACTAGGAGGAAAAACAGCAGCAATAAACGGTGAACCCGATGTAAGAGAAAGGAAATCAGCTCCTAATCTCAATTCAGACAGAGGGTCCGAAAAGGGCCAGTGGAAGTCAACTGGCTCTCCAAAGGGTTGCTCGGCGAGGACCGGTCCCCCGTCGGGGAACTCGGAAACAACAGGCTGCTGTGGTTCAACAGAAGGCTCAGAAGCCTCTGAAGAATCGTCCGTGTAAGGACTGCCAGTAGACGAAACTGAGGGTTCCGCCACCGTGACAAAAGACTAGAAGAAGAGAACACACACACACACGGGCTGAAAATGAATTAAGACACACGATCAAACAGTCACAAGCAATATCTAAACGGGTGTGTTATCGTGGGAGATTGATTTTACCACATTGGAAAATAAACAAATCCTACCGTTTCATGTTTTAAGAGTCGAGAAAAGATAAAAAGATGACTCTATCTCTTTCAGAGTTGACACAAGCGTGAAAGGACAAGCGCTTGACGGTCTTTTCAAGTTTAGGGAGTCAGAAAAGACCAAATGACTGCTCAGGAAAAAACTAGGCACAAAGGGTGTACCAGATAGCCGTGAACCGCAATATACACCTTGGTTTCAAAATGAAACAGAAATCGACCAAGGACTTTCCGTACGTGCAGGTAGTCTCCCCGAATGCTGTGTTCGGTGTATCACGGGTAAAAGGCGGCAGACTCGGCTTCCTGTGGATAAAGGATTGAAAACCTATAGGGGTCTCCCTTTATATACGCGACGGTACGGGGAGCGCAAGTCCGTACTAGCGTTGTCTAAAGCCAATAGGCGAACGACAGCTGCTAGGTTTAACGACGCCGGAACACGTCTCTAGCCTAGACCTTCTAAATATGTTGCGTTAAGTTCCAATGTTGCCTTAGGTTAATTGAATGAATTTTACGGTTGATCTTCAATTAAGTTTCAATTTCCAGGCCTTATCGTATGTAGTGTCTCCTAAATGCAAGCTATATGCCACGATGCAACATTTCGTTCGATGAAAACTAGTTAAATGAGAGTTGAGAGCTTTTATACAAACGAAATGAACGGAATACAAACAAGAATGTCTATAATGCAACTAATGCAATTGCACACTTTTCATTCAAACACTAATCACTAGTAATACGGAAAAGATGACAATTTGCACTAATTAAAAACAAAAGAGACTATATGTTTTTTTTATTTTCAATGTTTAATGGCTAATGTGCACTGAAAACAAAAGGAACAATTGGAGAAATGATAACTAAGAGAGCGAAGAAAACAACATTCACTCAACAAAGCAAGCAACCAAATCTCTAAATCGACCCAAAGTCTCTCAAATCGAAGAAAGACTCGAAAACACCCAATGGACCGTGTGATCTGGGTCCAAAGCAAGGGCAAACGAATTCTGGATGAAAGAATGAACAATCACTCAAAAGACGCAACAAAACAATCAAAGACTGCTAAGAGGGCGTGGAGAATCAATCAACAAGTCGACGGGACAATCAAGACACCAAAACTCCCAAGGAGGGCTCGATTCACTATGCCACTAGATGCCCTAGGGCTCAAATCGTGAAACCGATAGACAGAGGCAAACAACCAAAGGATAGCGGTGAATTCCGGTCAAACAAGACTCCAATACACTCAAACAATCAGGAAATCAAGAAGAAAAGTACTGGTCAAGCTCAGAAAGCCAAAAATTGAAGAAATTCAAAAAAGTCACAGGGGTGGCGCGACTGTGGCCTTGAAACTAGCGCCAGAGGCCGAGTGGCGCGAGACAGACAAATGCAACACGCGCCAAGTGGCGCAACTGTCAGGTAAAAACCCGCGCCAGTCGAGTTCTTCAATGAAAATTAAAAAACAAGCTAATCTGAAAAGAGACCAACACAAGCTAAGCAAACCAAGAGGCTAAAATAATGAAAGAATCCAACCCAGAAGGTTCATCAAGAAAGGAGAAATAATCAAAGCGAACCAATCATAAACGGGACAAGGAAAACCGGACGTTCCCCAGCGGAGTCGCCAATTTGTTGAGGAGGTAAATCCCCTCTGCGGACAGAGGCGATCCCTACTAGCCCAGCAGGGGTCTAGCAACAAACAAACAATGCTATGACGCAAGCTCCTAGTTACGAAATGAAAGACTTGGGATAAGAGCCTACCTGGATTCCAACGCTAGATCTGAAGAAGAAGATGCCCCCGTCCTTCAGCCCTGGCAGATCACAATCCTTCCACGATCTCCGTGGACGAACACCTGCACACAGAAGAGACGAACAGATACATGCATAGGAACCAGCATTCGTAACTAAATATCGGTCAGAAAAGATATTACTCGCATTAACATGATTGCAAAAGGAGTGGAACCATAATCATAGTCATCTATTAAAGTGATAAACGAATAGAAGTTACAATCGAGTTCTGACGTCGCGGCCTCCTTCGTACGGGTCCCCGGTTGTCCACGTCTCGCAAAGCTCGCCAAGGAAAGGGAAACCTCTCCAGAGTCTCGTAACAATGGTCTCCTTGCTTAATGGGCCTTAAGGGAAAGAAGGGATTCTTTACAACACAAAGGCACTTGGGAATAGGGGGAGATGCAAAGCTCAGTGATTTTCAAGACCACGGCGGCGTTCCGATGCGAGATGGGGGAAGGAGGAGCTGGGATCCCGGGCTATTGCGATTGGCTCACTGGCCACAAGGTTCCATAGAAGGCAAAACCATTTTCCCAGAACCCCGTAGCCATCCTCCCAACTCAAGAGGTGCTATTGGAGCTTGTTTGAATTTCCACCTTCCATCCATATATAAAAATACCTTAAATGGTGTTGGACACAAGGAGATGAGAGCCAAGCATGTACCTTCTTTACAGATTTTTAGCATGAAAACTTCCAATCGTTCTACCGCGCTACCTAAAAGAGCCTGTTTGCGCACTGTATATGATGTCCAAGGGGAACAAGCCTACATTTGTAGGGGATGCAATGGACACAGCCATAAACATGTTCACAGCCACATTGCGGGGTCCTGCCATGGTAGGATGGGAATGGTAGGGGATTATGACAAATTAATCGTGTAACATATAGGTAGTCATTATTTAGACACAGTAGCCTCAATCTGCAATTCCAAACTCATTCCTCGCTACCAGTGAAATCTTCAACTGTCATCACCTTTCAAAGACCGCCAATATTTTTCGCTCGTCGATAATCGCGGTGTCCGAATTTGGTTCCGTACGATTATCTTTTATCGTACGATCGTAGTTCAGGTAAGGAACTTAGTTATGTTTGTGTTCATTTGTATAAATACATTTTAGACCCTAGGAAAACACTAATTCAATTAAAGCAAATGTTTTGAAGAAATCTAGCATGTCTCAAGTACCTCAATCCAGGATGTTGTTCTGTCGTGTTCACCATTCACTCGATGAAAATTGCTCCATATATCTATTAAATTATCCCAGGTCTTTACTCCCCAACAAAGTTTAAACTCAGTGATAAGCGCTCCTGGCATTCTATTGTTTGGGCTACCTGAAGTGCAGGCGATATGTGTGGCCCGCTAATCATTCTCCCACAGTATCCACACCCCGCCCCCGACAGCCTCCCCAGCGGGACCCATCGGGTTTGCCTCCTGTGGTGAATCCATTGCCCCTCCCGGCGCCCCGCGATCATCTTCTCCCCATGGCCTGGCTCGCTGGAAGCAGTGCTACTATAGTGGTCCTGATTAGGCTGGAGTGGCATTGCTAGTTTTTGCCAAGGATGTGGAAATTAGAGAGGTGACTGGTTGACTGATTGCATTCTGTTTCTAGTTCACTTTTCGTTGTTGTTTCAGTGCACTGTTCAAGGTTTTCTACATCTTCATCCTCCGAGCCCAGGGTAGCCATTATATTAACATCCATTGGCTCTGTTTCATCCTGTGTACCTTCGCTTGTATCTACGTTTTCAGACTCTGGTCCCCCCGAGAGATTCATCATTGCAGAAAATAAAGGTATCCAGGTCTGTATGCACAGAGTATAGAGGAGAATTTTTAGGCTTTTCAGGGCTACTAACCAGGAATTTCATTTGTGCTTCCCTGTACAGTCTTATAAGTTGGCCAAATATTGGGATTGTGGCATAAGCCCCATCCATCTACATTGTTCCTTACAGCTTGGCTCCCCATAATCTTGATAATAACATGCCATATTTGGGTGGCACATCTGCAACCACGACATCCATGAGCAAACACTTGGCAGGAATCTAAGTGAGGCTCACACATAAATCTTTGATCAGGCCAAGACACTTTACTCTACTAGAGTCGAATGAATATAGGTCTTTATAGGGACGGGTTATCTCTAGGCCTAATATTTCCATTACTACTTTAGGCATTAGGTTGTGTGACGCCCCAGAATCATGCATTGTATTGTAGAGAATCTTATCATGGACATTGAGACTGATATAAAAAGGGGGCACTACCCCTTCCTGAAACTTTTCTTCTATCTTTGGACCAAACAGAAGGACACGTTGATCATCACTCAGATTTACAGTGTCACTATTCTCACCTAAATTTAATGCTTTCAAAATTTGGCCTTTATATACACCCTAAGTGGCCAGCTCAGAGAGTGGAACAGAGATTTTAATTTTTGAAATCTCACTCTCTAAATTGAAAGTGGACTAACTCTTTGGAATGTTCAACTCTGTTTTGTCAGCCACTGCTTTAGTGGCTGAATTAGTGCATTGATTCTTGTTATGTATAGTGTTTGTGACAGTTTTATCAGGAGCACTAACTACAACGCTAGTGCTTCTAGTTGGTTTACCTTGTGTATCAGTGTTTTGGTTGTCCTTTCCTTTGTTCTTTCTAGAACTCTCAACTGCTGACTTGTTACCTTCAACAATTTCTTTAGAAGTTTTTTCAGGTCTTTTCTTGATGGTGACCTCAGAAGCTTTTGGTTTGGTCGTTTCTTGACTCGTTTTTCTTCTAAGTTCATATTTTTCCCTGACCTACATCATGGCATTTTCAAATCCTAATCTGTAATCCTCAGTTTCTGCCCATTCCTCATCCCAACCAGAGGGTGAGGGTTGTTCTTCTTCTGAGTAACAGTTATGGATTGAATCCTCTATTTCAAACATGTTTATTGTGTTCCCTTCAGACTCCTCTATGATCCCCTCATCTTCATCTAGGAAGTTTTCTTGGAATGGGGGACTAACTTGTTGATCTGATTCTCTTTGTCCGTTGGGAGTGTTATTGTTTCTTCTAAAGTTCTGGTTCTAGTTTTTGTTTTGATTTCTAACTGTGACAACCATATTTTCCATCATTTGCTATAACCTTTCCACATTTTTAGACAATTTATCATAATTTTGATCGGATGAGGAAGCTACATTGTCATCTATGTATGTTACCCTCTTCTCAGATCTTAGTCTTGCTCTTTTCTCAATCAGATTTTCCTCTATGTTCACTTCTCCTTTCTGCATGTCCTCCAATGTGTTGTGCTCTTTATCCCTACGCTCATAGTCCATGTCAGCATCAAAGCCTTCGGGGTATTTCGCTAAAGCCATGCCTTGTGGGGGTTTCATATGTGGAGGGAGGGCATTGTAAATGCTGTTAAATCTCGTTGTGTAATCATGGACACTCTCTCCTACATTTCTTTTAAGGCTCATGTATTCTGCTAAGAGTTGGAGAGGGTTGGCCTTAGCTTCCCATTTGTTTATGAAATTCTGATATAAGGTTGGGAGATCATTGATGCTACCCAGAGGTAGGCCTTTAAACCATTTCTTCACATCACCCCCTAAGCTCTGGGAAAAGATTCTCATTTTGACTGTATCATCATCTATTTCCATGTAGTCAAAAGAATCTTCCATCTTATCTACATGATGCTGGGCTGTGATGGACTCCTTTGCAGTGAAGTGTGGGATCTTTGATTGATAATCATTTGCTAAGGGTACTAGAGGTTGAGGTAAAACCAGAGGTGCATACCAAGCTGCCATGATGATGTTTTTATTAGGTAAAGGGTTAACTTGGGCACTGGTATATGGATGACAGGGATATTATGACCAGCAGAAGACTGATAAGGAGATCTAGAGTGATTGAGCCCCAATTTTTGTATAAAATTCATATCAAGAGGTGTAGAAGGAGGGGTATGTCTATTCCCAAGATGTCTACCACTTTGGGGTGGTGAACCAGGAAGCTCAGGGTCTGGTTGGTCTAAAATATTGAATGACCTAGTTCTAGGTAATCTATTAAGTAGGTCTAGGTCAAGGTGAAAGTGTGATAGAGCTGTAAGATCTTCTGGTGCAGAATTAGCTCTATGTATGTGGCTAGAAATAGTTGATCTTTTAGGTGTAGGAGTTCCTTTGAGGATACTCTCAGGGTCGTCAACTATTTCAGGTGGGTCGGGGTTAGGGTAAGCTCTTGTATGAATGGTTCTGAAAGCCAAAATGTAGTTTTTTTATCAAGCAGCTTAACCCTACTTGTTACTTTTACTGTGGTTGATGTTGTGATGGAGGCTGGTCTTCCAGTGGAGTCTAATGTAAACCAAGATAATCAGTAGGCCTACTGATCACTAGTGGAGTCTTTAAAACGCTTAGGAATTATGGAGTCGCTAGGTGGAAGGTTCAGAATGTTTTTGAAAGGAACATTGTCCACCACAGTGCTTATGAAGTATCCCTTTTCAAAGATATCTTAAAAACACAACAAAATCTAACCAGAGATTGACTAGGAGGGCATTTACCAGATATGTCACCTCTGAAAGAGTGTGAGATCTGGAGGCTACCTGGTCCTTTCCAGACTTTTTCCAAGGGTATGGGAAAACACAACAAATGGTATAGAGGTTGATGTGTGAATAGGAATGTGTAACTGCCAACCTAACCAGAGATTGTAGGTTTTTGAATGCCTAAGAATGGTAAAGGTGTAATGCACTCAAGATTTCCCCAGCGGAGTCACCATTATGTTGGGGTTCCCATGTTTTGGCAAGGCTAGAAATACCAAAAGATGAGACAACATCAGAACCACTTTCAGACCTCAGGATCTAGCCCTCCTGGGTCGAGAGAGGGATCTCTCTATCATATGTCAAATATGTATAACTTTGAAGCTCGGTTTTGAGGTATTAGGCTAGTTATAAGGCTCGGGGTTTGTTTGTTTGGTTGCTGGTTATCAGGAAAGAAGGATTCAGCGTAAGACCAGGATGAGAAAAGAGAAAAAGGGCAGAGGTGAAATATTCCAGGGAGCATTCAAAACCATTGGGAAATGGAGTCAGGAAAGGATTTGCTTACTATCCAATAGGCAGGATTTCAATTGGGCTAGTCATCTAAAACATGGGATCTTAAAGATGATTTTGATATGGAAAGGTAGGAGGGGAGGAGATAACATAGATTCAGGGTACAAAGTTAAAGACCAGTTGGTCGTACAAGGATCCTAGTGGACGGGGCTGACTCTAATCCCCAGTGTTCCCAAATCTTCCAACTAAATCCTTAACAAGAAACATCCAAGAACTGAGAACGTTTAATTCATACATCAGAGAGCAGGAAATAACATCCAGTAGACTGGTTAAACCAACCGGAATCATTTCTTAGATAATACATTCAAAAGAGAAACATTAATGGCAAGGAGAGCAGAAACATAGGGTACCTAACAAGGGTAAATCCTATGCCAATATTCTGATGCAAGCCAGTAGAAACGAAATAAAATGAACGTAAATACAAAGATAGGAAAAAATCACCACTGCTTTAGATCAGGATCCAAATAAATGTGCTTGTCATATTAAATAGCAATACCAGTCAAGTACAACATTGCCAATGGCTGAATACTCAGTTTGAAATCATCTTCTTCGGCCTATCTTACACTTTACATGGAGACTGTGTCTCACTAGAAAATACTTGCAGTTCTCTAATAACTGATCAACAACAACCTTACAATGATTCTCTTCATGAATTTATAGCTCCGGAGGAGCATAGGAGGTAGGTGAAGAACTAAATGCAGCATTAAAACCTATGAAAAGAAATAGGGTTGAAGCCCATTCTATATAAATCCTGTGCATTAATCTTTGGTGTTCTTTGGGTGAACGAATGCTCTTCTTCTGGATCCAAATTACTCTGATATGATTCTGATGTACTCTGAGTGTAGTATTGTGTAGTACTCTGGTTCATAAACAAAAAGACCGAATGGGCTGCCATGCTTGTGAAACAAATGCCCTGGTAGTTTTGGATTGTGGTTAAGGAAGAAAAATCCAGGAACACGGTATGGAATAAAAGCTATATGGGTATTCTGTCCTTTATGGGAAAAACATTCTGCTAGTGTACAAATCCTGATATACATGAATTTCTGTGTGCAGTACACTCCGTGTGATTCACGATGTCACTAACATGGTGGTTTGCCTCTAAACTGCTGCATTAAGGCCCAAAACTTCAATACTAAATGCTGAAATCCTTGATCATAAGCTGGTTTTTTCTCCACTGCTCCATAAATGTCTTGATCTGCAAAATCTGGGCTTTAATGGTGCCGGATAGGTTTTTCTTTGCAGAGATTGAATTTTCCTTGGATAATATTTATGCCGCCGCTACCTTTCCGGACACCTCCCTGTAGTACTAACTTCCAAATTCAACCTTCTCCACTCAACGTGCCGTTTACAATGATTCTTATCAATCATGGTAGTTTTTCGCCTCTGATAACCCTGCAAAATATGAAAACTATTAAGAAAAACATGCATGGGGTCGGATGATGTGGATGACCGTGAGGATGACAGTGGGATTGCAGACGAAAGGCGAAAAATGCAGAGGAATGGTGGAGAAATGATCTGATGGAAGGTTGGCGGAAAGCAGAGAAATTTAACATAAAAAACCTTAAACTTGACCTTTTGAATGAAAATATAAAATGGGAGGGGCGAATGTATGGTGAGACACGTCGAGGTGATGTGGTGAGACCGGTTGACAGCGGAATAGTCAATAGTGGGGGGAAGACAAATTTGGACTGTCAGATCTTAAAGGAGATCGACGGTGGGAAACATGGCAGAGGGCAATGGACGGTGGGCCTGGGGTACGGAGACCATACATTAAACCCTGCGCAGCTTAGTTGAGCGATGATCGTTGGATGGGCAAGGGAAAATCGGACGACTGATATGCATATCGCTGCACGTCGTGTACTGAAAGATAACGTGCAATGAGATAGCGGTTTTGAAATAGTACCGATGACACACGTCAACTGCTGAGTGGAATCACTGGCTGATCAGGAAATACCACCCTCTGCCTAAAGGTGATGCGATAAAAACTGGCTGGTTTCTAAATATTGAAAGCCGCGGGTGCAGGGACCATTGATTGGTGTGTTAATCCGACGGTGGAGATTGGATCAGCAAGGTACAAAGGAAACAGCGGGAAGGGAGCAGAACGAATCTGGACCGTTGGATTTGGAGGGATGGATGGCTCAGATTGGATTGGGGGGTCACAATCGCAAGGCGCAGAAAGGGGGGTGCGAATGGGAAATGAGATTTGCAATTGGAGCGGGGGATGCGATGTGATGGTGAGATGTGATGGTACAATGCGATCAATCGCATAGCAAATATTTGCGACGAACCGATAGGGGGAATTCACATAAAAGTTGCGATTGCGATGGGGCGTGGAGTGCGATGAGCGCTCGACCGTCAGATCAGAATATCAAGTCAACAGTGCAAATCGCCCCTTGAGTCTTATAGAACCAAACCGATCGCATCGAAGTTTTCTGTTGTAACAAAGGGAATGCGCCCGCCCGAAAGTGTGCTTGCGATGAGCGCTCAAGACTTAAGTGCTTGGTCTTAGCGCTAAGGGCATATGGGGAAGTGGTTGAAAGGGGCCTGCGGGAAAGGAGCGTAGGCCTATTATAAGGTTGGAAAGTGGGTTTCTAACCATTTTAATGCATTTCAAGGCGTAAGGAGGGTAACGGTAGGGAGATAGAGGGGAAATTTGGGAAAACAAAAGGCAAGGGTGGGGTTTCAGGAGAATAAAGGGGACTTTGACAGAAGGGGAAGATGGATAGAAAGAGGCATTCTGCAGAGTTACAAGGGGCAGATAATGGCCTTTTGGAGCATAATTCTTCATCAGTAAGGCTCATTGATACCATAACAGTAGAGTAAAACAGTCAGAAGGCAGGAAACATGAAAAGGCTGCAAGGATGATGTGTTTTTAAGGGAAATTCATTCCTTGCAGGCTTATAAAACAAACTAGCCCCTTGCTTTCTTGTCAAGGAATTTATAAGGGGCTAACACAAGTGAATCGCCAATTGTTGTGCTATGCAACAACTCCCCCCAATTTTATTTTTAAAAATAATTTAGTCCTTTGATAAATAAGAAATAGGGACCCTTCTTAGAAATATATTTTTATTTTTGATAAAAATAAAAATCCAAAAATAACACCGCTTTCAGTTTTAATAAAACATTCTCATTGCAAATTGCATTTTCGCACAAATCTTATCTTAGTTAAAAAAATAAACCAACGAAATCCCAATTTTGCGATCGCCCATTTGAAATTTTGTATGCGATATTACAAATCACATATCACAAATTTACATTGTAAAACTTTAAGCAATTCTTGCTAAAACTCTGATATTGCGATATTGCAATATTGCGATGTTGCGATATTGCGATTTTGTGATTTCGTGATATCGCATAATCGCATATCACATAAAGAAAAGGAAATATGCATTATTAAGACAGGTCCAAATGGCACGTTGTGATTGATTTGACACGTTTGAATAAAGGTTTTTACGCAAAAATAAACCATGTCAGAAAGTATTAATTATGTTTTATCATCCCAATGTAAACAATTATGGATGCATCATGATTAATTAATAATATAGCTATTTCCCAAATTTTTTTCTTTCAAAATAGGTCATTTCAATAGATCTTCCATCATTTTATCATTTACTTTGTCTTTAATAGGGATCTCCTTTCAAGATATGTCCATCCACAAAGTTATTCAGAAGCACGAGAAACAGATTGTTGTAGAATTCGAACAAATAGGAATGGAACTTATAGTCTCTGAAACTATCTGCACTGCTGATGGAGGAGCTACTAAATGGAAATTTATTTACACTATACTTGAAGATGAAGAGCCAGAAGTAGTGGAATTGACGGTGACTATCGATGATGAAACACCTTCAAATTTACAATTCAAAGATATTGCATGCTCTTTCCTCCATAGGATAGTAGCAAGAGGTACTCTTATTCCATATACAGACATGATTAGATGGGTGCTTGACAAATTAGTGATCAAAGGCAGATAATTAAGAACCTACAAGGATGATATTCTAGGTTCTTTCACACCTGAAGATCTGAAAATCATGTATAAGCTGCCCGACTCGCAAGATACCTACAACAATTAGTTTTTTGCAAAGTTTGGTAAGAATAAACAAGACCCATTCAAGGAAATTCAAGGTTGGAGGAAATTAGACAACAAGTTCAAATATGAGAAAGCTGGTATGTATCCTATCGCATCATTAGCAAACCCTTATAATTTTTCAGTAGCAATGTTATGCAGATTATATGGTTTACCTGATAACACCAAGTTCTCCATAAATTGTCTTCCCCTAATTGACTCCTCTATTAATTCCCTCATAATGAATTAGGCGACTATCCTTTCTGAGAATATAGTTAAGGCAATTAATGAATATTGCCAAACAAGAAATTCTTCCCCCAAATATGTTCCCCAATTTTTTATGAGTATGTATATTTTTTATGCCATCTGTTTTTCTAACAACTTTATAGTTATGGGATGGAAATGGACCCCTGAAGACCCTACCCTGATACATTTGAGTCATAAAGAAATATGGGAACATAATTATACGCCACATTTTCATAGGATATTCTATGGATTTGTATTACCATTACACCAATTTATGTTTGACATAGTGAGCCCTAGGTTCACTAAGGAAGCCCTTGCAGACCTTCAAATGATAGGCAAATTTTTTGTTGAGGAATCATTTTCATATATCAGAAGTTTTGGAAGCTCCGCTCCCCCGCATATTCTTCCTTTATATGTTTTAGATAATTTGATGGCAAGAGAAGTTGCTTACCAAACTGTTGGTAGTGGACTCACTAAATCTTTGAAAGACAGTAAAAAGTCTTTATGGCCAAGTTTTCCAATTTCATGTGGTTCATTTACACTCAGCAATCTTAATCACGCATTGAAAGAATATCATAAGATTGAGCTGTTGAATCTCCCTGTTTTACCCTCTAGGCAGTTCGACCCAGAAAATATTGCTAATAAATTCACTTTGTGAGTCAAATTCAAGCCTATTGTACACAGTGATGACAAATTTGAAGATATTTTCCAATCTGCCAGGACTTTTGAAGAAATCCTAAATTTTGTCAAATTGAACCTGAATCCAGAAGAAATACAGAAATTCAATGAATTCAGAGAATAGATACTCAGACGAATTCCATAGGATGTTTTGATTACCAGTTATACGATTAAATTAATTCAAGAAATCAGAGCAGAACAATCAGATTCACAAAATTAAAGTGAATTAGATAAAATATGTACTTCATTCAGTGGTGCATTAGAAAATACTCCAGAGACATCATCATCATAGAAAAATATAGAATTCCAAACTCCACAGGAACAAATAGTTTCAACAAAGTAAATCATTGAAACTCCTGAGATAATCTCCTAAGACAGAAAAATCATTCCAACAAATCCGACAGATGAGATTGTCCTCAAGGTGACTGATATTTCCCCCACTAGATGTGTTCTACAACCCTCTTCATAAAGTTGTAGTGAGAAAATAGAGGAAAAGAAGAAGGATTGAAACACCCCCGGGGAATGAAGTTATGGAAGTAATATGGAAATATACTCCATCAAATCCGATTGAAAATTTAACTCAGCTATCTCAATTTGTTGGTGCATACACCACTACAACAATTGATAAGGCAGCAAAAGTATCTATTTTGATCCAAGAAAAGGATGTCAAAATCATGGAACTGCAACAGTAGCTAGATGATGAAAGAAAAAGTTTAAATCAGAAAGTGGAACAACAACTTCTCAGAGTACAACAAGAGATAGAAATGCTTAAGATAAGTCATGAAAATGACTTATCTAGCAAAAATTCAATAATTGAACAGTTGAGAGAAGATCGTACCAAATATGAAGGAATTCCTACTACAAAGGACTTCATAAAATAAGCATCAACATTAAGTGCCTTACTCTTGAAACAACAAAACCTATTTGTTTTACAAATTTCAAACATTATTCCACACCTAGGAATCAGTAAACAATTAACAAACACAGTCATTGATCAAAGAATTGAGTTCAATGAAATTAATACCAAAATGTCTAATTATATTGAATGGAAAGATTCACAAGAAGGGAGAAAGTCAGATCTCTCAAAGATGAAGAAAACTTTGAAAGATATCCTTTTTACAGACTAGGATGCATGACTAAAACAAGCAGAATTGACCATCACCAGAGCAGAAGTTATATCAAATAATATGGTCAAAATGATTAACAATATATTACATACTTCCCATCTCATAAAAGTAGGAAATATCAAATTTGTTCCTGATATTCAAGATTTATAACAAATTTGGAAAGAAACCATTCAACTCAGGGAAGAAGCACTTTTACACCTAAATAAAACTGATTGGGAGGCATACTGGGAGGTACTAGTCAAACCACACTGTCATATCATGACACTGAACTGTTTTCTGAACTCTTTACAGAAAATACAACCACTTTTACTATATGCTATATTTTCTGCACAAATGAAGATAAAGTTCGGCAAAGTTCCACAAGTTCAACCGATGTCCAACATTTATGAGTAGAAAAGCACAACTGGAAATAACTTATCATCCGACATGATTATTAGTTAGTTTGTTTTTATATAATTTCAATTTTTAGCAAATAGATACTAAATATGAGGAAGGTTGTTTGAAGCCACCTCATAAGATATTTTGTATAATATTTTTTGTAAGTAATTAGTATAGTATTTAAACCCTTCTCATGCATTTAGAGAAGAGTCCAGAATTTTATTGAAAACATTTGCAAAGAATGCTTAATTGTAAGTAAGTTTGTGGATGTCTTGATGAAATAATGAAACACGGCCTTTTCAGTTATATATCATTTTTTTTATCACCGTTGATGCACTATTATCATGTATGCTAGTTCTATTTTAAATATTAGTGATGAATCCAGCTTTCATGAAATATATATGAAATCGATTGTTTTTGTCTGAAATATTAGTTGCACTATTGTACGATATAAAGATAGGAATTGGTGTGTCTTATATATAATCATCAAATATATGCGATATGTTTTTCATTTTCTTTTGATAAATTATTTTTTCAAAAGAATCATCTTACAAAGTAATAATTCTATTAAATTTGTGATGATCTTAATCATCACATATTGAATAGATATCATTTTAGATAGCATCAAATTAGTATTATCTCGGTTTAGATTAAATTAGTTTCAATTTCAAGTTTTGCATGCTAGAATAAATTTGTTTTAGGTTTTAGTAATTTTTCATGTAAATCCCTTGAGAGAAACCCAACAATCAAACAAAAACCCAATTCTGGAAAAATGGTCCCATTATACCCAGTCGGATCCACTATTCCAACAGAAAAGGAACTGTCTTAAGGTCCAGACCAGGTGGTTATCCCCGTTGTTGTAGCCACAGATTTATGAGGCCTCAACATGACATGAGGGTGTTTTGATCAGGGTGGGGGCCCCATTCGTTGGTCTCATGCGTGAGGTTGATGAATCAGATGAAAAAGTATCGCAGATGGGATTATGTTGATGGAGGTATTGTGGGCCAAATGCGAGGAGTGGTAGTGCAATTTTGATCTTCTTGTACAAATTGACCATCCGGGAAATGGGTTTTAATTCGTGTGGTAAAAATTGACCTTATGCATGGTGGATGGATGTGGAAAAGGTGATTCCCGTACTAAAGTGGTATGGCCATGGCATCACTTTTGTTGTGATATACGGTCTACTGTGGTGACGAGCACCATGGAGGGGAGACTCTACTAACCAAAGATAATTTTTATCATGTGCAGGGTGAGGTGATGATAAACACAGTCAGATATGTGCAACCTACAGTTAATTTCTGATGGAAAAATTATGTCAAGATATGTAGAGTTTTCTGGGACTCTATCATGCTAGGGGTAGAATGATACCTGCTCTTTAAAATTGTGGATGGAGTTGTGGATCGTTTTCCAGCTTTCCTGCCAAAACAACTACCTCAAGTGAAAACATCTTCTTTATCAAATATTATTGGAAGTCATGAGCTTTAAAAAAGAAGATGAGATATGGCATACCTGCTGGTGTTGAAAATTTATTTTTTTGAGAGTGTGAATGCATGGTATCGCCTTTGTTTGTTATAGAGTGTTGATCATAATGCGACTCTCGGTTCGGAGAACAGACCTTCTGAGCTCTCGTTATGGTCCTCCAAAGTTTTTGAAAAGCGTGATATATAGATCTATATGGCGCTAATTCAATTCATTTGTGCTTTGTTAAGTTTTTTGAGAGGTTGAAGGCTTATGTGGAGGATTTCTGTCATTAAAATGGGGCTCCCAGTACTAGGGATTAGTGATATCATGCCCAAAGTAACCTCCATAGACGCTTTAAACTTTGAATTTTTTGGGCCGAGGGAAGGTTTATGTCTGTACAAAACTGGTTTATACGAATTCTGAGCCATTTTTACCCTAGATTGTGTGGACGAACAGGGTAAGAGCACGCCTTCTATTCGTGTTTTCTGGGGTTTTGTGTGCTTTAGCTGCTCCTTTACCCTCTTTTTGTATGCCTTACGTGCACCTTTGAGAAATACAGGTGTGCCTTCAGCGGGCCTGTCTGAGGGATAGGTGCGCAAAAGGCTGAGGAATCTTTTTTGGATTTTTTGCCAATTTTTTATGTTTTCTCTATTGCTGATGGGTTCCTGTTTGCATGACAGGATATTGTGGAGGGAGCAAGATTTGCCTTAGCTTCATACTGCATTGGCCACCAATGGTCAGGCATGTTGACAATTGGTGCAATGGGGGCCCCTCAAGTTTGTGGAGAATGAGCTCCTTCAGTCACAGGGCTGACTGCTATGTTACTTGATCCAACATTGCCATAGGAGGCAAAGCGTGTTTGTGTTGCATGGAAATAACCTTGCTATATGTCCTGAGATGGATATATACTTTGTGATCGGGGTACTGCCTCATTGTGAGGCATTGCGGTATCCACTCCCTTCTAGGAGGGTGGATTTGGAGAGGTTCCGAGTGCATCATTTTGGCAGGGCACCCCTTACATAGGGGTGCATATCCATTGCCTCGGTGAAAGAATTCACTGAGCAGTGTGCTGTGGCATCTATTGTGCGAATTGCAGGGTCATTGGCTCCACATCGGTCATTGGGCCCGCAGGTTGGAGTCTTGCACTGGCTAAGGGCCAGACACTTTTTTGATTTTTCCCACTTCTGCTATGACGAGATGGTGGCATAGCTTAACAAGGTCCAGAATGGATCAAAGATGTTTCTTTATGCCAACATTCTATGTAGCATCATGTACGAGAGGGTGGTGCTATTGAGACTAGTGGTGGTGGTGCCTCCTAGTGGGGCACAGGAGCCTCGCATGAGGAGGTGGGCTCCTGTGATGCCGCAAGGAGGTGGAGCTATGGTGGGGCGTTACTAGAACACCACGAAGAAGGCCTGGTTTGAGGTCATCCCCCAGATGTTTTTGCCATTTCCATATGCAAGGATGGACTTATGGGGGGGTCCAAAGATGTGTTTCTCTCCTAGTTATGCTTGGAGGGTAGCATGTATGATGCTATGCTTTTTCCATTTATTTGAGTATATATGTTTTTTATGTGTTTTAATGGTGACAGTGACATAGTTTTGGTCACTCTTGTAGATGTTGGCAAGGTAGGCTGCCTCATGGATTGATTGGTTGGCCATGATCCTCTTCAGAGACATTGGGGTGGTCATGGGGTCTGGGAGGAGATGATGCATAGCCTCAGGGTGGTGGACCTGGTGGTGGTGCTAGCCCTTTAGGAGAGGGTAGCAGCTCGGCTGCTACCAAGGTTGTGACCAAGCGAGCTTGTGCTGATGTGGAGGCGGCTTGTGCTGATGCGACAGAGGCTCGCATTGCTAAGTTTTCTACTTGGGTATTAGTTCTGGAGGATGCCTGGGATCGAGTGGAACACTTGATCCAGGGGATTCCTTCTCGAGGATTTTTGGATGACCTCAAGGAGGTGTGACTGGAGACGTTGATGGCTCGTGAGAGGGACTATCGACCTATTTTATCAGGTGCCAGTCTCAATTTTTGTGGAATCTGAAGTAGTGGTACCAGGAGCAGCTGTGGGTTCAGGTGCCCCACCTGGGGGAGCACCACTCTAAATTTTATTTTTACATGGGGAAATCACCCATTATGAGTATTATTTCCCTATTTTTTATGATTTTTTTTGTATCTTTGGGTTGAACGATGGGTCAAAGACACTATTTTTTGTACTCAGACATATACACTATGATATATATGAGAGATATTTTTTGTAGCTCTACATGGTGTGTTGATGGATATCTATGTTTTTTTTTTATGTGTGATGGTTTATTTGAGATGCATTCCAGTTAAGAATATTTTTATCTATATGATCAGTTGTTAGGTTTTGACTCCTTGGTACATGTGTGAATGTAATGTAGTCAAATTGTTTACTTAATATTTCTACACACAAATATTTTCTAAATAGATGTGAATCTCTTATCTCAAATGTTTAGTTTAACTACGACACTACTAATTGGTAATAGAGGTAGACATGCATATGGAGTATGCCTTGATGGAGGGCATCACACATAAGTCCGATGGCAGCATCATATTCTGCCTGATTTTTTAATGTTGAATCGAAACACATATCGTTGGTGCAAATTGGTGATCGGGTAGGGTGATAAATGACCTAGGTAGGTGCTACTAAAATTTGAGACCATCTTGATGCTCCATAAGTGAAACTGAAGTAAGGTTCAGGTTGGTAATCCATAGTGTCGCTTGAGTATGTTTTGTAATAAGTCTTTCAGTCAAAAATTTAAAGTGGTTGGGTTTGTGTACGTTAACTCTAGGATGGGGCCTGCTTGGCCCTTATGGGTAGAAATTCTTAAGGTAAAGGCCATTGACTGGGTTTCTGAGGCATGTCCTGTTCGGCTCCATCAAGATTTATGCCCCATGGTTGAGGCAATTGTTTACGATGTAGGGTCCTTTCCACAAGGTTTCAAACTTTCCTGGCCCCAGGGCTTCTTTTTCGGCATCATAGCAGAGGACTAGTTCTCCCTCGATGAATGAGCAAGGGTTGATGTGGCATTTAAATGATGCTTTTACCCTTTTCTTATGGGCCTCTTTATGTTGCAGTGACTATTTTCGGGCTTCGTCGATGAGCTCTAGTTGTACTAGGCATTATTCTAGAGGTTGGGTACTATCGAAGAGTTTGATGGAAGCATACGAATTCGAGATCTCGCATTCTATGCGAGTCACAACTTTGAACCCATATACCAAGTGGAAGTGAGTAAAACCGGTGGAAATCTTCACATCCATGTGGTGCACCCACAGGGTAGAAAAGAGCATGTGGTGTGTGCTGGTTTTATGACTATTCACCATGCGTTGTAACATAGTTTTGAGTACTTTGTTTACCACTTCTTTTCGTCCATTGGATTGGGGGTAGTATGGTGAAGCGAATCTAGGTGAACCCGAGGTGGTGAGATATCTCCTTGAAATCTTCATTCTCAAAGTGTTTCCCATGGTCAGAGACTAACTCTTTGGGAATGATGAACTGGGCGATAACGTGGTTAAATAGAAATCGAGCAGTAGTTTCTGTGGTGTTGTCATATGTGGGCATGGCCTCTGCTCATTTGGTGAAATAATCGATAGCCACTATGATATGTTTATGGTTTCCCGATGATGCAGTGTTGCAATTCATGAAGTCAATTCCCCATTTACACAAGGGGTCGGTGACAATGACATGATGCAGAGGAGTGGGGGTTGCTTTTACTTTATGGGAGAAGTGTTGGAATCGCTCGCATCTCTTCACTGTTGTAATGCAATCGTGAAATAGGGAGGGCCAAAAATGTCTTGCCAGTAGGAATTTTTGGACAGTGGCCATTCCAGATAGGTGGCTGCTACAAGCACCTCTGTGGCAGTCATTAAGGGCTTGTTCCACTTGGTTGAGAGTGAGGCATCGACGTAAAAAGGTGTCGATGCCTTGTCGGTACAAAACATCTCCCATGAGGATATATCGGGGGGCCTGTTGGCATATGCATCGATGATCTTCTTGAGTGAAATGAGGTTTGAAATTTTGAGTTTGTAGAAAGAGGAGAATGTCTTTGTACCAAGGGTCATCGGTTGCTATGAAGAAGAGATGGTCATCTGGTAGCGAATCATTCACTGGTGATCCCTTGGTATCTCTTGGGAGGTCTGTAATGAACTCTGCTAAGCTAGGCGCATTTTTTCTTTTAAGGGAGCAGAACTCTAAGTCATATTATTGGAGAATTACTATCTAGTTGGCATACTTATGGTTCATTAGGTGGCGTGTGAGTAGGTATTTGATGGGATTAATATCTGTGATGAGCGTAGTGGTTTTTAAGATGATGTAGTGTCGAAGCTTCAAGACTGCATGTATTAATGCTAGGGCAGTCTTTTCTTCAGGATCATATCTTAATGCTGGGCCTGATAAGGTTTTCCTGATGTAATATATTACATGATCTTTCCCATCTGGGCCTTCCTCGCTCAAAACTCAAGCTAATGTGGACTCAGAAGCTAATAGATACAGGATATAATATTTTTCATAAAATGGGGGACTGATGAGTGGTGATAAAGATAATATTTATTTCAGTGCATCGAATGCTTGTTGGGCATGATCATCCCATTCGAATGGGATGTCCTGGAAAAGGAGGCGCATGAACCCTTGAGTGCAGGTGGCATAATCTGGGATGAAGTGTCTCAGAAAATTGGCCTTCCCCTATAGGATTTGAAATTTCCTGAGGGTTTGAGGTGGAGGTACCTCTTTGATGGCTTAGACCTTGAGGGGGTCCGTGCAAATCCCTTGTTGGGACACGATAAAACCTAAGAATCATCCTGCGCTGACGCAGAAGACACACTTTATGGGGTTCATGCGTAGGTTGTATTGACGGCATCGTTCGAATACCAATCGCAGATCCTCAACCTGGTCTGAGCGCTTCTTGGAGCGAACAGTCAGGTCTTCCAAGTAGGCAAGGATAATGTGTAACAATTCATGAAATATATAACTCATGGCCCTTTGGAAGGTGGCTCCAACATTTTTTAGGCCAAATGGAATTACCTTGTATGTGAATGTGCCCTAGGGGGTGGTGAACGCAATTTTGTACCAGTCGGTGTGGTGGATTTCTATTTGGTTGTACCTAGAGAATCCATCCATGAAGGATAGAGCCTCATCTCCTATGCAATAATCAATGACTTGGTCGATGAATGGGGTGGGATAATTTTCTTTGGGGCAAGCTTTGTTCAAATCTCGAAAATCGGTACAAATGCACATGGTACCCTGTTTTTTCATAACGGGAAGAGGGTTAGAAACCCAAGATATATAAGTAATGGGGTAGATAAACCTAGTTTTGTGAAGCTTATTGATTTCCTCTTTTATTTCTTCTGCCTGTGATGGGTGCAATTGGCACTATTTCTAGCATATTGGAGGTACGTCAAGCCAAGTGTCAATATGGTGCTCTACGATGGTGGGACTAAGTCCACGAATTTTTGAATAGTCCCATGTGAAGATATCTTGATACTCTTATAGCAATTGGGTCTAAGAGGTTATTTATTCTGGAGAGCATGCTGCCCCCAATGATATTTCTTCGACCTTTGCAGGATTTTGGGATATGGTGTAATATCTCAGATGGGAACAACAACAATATTAAACAACACTGCTAAGAAATAATGCATATCAGAAAAATAAAAGCAGGAGGCCAATATGGAGGCTCAATAATGACATTTACATCAGCAAATCAGAGTTATATTGAAGCCCATGAGTTATAGAACAGAAAATAGAAGACTTACATGAAGAAAATCCTCAAAATGAGGTGTTGCAACCATAGATTAAGACTGAACCAATTTGACACCATTATTTTATTGACTGAAAAATAGATTTAGATTACTCATCAAATGTAGAGAAGATCTGTGTACAAAAAATTAGATATATATCAGATCTCTACACTAGAAAGGCTTCTTTACAAGTCCCCCTTGGGGTTTTCAGCAAAAAGTGAAGTAAATTGAGTAGATCTGAGATCTAATGCAGCAGATCTGCAGAATGATTCAAAAATTTTGAACTAAATACAACAGTATTTAGATCATATCTGAACATGACATGGATTAGTTCTGAAATCCACGGATCACCATAGTGAAGGGGAGGTTCCCAATGCTAGATATCTCTCCTCCAAAAGTATGACAAAACACCCTAAAACTTCTCACTTGGAAATAACATAGTATTGGAAGATGAAATGCGTTGTAGGCTTTAGAACATAGGTGGCATCAAGCCAATATCTCAAAAATGTGCCCCAATCATCCGATACACTCTTGCCAAGGGGATATAATACTTTCCCACTGAAAAGAGGCACCATAATGGCCTAGATCTAAGTAGATCTAGCCTCCACTTGTTGTAGCTTACAAAGACAACCAAACCCTCAACACAATCTTCATTGTAGTTGGAAGAAGAAGCTTGGCCTTAATCCTAATAGTGGACAAGAAATGCAAGACTCTTCCAAGAGCTCTTCAAGGAAAGAGAAGGATTCCTAAATAGGAGATCCTTATGCTAAAAAACACTATTCTCTTCTAAACAGCCAAGAGAATGAGAAATGTCTAAATAGAAAAATTCTTTACAAATAATATGTTCATCAACAACCCTCTCATGCTGTCCCCCCCTTCCTTTTATAGGATAGAGACGTTAGAAAACCCTAAACCACCTCAATGATTTAGCCTCTTTCACGTGTGCCACCTCCAACTAAGACTGTGATGTGCATTAATGAAGTTCACTTCATCTAGACAACAATGTTGATTTGGTCATCGTTGAACCAGCCAAATGATCCAACCTCTTTCACACCTAAGTGTGCTTAGGTAAATAACCCAGATTTAGCTTTGTTCACATGTGGAATTGATTTATTTGCTTCTTTAGGAGTTTTGTTGATCCTCCTTTACAATTTTATTCATGAAATAGAAATTGAAACAAAATTGAATATCCCTGTTAGCTTAGGACTAATTGGGAATATTATAGTCCTCCCCTCCAAAATGTTGCTTCTCCTCGAGCAACTGATAAGGAGAGTGTTGAAACACATCTCCTCCTATATTGGTGACACCAACCTGAGTTAATATTCCTCCACGAGCCAAGTTTTCACCAAACCATCCATCCATGATTTGCTCCACCAAGGTTCTCATGAGATGCAAATAGCTCATCCCATAAGGAGACAATAAATCACATGAAACAAACATGGTTTGCCTAATGCCCTCCCTAAAATAAAAGACATAAAGTACAAGGAGTGTATTCATCCCATAGAGCGCATGCATGCCTTCCCTCCTTCCTCCATACATCCCCGAAAAAATCACAAGTATATCATCAATATAGGGGATCAAAACAATATACATATAAGAAAAAATTTATGCATATGGAGGTGGGTCATAGTCCCATATGTGGGACCAGCGTGGAGCATCTCCTGCCTGCATCAAATCAAGATGTGGTAAGTGGTTTTCCCACCACTTACTTGCTGCCCATACCATGTCACCACAGCTGAAAGTGTGAGATATATTCGGTGCCTTAGGGAAGCACCTATTAGGTTTCAAAATCTCCCTTTTCCTTCCAAGGGAGTGGCACTAGCCAACTTCAGAAATGTTTGTGGCCCAATATTGGCCATGAGGCTTACAAGATATAATTCTCCTCCTTGGAGTGATGGCCTACAAAAACATGGTAGAATAATGCATGAAATCAGAATATAAAACATGTGTAACAAGAGAATGCTCTTCACAAAAAATCCTCTTCATATCAATGGAGTGGTGCATAGATCTATTCTCTTCCTGAAAGAGAGAAAGAGAGGGTTGATTTAACTCTTTCTTAGAGTCATGTTGTTGCTCCAAATCCACAAGGTTCATGCATCTTTGACAATGCTGATATAGTTATTTTTCAAATCCCTCCCAATAGTAGCTCCTCAAGATGATGTTGTTGAGATTCAGAGAATATGTGTGGCTGAAATAGAACTCTTCATAAGCCCTTTGTAGCAACTTTTTCTTCATCTTGGAATCTCTAGACAAGAATATCCTACCATGATCATAGATGACTCCATCAAGGATTTAATAGTTCTCATCATGTAGCAAGCGATCAAGAATCATGAAAGTGGGAAGATCCTTGGAATATTCCACCAGTAGTTGGGATTTCCAATATGGATTTAATTTGCCCAACAATGACAGCACTGATAATGTATCATATGAAATGTCTGCCATGTTGCTGCTCTCCCCCTTCACATTCCCCATGTCAAAGGTGTATGTTGGAAGGTCATGCCTCCCATTTTTCTCCTCCTTGACATCTCTCATGCAAAAGTTATAAAGTGGAAGGTTGTCATTCCTTCCTTGCTGCTCTTCTTGCATATGCACATGCTCAACAGAAAATGGATGTTTTTGGAAGTTAGTCTCCTATGGAAGGCTATTATATATCCAAAACCTCCTTGGTTTTTCCCAAGCATGCATTTGTGACCACCATCTATCATAATGTATGGAAGAGTGTTCTCCAAGCAAGTTTGTCTCCTGATTCAAGGATTTCCTTCCTTGCTTCATGATGGTGTCCTTCTCTCCCCTTGCGACAACTTTTCTCGGCACAATATGAGATGAGAGAATGGATAATGATGATAAGGGAAAAATACGCTCCCTTTCTTGAGCCTTCCACATATTCTTAGCGCTGTAGTATGGTCCTCTAGTTCTCCCTATCTCCTTGGATCTATGAAAGGAGCTTCAATGCATGAAACATCTTTCATCAAATATGAATCAAGCAGTCTCCTCGGTGGTTTACCACAAGATATTGATGTATCATGGCTCATTCCAATGTGAATAATAGATGGGAAGATCTTATGAATACTTCCACTGTGCAAACCCATCTCTGATTTCTGTGTGGAAGTATCATGATAATGGGGTGTCACTATTATGGATGCAAGAGTGCTTTTGATTGGAGCAATTTCCCCATCTTCTTCTCCATGTAATAGAGGATCACCTGCCATCACATCACTACTATGATCCTTCATCTTCTCTCCTTCACCCACCTTGTGCAATATCTCATATTCTAAGGTGTTCCCTTTATATGTAGTTAACTCATGAACACCCATCATCTCCTTGGTGTTAAGAGTCTTGATCACAAAGGGCTAATTTTCCATAGTGTGTGTTCCCAAAACTTGATGCAATGTTGGGACACATTCCTTCGTTTTACTATCTCATTGTCTATCAGGTCCGTCACCAATAATGACTTATAGTGACGAATAGTGACCGTCACCATTTCATATGAGCAATGCTGACAGACAATAGCTTCCGTCACCAAAAAACTGAACGTCACCAAAGGTGGCGTCGCCGAAAGTATAGGTGTTGTGGTGACATTCAAAGTCTGTCACCAATAATGATTTATAGTGACGGATAGTGACCGTCACCATTTCATATGAGCAATGGTGACGGACAATAGCCTCCATCACCAAAAAAATGAAGGTCACCAAAGGTGGCATCGCCGAAAGTATTTGTTGTGGTGACATTCAAGGTCCGTCACGAATATTGATTATAATGACGAATAGTGACCGTCACCATTTCATATGAACAGCAACGATTTTTTGTGATGGACCTTTCATGGTCGTCACTATTGGTGCATATATATGGCGACGTTCATTGACCGTCACCATAAACTCATTGGTGACATCAAGGTCCGTCACGAATAATGACTATAATGACAAACAGTAACCCTCACCATTTCATATCAACAATGACGATTTATGGTGACGGACCTTTAATGGTCGTCACTATTGATACGTATATATGGTGGCGTTCGTTGACCGTCACCATTTCATATTTTGGTGACGGTCGAAAAATGTCACCATAAGCTCATTGGTGATGGTTAAAAGAGCATCTATCACCAAAAATTGATCTTCGTCATTCCCTATATATGAATATCAAGGCACGATGGAATCGAACCACCAACCTCCTGCTTGTAAAGCAAGTGCTCTTCCATTGAGCTAGCACCCTTTAAAGAATTAGACTTTAAACTAGCAATTGCCCCTAAAGGTGCAAAGATACACCAAAGGAATAAAAACCAGGAAAACTGAAAGAATTCAGTGTCCTTGCTCTTATTTTTATTCTACGACACTATACAAAGTATGATCTTGATCTATGACGTATTTGTGCCGAGTGGTTCTAATTTAATATTAAATGTTATATTTAAATAAAATAAATGAATAACTCGAAGGCCTTACGAGCTAATTTTTAATCCTTACACCAAAATATCTTAATATTCAAGTCTATGGAACAACTCGTTCAAAGTTCAAACTGAAGTAGATTTTAAATGGAAAGCCTAAAACCAGCTAAGTAGTTTACAAGTTAACATTTTGGATATAACTTCTGTTCAATTTATATGACAATTTATGCCATAACCTTGAAACTAGTTTCTTAGCTAAAAGACTTTCTTAAGTCAACAATAACAAAGAAAGATAGTCATGGCAAGAAAAATTCTCTTGTTTTTTCTAATGAGGGTGCATGTAACTTGATAAAGGTTGTATGAGAGTATCAAACCATAAATAGTTTCGCTAAAACATGGAAATGACAAAGTCTTGTTAAGCAACAAAAGTTTAGTTGAATATATGAAAAGCATCGAGCTAAATGAAATAATTAAACTAAAAGTAACTGTAAAAAAATGAAATTGCCATCATATACCATCTGGTTTGGTTAGTTCTTCAAAAAGAGAAAGTGCAATTGCATGATCCAGCTCCTCATCTTGATTATGTAATGGACCATCCTGAACAAAAATGTCCACATACAACAATAAATGTTATTGTATTGGTAATACTTTTGATATAATATATCAAAGCATGTACTATGTAGGAGAATTACTGGAAAGCACAACTAGAAATTTGAATCACAACATAACAATATAAAACAACATGCAAGAGGAAAGGAACAACTCCACAATTTGAGAAATATGAACAATCCATGAACCTGTTCTTATATATTGATATAGATAACAAAATAGAAATCTAGATTTACGAAATTCAAGTATCACACAACAATGTCTTGAACAAATCTCAATATGTAAAATAGTACTTTTCGCATTTGGGTTTACCTTGCAGAACCTCAAGAAAAATTTTCCACAGAAACAGCCAATAAACATAACATGGACCTCAAGAGAAATTGTGTAGAGGATAAAATATGAAGGTAAAGCACTAGAGAAGTATTCAAAGAAAATGATGAAAAGCATATCTAGAAAGAACTAAGAACCCTCTGAAGTAAACCACACATTTATCATCGTGATTAGTACACTTGCAAAAGAAGATCAAAATAATTTACAAACTATTCCACCAAAAAGCAGTGAATTTTTCCACTAAAATACAGTTTCAAATTAATCAACTTTGTTAATGCTAACTGATAGAAGATTGAAGTTTAAAAGACAATACACTTTGATGAATTAGGGATTACCGTGGCATTAGAGGGCACATGCCAAATTACATTATCATCTCCAAATTCACCCCTATGTAGTGTCCATCTGACACTTTGTGACTTGAACCTTTAAAAGGCTTGCTCAACCACTTCATCATTCGAGATTTATTGTGAGTACGATGGTACAATGTGACCTGCATGTCCCAAATAACATGAGCCAACAATGAAAACCATAGTTAAATTATTAATGCCTTACTAATTTAATCCTTGAAAAGACGAAAAACATGAATCCAAGAAAGAAAATGATAAGGTTCTCGTTAACCAACTATTATATTTACAGATATGGTAGAATTGTTGATTGGTTGTTTCAGAATTTAAAGCATTTTACTTATTCTATAAAACATATGAAAAGACACTAAAATTACCAAGGTCATATTTCAACATAAATTTTGCAGAAAATCAAATTGCAACTATGAAGATATTATTACAAAAATCTTGCAAAAAATCAGATTGCAATTATGAAGATATTATTACGAAAATCTTACAGAAAATCAGATTGCAACTATGAAGATTTATTACAAAAATCTTGCAGAAAATCAGATTGCAACTATGAAGATATCATTCTAAATTTTAAAAATTATAGTAATAAAATCCATCTTCAACATGACTTAACATTTTATATCATATTAGACAAAATTTTAGTCAGGGAACAAGTATAAGTTTCGGAGTTAAAATATTTGCGTCAAGGACAAGGAGATACCATATAGAACTTTTTGAGTTGAGGTTTATCACTAGAGAACATAGTCTTGAGTCTTAAACCAATGCTTAATGAGGGAATTCTGGAAATAAATGGGTACAAAATGTGAATTCATCCCTCATGAGTCATGGCAACCCGCAGACAACTCCTGAGGCTTTACAACCACTGCAGCTGCACCCATCACACTACGTTTTTAGGTCGAATTGTCCACAACTAAGGCTTTGCAAGTTCCATCCACTGCAGCTACACCCATCACACCACCATTTTAGGTTGAATTGTCCACATGTCCTAATCCACAAAAGATGTAGTTGAATAGTTTGGTGTGCTGAATTGCACAACTTTTGGCCACAACTGACCATAAGTTCTTGTGTGTGATGAGTGCACCAGATATGTATCATGGGAGCCACAAAACCTGCAAACACAATTATCCATGAAGTCCAAAACGGGGAGGATGTAACTGGCAAGAACAAAGCTAGGATAAATGATCCCTTGCAATGAAATTTCAAATGTGACTCCTCATGAACAGAGAGCCATTCTTATCAAAATATTCTAAGAGAAACAAGTTTTAAAGCTAAATGGATACAGTTCATTAACCACCACTACAACATAAGGGGGGGTATTTAAGACAATTTTTGGGTAAATTGTCTTAATTCGAGACAAAAGAAAACTTGTGTATTGTCTTAAATATTGTCTTTAAGCAGGTGTCTCAAATTAAATCGTCTTAAAATATTGTCTCAATAAAAACAATATACAACACAATCATTTTTTTCTCTTGAGAGACAATTTCATTTTTGTCTCTCCAGAGACAATAGTTGCACTACAACACAAAGAGGGGTTTTAAGACAATTTTTAAGTAAATTGTCTTAACTTAAGATAATTTCATTTTTGTCTCTCCAAAGACAATAGTTGGAATTAAAGACATATTGTCTTTATGGCGACAATGTCTTTAATCTTATCTATTGTCTCTGTAGAGACAATATAAAACAATGAATCCAGAAAAATATCTCACCATTAAAATAAATCAATATAAGAAATTTGATTAAAAAAATCAACAATATCATTGAATAATTCATGTTAGGGTATAGTGGAATCGAACCACCAACCTCCTGCATGGCAAATGCTTTTCCAATGAGCTAGCACCCTTTAAAGAATTATGTGAAGAGTTATGGCAGTCCTTGAAATTGTATAATAGGCATTGATTTTTTAAAAATGTTCAACACATAATGGCATAATCCTTGTAAAATATATAATCATGCAAGACCTTATTTTTAACTTAATAAAACTAGCAATTGCACCATATGTTGCAAAGAAAACGTTGTAAAGCAGTAACATAGGAAATAGTAGTATAGAGGAAAAAATCTTAAAATTTCAACCAAAGTTAGACTACCTGTAGTTTATTTAAAACTTATAACTAGCAATTGCACCGGGAGGTGCAAGGGAATGCTGAAAGGAAGAGGCATGAACTATGTTGTGCTATGAATAAGAGAAAAATGGCCTTGATAGTTTGTTGAGCAAACATTACTTGAGCTCGCATTAGTGAGGCTCATTGACCTATTTGAGTAGAAAGATATAGAAATGGTTGTCAATCCCTCTCAAACCTCTAGAAATCGAATTGATATTGGTTGCCACAAATTGAAGCTCGTGATGATTAACATAGCTCAAGTTTGAGGCATCATAAACCAAGATACACAATATTAGTGATACAAATTCAAATCGGGGATTATTGCCACAACATAAAAGTCATTGATATAATTTTTCAATGGTTCATAGAGCAAAATTTGTAATTTTTCATCAGAAAATTAATATGTTGGTGTAAGGAAAGGCCTTATTGACGCAAAAGTAAATAGCATTTTTTAAGAAGAAAATAATTAAAATTCATGAAATAGTACAAGATCCAAATCCCAAAAGGATTTAAACCAACAAACGAAGATTAAAATTTTAATAAATATTTACACAAAAAAAAAACAAAATTTAAAATTAAAAAAAAAAAATTAACCAAAAAAAAAATAAAAAAATCTTAACGACTATTCTGTGTACAAAATCATGTTAATTATCAATCCATGACCACATTGACTCATCATCTGGTATCTAGGTAGATAATTTCCCAGAAATATGATACAATTTGATAAATGGGCATGTCTACAGAAATGACATACCTAAGAAAACTCTTTGTTGTAGGCATTGACATCTCGAGGTTCAAGAAGATTAAAATTTTTCTCTCCATGGACAACATCTACAGAGTTTCATCATGGATTAGTAAAGATACAGGGTAGATCATAAACTACAACCCAACAAATTGTTTACATCTAGACAAATTGCTTAATTATAAAAAGAAGAACATCAACACTAATAAACAAAAACTAGTTCAGACTCCTCGTCCTAAAAATGAAGCGTTGTAATTCATAGAATAAACAAATGTGAGTTTTATAATGAAATCTTGAAAATGAATGACTATTGCAATGCAAGTTATGATTATTGACACAACAAATACAATATAATTAAATGTGATTATTGAAGTAGCAATTGCATTCTCTACTCGAGTTCAATTTGTATAAATAACATAATAATATTAAGCTCTTTGAAATTTATTACTCAATGGCATTCAAACTTGAATATTGAAATCTAAAAAAATATTTTCCCCTAAAATAAAATACTTGATAACCTGGATAATTAAAAATATTTTAGTGATTTTATAATTTAAAAAAAAAAAAGTGTACAACATACCTCGTCTCTTGTGTATGTATTATCTGTGATATAACAGAATTATTCCACATGAGGGGGCAGACTTCCTCGTATTTCCTACATGAAACAATAAGAATTAGGCCCCATTGCCCTCTCTCTGCCCCGCCCCACGCCCCATAAAACCAAAAACCAAATTCACTGGTCATGCTATCTTTTATCGATAAGGGGAAAAAACTTACGAGGCAATTAGCATGCAAGAGACTCCCAGAAGTTGTAGTTTGTGCCTACTAGTTGGATTTGCGGACAGATAGCGATCGATGTAAGATACTGTCAAGTATAGCGTGTCAGGGACAAGTTTATACTCCTCGCTAACCTGCTAACATAGAAATAATTGTGAGTAGGGTATTTAAACATATAAACACATTGCATCGACCATAAAATAGTACTAATAAGGATCAATTTGGTACTAAAATTGAAAACTGGATGGCTATGACCACATACCTCTACCAGCCAATCAACGAGAATTCCTCGCATATTTGGGGTGATGTCATTCTGTACAGTCTCCATGAAATTTTCCCAAGGCCTATTCTTCAACTGAAAGGAGTATCCATAAAACTATCAGTCAACAAATGCCACTTTTCTTTTCTCAATTAGATCCATCTAGTCAAATGATATTATATGATGTAGGCATAATGTAACTACGATGATCTATATAAAATATGCATCACAATGCAAGGGTTTATTTTTATTCTACTGTGTTTTAAAGATACAGGTGAGATATATACAATCCACACCTCTGCATTTCACAAATACTCGTATATATCTTCAACATGAGTAGTACACATTTGAGGATCTGTGTGGTCTTTGTCATGCCTGATATTATAATTTTGCCATGGAGATTTGCATGCATCCTCTAAAACAAAAAATGCTTTATGAATTTTATGAGGCCATAGAGACCAATATTCCCATTGTACAGAACCCGTGATTCTATAGCCGCAAGGAGGCCCGATGTGCTCAAGAACGACTAGTAGTTTCTACGAGTCAGGGTCCCGAGGAGTCTCCTTGGACCTCAAACTCTATCAATACCACTCACTATGGAAACGTAAATTCTGGGTTGTTTTCATTGATGGCCAATAGAGCAGAGAATAACAACGACATCCCTATCGACCAAGACTAGCTTGAAGAGCATCTCTATACCACTTTGGGGTATTTTTACTGCTCATAATTCAGTAATGGCCTTTTTTTTGTGGTTGGTGGAAGCTATGTCGGTAAGCATGTTCCTGCTTTGGGTTATTATATTTTAATGAAATATAAAGATAATTCAATGGAGAATGCAGATTTTGGTTCATTGGGTTAACCTGCAGTGGTTCAAAACTTCCATTACATCTTGGTGGGATTTTGATTGACAATGTGCTAACAGACCTGGATATTTAGGGGCAAACCCATGTCAATATTGCAATCGATTTTGGGCTAGATGATAGAAACCAAAATACCCATGTTGGGGATTTGGCAGAATGGGTGTTGTGATTCATCCATAAATAAGAGACGTTGGAGACCTATAAGGCTAGGATAGCTTTGTTGGATTGGATTCAAATTGTGAGTGGTATTGCAACACCTTTCAATCTAGGGAGGAGTCTTGATTAACTATGCCTGAGTCTTGCACTTCACGGCATCAAATCCATATAAAGGCTTAAATACTTAGAATAAGATTAGGAGGATCGCATTTCAGAACCAAACCTGGTTTTTCGCTGTTGACAAGTAATCGGTAGCGGAAGCATGAATATTTGTGACATCGCATAAAATTGCGCGCCTTTTAGTCTGAGAACCATTTGCATTGGCAGCAGGATCATCCACTGTAGCTTGTTTAGGAACTCTTTTCCTGGATTTCTTCTCATCTGCTTGTGATTGAATCACAGGAGCAGAAGCTTTCGAAACATAGGCAGCTCGAGCTCGAGTAATACGGATGCAATTTTCCTGCCCCCCTGACATCTTTAAAAGAGACCTCCGCAATCCAACCCTGCCTCTGGAAGGCCACACTCATTAACAAATGAAACATTAACACATGACTTCAATTTTGACCCAAGGGAATTCAATTGGGCAAATCCATCCTCCACTATATGGTCACGACGCACTGCTATCTCAATTGATCCTGGTCCAGGTCCAACAACCTCGCCTGTCATTCTCCGAGCCAATTTATCAGCTTTGACAAACTCACGGAACATTTGTACCCTTTCTTAAAAAGGAAACACATGTGGTGTAGTTGTGACCAAAGAACCCATCTTTGAAGGCACGGATGAGTCTCCCAACTTCAAGCAAGTTGTCACGGCTTCATGTGCTCTAGCTGCTGCAACAATTGGAGGATGATATTTGACAACAGGAGCAAGCCATAGAGATGGGGGCAGAAACTACGTCTACAATCTCTTTCATATAAAAAGTACAAACACCTAACATCTGCATCCATCAAAGGATTGTTATGATGCCTAGAATTATTCAAAAAGCCATTGTAGACCATTGTATTAAGCATTGCCGCAATTGTTCTTTATTGTTCCAGTGTAAAAGGAGCCTGTTTTTCATAGAACTCTTCATCATCAAGGACCATAAGCAAGTGGGCATAAGCTGCACAAAATAGAAGTAACATTGTTGAAGTATCTTTTGGAATGCCTTGAGGACCCTTCTTCATAGGCTCCAAGTCCCATACTGTGCATGCATCATCTTTATCAGTATATTTCTGAAGAGAGTTATCTTTACACATATCAGTACTGCTATCTCCATTTCAAGACTTCCCTTTCATTCTTAGAAATCCAGAGGCCCATTTATTGCTTACATTTCTGATCAAATTTTCCTCCTTTCTGCCAACTGTATCATGAATTTGGTTCTCACCAATACTTAGATTGGTCTGGAATTGCTTTTGAACTCTTGTAAATCCATATTTCTTGAAGATAAGAAATCTCTCTAACCATTCCCACAACTGTGACAAAAATCCCTGAGTGAAAGCTAATAAATTAAGAATAGGCAAAGGTCCACCAAAGGAATTCAAGGAAGAAAAGGTAGCGAGAAGGTATGAATACAATTGGGCAACATCTTGCAGTTCCAATTTTGTCTTTAAGCCCCCATGACCCAGAGATACTTCATGCACAAAAGAACCCTCCCTTTTCATCGTAGCTAGAAGCTGGTGCAGATGCCACTGCTGATGGACTGGCCTCAAATACTCGATGAGTGATGAAGTCAATTCAATAAATCCATCCTCACTTTCTGTACCACTCAGAAAATGGTGCTTGGGAACACTCGAACTATGGTCATCATATTCTTCCTCATCCTCATCTACTTTTCTCTTTGATCGCCGTTTTTTCTCAATCCATGGCATCAAATTCTCTAAAATACAGGAAAGAGCAAACACATATTCTCTACAACATAAGCCCTCCACAAGCTGTCCAGAATGTTCAAGGGTCTCGATAGAACCTAATGCCAAACTAAAAACATTTGTTAGAGCCCAAGCAGTACTTGGAATCTCCATCTGCTTCTGTAGACCCAAATTTGTCATTTCCAAGAAGATAACTTCCTTTGAAATCTGCCATTACCACCATTGTTCTCAAACATGGAGAGAAAGTCGATGAATGTTGAAGAGTAGGTAATAATACAGCAGGAAGCCTCTGTGTGAGATAAGTAATTGTAAGTATATATACACAAAACTATTCTGCTGCACTTTTAACTCCAGCATCATAACCTTCAAGACAATTTGTTTGATTTGATATAGAAAAGACACTTACACATAAATCCAATGGCATAGAATGGAAAGGACGAAGGACCATGGTTATAGCACTTGCAGTAATGATAAAAGTCTCATCTGTCTGTACAACAGCCTTGTTTTTCCTATTCATTGCACTATTGCATGTCATAATGTATTGACGAACTGAAGAATAAAGGCCAGCATTTCTATTTGCTATCCAGTTTATCAGATTCCACACAACAAGCCTTCCATCTCCCATGCATTCTTTCAAAAAGTTCTTCCAAGTGTTTATGTCAGTTAGGGCAACCATTAATCTCCCCACCAAAAACAGGATCGGCTAACAGACAGAGCACTAGCAATCCCTCCAAGTAAACAGCATTAACAGATCACCCGTTCCTACGACTTCTTGACATCAAGAACCTTTTTTCATTCACTGGAACAACAGATGGCCAAAAATAGCGAAATACTAAAATGAGAACTTGACAGTGCATCTATAGTAGTGCATCACGTAAAACAAGGTTTTCTTCAAGAAATAAGGACTTGCTATATAAAAACGTGTAAAAACTAAGAAATCCTTGGGCAAATTAGTATTTCTGAGAAAAAAATGTTCACAGTGAAAGTCTTGCAAATATTATCAGGGTTTGAAGGCAAGAAATGCAGTTGGTGAAATTCCAGCTTACCGGTAATGGCGGTCACTGTAATAGTTGAGAGCGATCATGTAAATTTCGCCGAACCAACGTACTGTGGCGAGGAACAAATAGGGAAAGAGATAAAGGATCTTTAGGTCACGGATCGAAACAATACCTGGTTAGCAATGGTTGTTATTCCAAAACTTCCCTCCCATTTTTGGTGCGCATTCGAGTGCCCGCCTAATTTTGAATTTCCAATCAGTGAGGGAAACCGCTTTGGATGGGCGGTGGTCTTTGTTCCCTCCTCTATCGCTCCACTGCGAAACCGCAGCCAGTCTATAAAACCCCATGTGTAGGGAGAAAACAGGCGCGTTCTACAAAATTCAAATTTTACTTCACCCCTCTGCTTGCTTTGGTTGTGGGCAAAGGTTGTGAGTACAGTGGTGGAGTTTGATTACTCCATTTTTTTGTGGGTTAGAATCAGTTTTTTCAATATTACTTGGAAAAAATTATTTGTTTTATTAAAAATATAAGTTGCATATATTTTAAAAATAAAGTAAAACCTATGGACAGAACCTATAAACTTGCTTTCCAAATTACATCGCTTTTCATACCCACCTAATAATATGGAAATCTAGACAAAATACATTTCTTAAAATAACTTGGTTCCGTCTAATGGTAGCTTGAAATGAAAGTAAAAGATTATGGAACCATGAGAACAAGAAAATAAAGATAAAAAGTATGGTTCCCTTATTTTACATACCACTATAAGATTAGAGTGAGGTGTTTGTAGTGGCCATTTAACTAGATAACGCATATAGGTAGGAACATTATGTATAGTTTGTAATATATATTTTAAGATAAATGTTTAATTGTTGTGAAAAATATGTCTATATTCACTATAAATTAGGTTTATTTTTACTTTTGGATAAAGAAATGGCATTCAATGAAAAAATATTTTGAAACATTGTACGGATTTTGCGCATTTACTGACATATCAAGTCATGGTTTTGATTATATATATAAGGGTGATATTATAAATTTAAATTTATTAAGGATGAAGAGAGATTAATTTTATTATGTGTAAAATTATACAAGAGAGTAAAACTTGAGGAAGGTTTGGATTTTAATGGATTTGGTCCATCTTGGTGTTTGATAGATCTAGAGTTAAGATGGATATATGTTAACTTTAATGTCATAAGAGAAATAAAATTCTGCTAGGAGAACTTATGACTCTTGGAGCAGCATGCACAAAGCACAGAAAATCGGAAATACTTCAAAATGACAACCTAACATCAAGATTGGGTAACCAAGGCACCCTAAACTAGTAGAACTAAGGGGTAAACTATTACAAATTTGGTGCCAAGACCAAACATCTGGAACAATAACTTGCAACAAGAAGTACTCAACAATAAAAAAACCATTTGATTTTGCCTAGAATGTGCCCAAAAATCACATATGAGGTCCAAAGAGAAGTAAGACTTGACTTGATTGAAACTTGTGATGGCACTGTGGCATAGCAGAAGGTAGGTATGCACTACTATGAGAGGGGGATCCAGCTACTTGCAAAGCACATTCAATACCTTTTCAATGTCAAAAACTTCAGGAATGAAGGTAAAACTTTATTTTATACATGGTATCAAAAAACTCATACTAGTCACGTTCCAAAGCAACATCCAAGAATGAAACACAATCAAATTGAAAAACTCCAAAGGTAAAATAAAAACAAGGATCCCCTTCCAACCTAAAAACTTAGTATCAATAGCATACTTCACGTACATAGTAGAGGACGAAGAAGAAAAAATTCCATTCAAACACAACCAAATATACTTATTTTTGGGTATTAGTAGCAATGTGACAATACTTTGGGGTACTTACAAATGAGTTGATGTTTATGCTAGTAGGACCTAACTTTTCTCTAAAGCAATCCAAAGGTTCTTTTGCTCACCCTCCCTTTAGCGACAGATGATTTTGGAGAGTACCCCTTCACTAGGGCCGTTGTGAACAAAATCAAGGATTCAGAGTGGGTGAACCGCAACAAAAGAAATTTTTGTAAGGCGTGGAACCCCAATGCTATGTTAAGAATAAATAATGAGTGTGGAGTTACATTTGATCCATGAGCCTTGCCAACGTAAAATAAAAATGTGATTAGCTTCTAATGAGCCTCACAAACTTCTGCATGCAATGGCTTTATCTCAACACATTTGCATTTAGATATTTGATCGTGATAAACTTAATGATGCCTAATTTTAATCTAAAATGTTTGAAAGAATACAAGGCTTCTTTGCTTGAGAAGTTTGATGAAGCCTAATCTTAAGTTAGCTCCATAGGATTTCAGAACAACTACTACTCATTTGACTTAATTCAGCATATTTTTAGAATTCAGTTGATTCTTGTGGAAAACAATACAAAATTAATCACTTTTAACAACAAGTGCAAATTGACCATAAATTTAATTTTATCTTTTACAAGTTCATAGATGCTTTCTCGATGGATTTGTTTTTAAGAATACAAATTTAACAATTGCTCCCAAGTTCGAACCCCTTAAAAGATAAAAAGAGTCAAAAACATTACCAGAAAAGAGTTGGGATTTCTGCTAAGCTTATGGTCAAGCAACAAAGCATACTCAATTAAAGACAAAACCCTAGTTACAGATATATGAAGAGACGAAAACAGAGTTTATGGCAAAGTGATGCTCATGGAGATATGCTCATAATGAATTCACCTGTATGTTTTCATCATCTTTTTCTATCTGTTTGCCGTTATACTGGCTTCAGCAGCAACAGAGGACATGAATCCCCTTTACCACGGCCATACAAGCATGGCGGAATTCACCAAAACTTCTTGCAAAGTGACTCTGCATCTGAATCTCTGATTTTCATCGCTCTCTTCCTAATCCGGGTTTCTGAGGGCCAAGCATAGTGATGTTGTGAATGTAGCCATGACAGTGAGCCTTGTTAATTCTTGCAATGTTTATGTCTGGGGCGTGGGCCTGAAAACAAGAAGGGCCAGGATGAATAAAAGAGAAAAGGCGGCCCTCAAAGATTGTATTGAGGATTTCGAGGACACCACGACCAATATTCATCAATCTCTAGCGGAGCTGAAGCACTTCAGGGCGAACACGTTCAAGGCTCAAGGATCAGTTGAGCAACGTGGAAATGTGGATGAGCTCGGCCCTCACCAACGATGACTCATGTCTATGGTTTTCACCCTGCCAGAGGAAGGGTTAAGGCCATGGTCATGGCCCGCTTGCAAAATTTATAGTGGGAAATGCCCCTTTTTTTTTTGGAGGTCAACAATAAGAATGACTTACTTATGCCATACAAAGAGAAATTCTTTGGCATCCTGAAATGGATTCTATGAGCATCGAGTTGGTCATCACCTGAAATAAGAACAAAAATGGGAAATCGGAGGAGATACTTACCATCCTGGCCCGTTCACCCTTCTCATCCCTGGCATCGTCTTTAAATAACCTTTTAGTCTGCATCAAATCTCAAAACAAACTATAAACCCTAACCCTTAATTGTAGAACCCTGTCACTGATGCAAGTCCATTAAGTGCATAATGGGGATCAAAAGGGGTGCTGTTAACTTCAGAAAATCAGCATGAAAGCAAGCAAGGGAACATGGGAACTTACCCCCATGTCTGTGAGCAAGAAGCTTCAACTGTAGAATCGTTCGCCCGTTCGCCTCCTTTTCCCCCGAAGGCTTCTGTCTGCCGGGAAAATATTTGTTGCAAAGAAAGCAAAAGGATCGAGTGTAAAGTGAGGGATTGGTTAAAACAGTAAAGGAGAAACAAAATGTTTCAAAGTGGGTGGGGGGACAAATGAACATGTGTTGGGCCTGAGTGCTCTCTACTACCTTCATCCAGATGACTTACGGTCTCATGGGAGTGTTATACATGTGACCTCTTTTAGGTTGGATTAAGACTTGGCGGCAATAAATGAAACGAATGAATTTGTTTACTTCCCCTCTTATTTTTTAGAATTTTGGCGCCTCTTTGAATGAATTGTGTTAATTTCTAATTTAATGGAACGAATTGTCTTAATTTCTAATTTAAGACCATTAAAAAGTTTTAATTTTTAAATTAAAATAATTCAAATGATAATTTAGGATTTTAAGACAAAATATTAGTTTGGCTTAAAAATGTGTTTTAAAGTATCTTTATATGCTAGTGATATAATTGTTGTTATTGTTCATCATTTAGTGTTTTTATCAATAGTTAAGTAACCTTATTAATTAATGAGGATTATTACTATTTATTTTTATTCATAAGGATTATTTTAAGATATCTGTGCCGGTGTGAGTCTAAAATAATCCAATATACAATGGTGTCTTTGAGTACAAATTAAATTATAGAGGATAGTGATGAGTTTCCTAATTAAAATTCCTATGATTAGATGGAAAAGTGGCAAAGAATATCCATCCAATATGAAAGTAACATTCAAATAAGTGCATTGTAATGACAACATAATCCCTGTTGCATGATAACATATAGAAAACAAACACATGAACTCAAAGAGCTATAAAATAAGTATATTATAATTCATTTGATATGTGAATAAAGTAAATCATAGAGACACTATACCATGGGCTACCCTATCAAGTTCATGTAGTGGGAGTGCTCTCAAGTATGAAACGGATGAGGGCATATGATGAGAAGCTCTTGACACCTATGTAGTAAATCCACCCTCTAGAATGAGGACTTCCGCCTCTCCTTTATAGAACAGAATACAAAGATAGAGAATGGAATCGATGAAATAGAAGAGGATCAAATTGTGGGATAAAGGCCTATGTGCTAGATCATTTTGGATTCACAATTTATCTCTAGTGAATTTTCTCTCTTTCAAAACTAGGTTTGTTGAAAGCACACATCTCCTCAAAACACTTTGTAGCTAATGTTTTCCCTTTAATTGACAGTTGTGTTTAAAGTATCTTTAGTGAGGCACATGTCTTCTAAAATATGTGTTATTTTAGCACGTAATACTCAGAATAGTGCATTAAATGTATGAGCAACAAGTCAACACTACTTCTCCATGATATCTATTTTTTTCTTATTATGAAGTTCCAACCTACTAGAAATAGTTCAGTATGGTGCCCCCTTTGTAATAACTTGTTGTTTTCCTATAGTAACCATATATATCTATTGATTTTTGTTTGTATGGATGAAATACAAACATTTCCTAGAATGATCCTCCTTGAGCACACCCTCTCCAAGACTATTCACCGTTTGCACGATTGAAGCACGAAATATGCCAATAATAATCCCTTTTGACTACATCACCTCTCAATATTTACCTTTCTCATTGTAATAATTACCATGTGTGGATGAAAATAGGTCTAATTCAACTTCATGAAGAAAAGAAATGATGCATATATGGCTAGGTTGAATTGCATCGTGTGGAGTTTCCAAGAAGAGGCTCACATGCAAGGTGTGGAAATAAAGGTTTATTTTCTCTAAAATAGTATGATGCCTAGAGAGGCTAAAATAAAAAAGGATAAGGTGTATAAAAATAGAAAAATTCCCTCAAGCAAGGCATCACTTCCTAGGCTAGATTAGAGCTCTAGGCATCCTCCAATTTTGAACAAAATACGATGGTGGAATTTCAAATAAATTGATGCCCTAACTATCACACCAAGAGGGAACCCTTGATGCTCCTTTGACTTGAGGATTTCTTGAAGGTTTTCACTTTGTAGTTCATCATTCAAAACCTATTATCTTAACTATAAATGACCATTGGATGAGCCTTTACCACGATATATCTCCAAAACCTTAGTCTTATAGTATTTCTCTTAAAAAAAAATTCATGGAAAGTCACCCTAGATTCTCCCAAAGCTCACACTTTAATTGAATCTTTCCTTGCCTCACTTTGAAGCCTAGTATAAACACGTCAATCACAAGTGAGGGATTTTGAAAGTTTTGATCTTAGGCATTCATCATTTTTTAATATTCCTAAATCCGAGGTCATCTTTCCCTGAAGCCTTTCTTGGAGAGTCCTTCTTTTGGTTCTAAAGCAAGGAACCTATTATCTGATCCTCTTCTTTGAATGGGCATTGGAAATCACATTGTGCATCATTATTAGTCTCATCATTCTAGTAATTTCCCTATACCGAGACTCCTCCCATCAGTGAAAGTTCATAAAGAGCAGGGGAAATTGAATGAGGTGACAGTGGGTCCTTGTCCCATTGTTTCCACTTGATATAGTAGTAGTCCCTTTGGAACCCCTCCTAGGACCCTTGCTAAATTAAGTGCTAACATTTTTCAAAAAGAATTATAAAGCGGATGGCTCACTTGAAAATAATAAAGCTAGGCTTGTGGCAAAAAGTTTTACACAAAAAGAAGGGGTCTATTATGAGAAGACTTTTTCCCCCATAGCAAAATGGGATACCATCTAGACACTCTTTGCCCTAGAAACTCAAAAAGTTGGAAAGTTCATAAAATGGATGTAAAAACTGCTTTCTTAAATGGAGATATGAAAGAGAATGTTTTTGTGTCCCAACCAGAAGGAATTTTTGTGAAGGGTTAGGAACATAAAGCATGCAAGCGGTAAAATCCTTGTATGGCCTCAAGAAAGCACCACAAGCCTGGTATAATAAGGGGTTAGGGGAATAGGGGCTTAGGGGTTAGAGGTTTAGGGCTTAGGGGAATAATGAGTTAGTGGTTAAGGGGTTAGGGATTGGGGGCTTAAGGGTTAGGGGATTTAGGCGCATTTAGGGGTTAGGGGCATAATGAGTTAGTATTTAAGGGATTAGGGATTCAGGTTAGGGGAATAATGAGTTAGTGGGTAAGGGGTTATGCAGTTAGAAATTTCAGGGGATAAAGAGCAGCGGAAATTGAATGAGGTGACAATGGGTCCTTGTCCCATTGTTTCCACTTGATCTAGTAGTAGCCCCTTTGGAACCACTCCTAGGAACCTTGGTAAATTAAGTGCTAACATTTTTCAAAAACAAGTATAAAATAGATGGCTCACTTGAAAAGAATAAAGCTAGGCTTGTGGCAAAAGGTTTTACACAAAAAGAAGGGGTCTATTATGAGAAGAATTTTTCCCCCATAGCAAAATGGGATACCATATGGACACTCTTTGCCCTAGAAACTCAAAAAGTTGGAAAGTTCATAAAATGGATGTAAAAACTGCTTTCTTGAATGGAGATATGAAAGAGATGTTTTTGTGTCCCAACCAGAAGGAATTTTTGTGAAGGATTACGAACATAAAGCATGCAAACAGTAAAATCCTTGTATGGCCTCAAGAAAACACCACGAGCCTAGTATAATAATGGGTTAGGGGAATAGGGGCTTAGGGGTTAGAGGTTTAGGGTTTAGGGGAATAATGAGTTAGTGGTTAAGGGGTTAGGGATTGGGGGCTTAAGGGTTAGGGGATTTAGGTGCATTTAGGGGTTAAGGGCATAATGAGTTAGTATTTAAGGGATTAGGGATTCAGCTTAGGGGAATAATGAGTTAGTGGGTAAGGGGTTATGCAGTTAGAGATTTTAGGGGATTTAGCTGTTAGGGATTTTAGGGGTTAGGGGTTAGGGGTTAAGGGGTTATAGGTTAAGGGGTTAGATGTTTAGGGGGTTAAATGGGTTAGGGTTTTAGAGGTTTAGGGGGTTAGGGGATTTAGCAGTTAAGGATTTTAGTGGTTAGGGGTTAGGGGTTAGGGTTTGGGGGTTAAATGGGTTAGGTTTTTAGGGTTTTAGGGGGTTTAATGGGTTAGGGTAGGGAATTAGGGTTTAAGGTGTTAGGGGTTAAGGGTTTAGGGTTTAGGGGGTTAAATGGGTTAGGGGTTTAGGGTATAGGGGGTTAAATGGGTGAGGGGTTATAGCAATTTATTAGGTGAACAAGGCATAATCTAGTTGTAGTAACCATAACTTGGTCAAGTTGTTATAGTCAAGGCAAGACTTGGTTGGGTTCCCAAGTTCCAAAAAGGTAAGGGTAATTGTGAGGGCATGATAACTAAGGAGTGTCAGTGTGTGCCAAGGGTTTTCCATTTTTATAATTTTCTTTGTTGTGCTTTATACCATGCTACCTAGTTGCTTTCATGTTTCCCTAGCGTTTTAACTTTTTCAATTTCTATCTCTCTATTATTTCTTGCCCCATTTGAAATTTCATCCTTATTTGGTAGGTGTTTTCTTCAATATAGTGTGAATATTTTTCCATCACACAACTTCTATGGGGTTTGTCTACAAAAATAGCTTTTAAGGCCCATTCATCAGGGTATTTGATGAAATGAAATGGTTATCGATGGTCACCAACTAATGGTACCTACAGATATTTACTCTAACAATTCTACAATTTTCTTGTGCCAACAATTATACAACATTTTAACCTCATGAATTAGTCTCCTCTGTTCTCTTAGCTGATTCTATAAGCACTTATTGCTGTTGTTAAAGATTTTACTCTCTAGTCCCATTGAGCTATTTCATCTATTTGTGGACATTGATCTATTTTCATTTCATTTCTTCAATTTTTCTGACTGTTATGTGTTACCTTTGGCCAGATCCTTCTTTCTTACCTATGCTTTTTCTGCTTAAGCATTCTAGCCAGCCAGAGCAACAGGGGTAGCAGGAGCCACACAATCCAGTTAGAGCTAAGCAGGGGTAGCACAGAGGTAGCAGGAGCCACGCAGGCCTAGTCAGGGCAGCGCAGGGGCAATGTAAGCCCTTCAGGTGTGACGCAGGCCCTTACTGAGTAGCACGTAGAGGTCGACGCAGGCCAGTTAGGCTGACTTAGAGGGACTCAGAGTAGCGTATTACTGCCGTTTTTATTTCTCTTTTGGGTGAACCATTTTTGGTGCCCAGGATTGTTTTACTTAGATTCTGCATAATAATGAAAACCCTCCAGAGCTAACTGCACCGGTTTTCCCACATTGGGTTTTTTCCAGGGATATTTTTCCAGAAAATCCATGTGTCACTTTTTCTATGAGCATGTTATTCAGTATTTGATATGTATGTGTAGGTTGCTAGTTGTATTTACTATTTACTTCGCTAATTTATTGAATATTTCATAAATTAACTTGTAACTTAATTCAAGTAGGAGAAGTAAATCAAGATACTACAATAGGGTTTCTTAGATTAAGAAATTTTCACATTCCCTAGGTCTAGCCCCATTAGGTCACCTAGGGCAACAATTTCCCAGGAATTTAGCTAGAGGAAAACTTCTATATCCTAGAGGCAGCTGCGTTGTTGGGTGCCCTCACTCTCCTTAGAACATGGGCCAATTCTGACAGTGGAATCTCCAGATACCTCAAGCCCTAGCTCTAGGATCAAGTTTTGCCTAGGTGTTCCCAAGGATAGAACCTAGTAGGATCAATTTTACCTATCGAAGTAAAAACACTTGTCTGATCCTTTCCCATCACCTTATCCAAGATAGGAGCATCATTGGTTGCTAAATTCCATCCCCGAACCTGGGTTGGGTCCACTTGGCCCCGTGTGGTCCCATTTGGTGTCAAAGGCCTTTCATCAAGGACCATTTGGGAATCCAAGTTCCCAAAGAATTTTAGGGATTGAGAACTTCCTTCATAAGTCTTTTTCTTCTCCCTCAACCCTTCAATCCCCCTCCTCTCTCCCTATAAGATAATTCCCTTGCTTAAAAGGAAAGCAAGTCCCACTCTTTATTTTATCTTAGGGAAAGGGTTTCAAGGGTCACTTCCCACCTATTCATTGACCTATACTTGTACAAGTGACTTCCTAAACTACTGGGACTCCACCCATCGGTGAAAGTCCATGAAGAGCAAGGAGCCTTAGATGTGGTGACAATGGGCTAAGCCTCCATCGTTTCCCTTGTCCTAACAGTTGCCCTCTTAGAAACCCCTTTTAGATCCACTACTAGTTTGAGTGGTAACAAGTTGTTCACAATTCCATTTGTGAACAACTCTTTGGTATGCCCACTTTTTCCATACTACAGCTCCAAGATGAGAAGTCCAGGGCTATGGAGGCTACCCTTCTTCTCACTTAATCAATCCTCTACAATATAGTGAACTAGGGCTAGTTGGTTGGTCCACTTGAATGTTACTTTAGTCCTTCAAAGTCTGCACATCCTTAGGCCCTATACACTTGCCCTTCTACCAATTTTGTTGTCCTTCACCAGAACAAGAGTCAGGGCTCTTCTTTGACAGTAACCTAACAACCCTCCAACTGTACTTGGCCTACCATCAATCTGCCCAACCATAATCAATTCTTTTTACTGATCTAGGGCCCACAATATTTTCTTCATCTAGGGCTCTTCAAATCTGCCACCTAACAATGGTTTGAGTCCTCTCAAGATCATTTTTCTTGCATATTGACAATTTGATCTTTGTTGTCCAATCTATGAACAAATATGAACTACTCCTCTTATCATACTTATAACAATCTGTAGATGACTGAACTAGGGTCACAAATCAACCACTAATAGTCCATTTACTAATTGTTTATAGGTTTCTTCAGATCTTTGTCTAAAACTCTATGGAAAGTCCACCAAAATCAACTCCTCTACATGTCAATCCATTCTTCATATGGAAAATTTCTTCTGCATGCTCAATCCTCTACTCAGGTTCCACCCTCCTTTGGATCTGTTGTCTCCACACATACTGAATCTGCAAACCATCTTCCAGATCTGCGGTCTTTATTGCAGAAATAAACCTCGCTCTAAGGGTCACAACCCATCTTCCTCTACGCAAATTTGTCATAGTATTAAGGTCATACCTTATGAACTAAACATGCTAGGAAACTGTCCTAACTAGGGCATTATACTTATGTACTTCTAATTGTTGTAGAACAAACACTATCCACACATAGAAAAAACACGACTCTTGCCTCCATAAGAGACTCGACCTAGCTCATATGGATCTATAAATTCTGGGCATTTCTTTGACTGAATCTTGACATGAAATTTAGATCTCAATGTCGACCCTCAAACTAGGGTTAACTTAGTCAATACTACGCCTGCGTCGACTTCTGTTATGGCTCTAAATCACAGTGCAAGCCCTCCTCCATTTATGTTGGTCTTTATCACAGACCATGCGGCCTACTAACCAACACAAGGCAAGATGGTATCAACCCTCTCTTCTATTTCATGTAGAAAATATAACCAATGGGATTCAATCTGATCTTGTAATCATGTACTAAAACAAGATACCGAATCCTTCCTACAATTTGTGGAAACAAAACACAATCGCACAATCACATATAAGTAAGAGAAACAAGTTATCAATCGCACAACACAAGATGTATCTAGAGAAGCAACTGCTCAAAACCCTCTATCTCTATTTTTTATTAAGTCAAGGAATCATGAAACAACACAATGCTTAATATCTCTTAAGATTCTCTAGCACTCTGCCAATTGTCTCCTGCTGATCTAGGAAAAATCGGTCTAGTACTTAGCCAATTCTCAGCCTTCCTTCAGCCTGCCTTGCAAACGCAATTCCTATGAAATTATCTCCATATTAATTAGGAAAATCAACCTTCCTTGATTGTGCAATCCATCATGGCATCCCAATGACTTTATAATTGCACATGGGAAATTTTCTATAAATACAACTGATAGTTATGTTCCTCTGAACTGTGTTACAATAAGGATCAAGGGTCTTTTTATTATTTAAAATAAGATAAAACCCTAAACAACCAAAACCCTATCTTGAGGAGATGTAACACCAAGAGTTTATGGGCCCCGTTGGGGTTAGTTGGGCAGCCAACTTCCCGGGTTCATAACTTGGTCATATGATCTTCCTTTGACGCACATGATACCTCGTTAGAAAGATCTCTCCGAGGACTACAACTACTAATATGATTTATATGAAATCACCAAACCTTTCATGCCCAAAAAACATCGTTTGGGGCCTCAAAACGACTTCTAAAGTTCAGGACCCAAAAAACTGACAAAAATAGTAAATTGTGCTATAATTAAGGAAACTGAAAAACTGAAAGAGACAATGGTGAGGGCCCAAGTGGAATAGGTGGATGGCCACCAATATCCACCTTGATCACCTTAAATCGAATTTATTGAGCTAACTCAATCACCATGACTTAGTTAATTGACACAAGTTGTTATGAGACAAAATTACAATTTATTGTCCAATTTATTTAAGGGAAAAATAAATTAGACACCTCACATTCCTCACTCCTGGTACATAAAAATTCCTCACCAGTGTGGGTGCATTTTTTTTGTCCTTTCTAGTCGCCAATTTGACTGTTTCTTGTTGCAAATTTCAACACTCCCTCTCAACAAGAAAGGAATTCAATCTATCCCTATCCAGTACCTTTGGAATGTTCTACATGCTACACTTCTCTAGTGTTGTTTGCACCTGCAACTCCTGAAATTGAATAGCCTCTGAAAAGCTGAATCAGTATAATGCATCTGTCATCAGAGTCTTCTGACTATTGCTAGCTACTGCACCTGTCTAGTACTGGATTCTCTGCAGTGCTGCTGACATCTGCATCTGTGCCCTTTGAACTATTGCTAACTCTATTTGTGCTCCAGTATTTGACATCTGTGACTATGATTTCTGTCTTGCTGACATCTGACTACATCAATCTAACTGATCCTTCCTACTACTGCTGTACTGTGGGCTCCTTGTAGCCAGGTTTGATCCATGAGACATGTCATCTCAATGGAACTTGCCCAAATTTCTTATCTTGGGATTATGTCTACACATAACCCCACCTTACACTTCAAGGTATGGCTTCTCCCTCTTCCCATCTGGCTCGAAATTTCCCCCTTATGGAGGTCTCTACTTGAGTGGACGCTTCCACTTGGTCTCCTCTCTACTTCTCCAATTGTGGCAGCTACTCCACAACCTTCTGAGATTGCTTCTCATGAGGATGCATGTTGAGAGGTAATTTATGCTCCCTCTAAACCACCAAGTCTCTAACTTTTACCTTTCTCCTCAAAGCTTTGCATGCATCTGGTACCTCAAGTGCATATAGGTTCTTGACTCGCGCACAGTGTAATTGTCCCGAAGTTACAAAAAGTTTCTAAAAAAGAGTTGATTTTAAATCGATGATATCTCCCTCATCCGAGCTCCGATTTGACCAATTATTTTTCCATTTGGGTAGATTTTCGCAAGGAATCCAAATATTCTATTTGTTTTCGAAAATTTTACACCAAAATATTCAAAGATTCTCTACAAACTCGCCGCCCAAAAAATTCCTGCTCTGATACCATGTAGAAAATATAACCAACAAGATTCAATCTGATCTTGTAATCTACTAAAACAAGATACTGAATCCTTCCTACAATTTACAGAAACAAAACACGATCGCACAATCATATATAAGTAAGAGAAATAAATTATCAATCGCACAACAACATGATGTATTTGGGGAAAGCAACTAATCAAAACCCCTCTATCTCTATTGTGTATTAAGTCAAGGAATCATGAAACAATACAATGCTTAATCTCTCATGAGATTCTCCAGAACTCTGTCAATTGTCTCCCATTGATCTAGGCAAACTCGGTCTAGTACTTAGCCAATTCTCATCCTTACTTCAGCCTGCCTTGCTCATGCAATTCCTAGGGAATTAACTCCTTATTAATTAGGAAAATCAGTCTTCCTTGATTGCGCAATCCATCATGGTATCCCAATGACTTTATAATTGCACATGGGAAATTTTCTCTGAATACAACTGATAGTTATGTTCCCTTTAACCTCTGTCTCAACTGGGTATTCCTCGAAACTGATATGCATGCAACTATTAATAGCAAATTATCAGTTATATGATTGATCACTCATTGTGAATTAAATCTAATTTAATTCACTGGACCTCTCACTAGCTCATCACTCAGTTAGAACTAGTTAAACTGATTTTAACTCATTTAATTGAGTTAATTATACTTGCACCCCACTAATGCATCAACTTCAACTGGACCCCAAAAATATTAGAACCCCTCTAGATGCCTCATATTAGACCCTCAACTCGAATTTATTGAGCTAACTCGGTCATCATGACTTAATTAACTGACACAAGTTGTTATGAGATGAAATTACAATTTATTGTCCAATTTATTTAAGGGAAAAATAAATTAGACGCCCCACATTCCTCACTCCCGGTGCATCAAAATTCCTCACCAGTGTGGGTGCATTTTTTTTTGTCCTTTCTGGTTTCCAATCTCACTGTTTCTTGTTGCAAATTTCAACATTTCAAAATTTGATGTGGCCTTCACACAAAGACACCATTGAAATCACATGCCCAGATTCTCATGAGAAACCTCTCTTAAGCTTGATCTGCTAGAAGAGAACCAACAATATTCCATCTTACTTCCTAGTGCAAATTGACCATTAAGGTATGCAACATTCTTTTGAACCCTCATATGATGATCTTGCTCTTGGAGGATGATCATGACCTCCCTTTAGCAACCCTTACTCGGCCCTCGTACTCGACCTACTTTAGGACTACATCTCTCTTCACCCCTTTGATGTGCCAGATAGTGGGAATACATGTCAAACATGCTAAGATGTGCCAAGTGATAAGGCATGCCAAGATGTGCAAGGGTGTGTCAATGCGAATTTCAAGACAACAAAAGTGAGAAAAAAGTTAAACTACAAGGAAATGAACACATAAGAGGGTTAATAAGTCATCAATTACCTTTTCCAAGAGAGGCATGCTAGGCACACTAACACTAGGTGGCAATAGGTTCCAAGTGCAAAGTCTTAGTGCATTCTAAGTGCCAAGTATTCTTTTGTTTCTTCTCATCTACTTTCCAACAATTGATCATCACAAATAAATTTAATATTAAACCATGCTAAATCATACCAAGGCATCTCAACGTATTGCATACATGCTAAGACTTTCCAAGCGCTAACACGTGCCAAGCTATCAGGGACTAGTGTTATGCATGTTATGAAGTGGAAGGGAATATTGAAGAGTGCTAAGGTGTGCTAGAGAGTGATAATGCATGTTGATGAGTGTTAAGGAGTACTAAGAAAAAACATTAAGGGAGCACTAGGTAAAAATTCACGGAAGTTAATGAATATGAGGAATGTGTACTGCCAGAGACTAGTGTTAATGGTCAATGTTAGTTGTCATGCCAAGGAGGGAGTGACAAGGTATGCTAAGCATTGGTAAGGCATGCTAGGGAATATCAAGGCATGTTAAGAATTCCCAAAGTGTGCTTGCGAGTTCCAGGGTGTGCTAATTATATCATGTGCCAATTAATAGTGCCAAGATATGCCAATACATGCTAGGTGCTAAGGATGTGGCGCAGGGTGCCAGGGTATATCAATATGTGTCAAGGCAACAAAAGGAAGAACCAATAAGAGGGTTAATAAGCCAGGACTTTATCTTTTTGAAAAGCGGCATTCTAGGCACACTGATAAGGTCCCAATACATGCCAAGTGGCATTGTGTGCCAAGTGCTAATGTATGTCAATGCATTCAACCAAGGTGTTCCAGGGCATGCTAGGGACTATATGCAGCATGCCAACACATGCTAGGAGAGTTCCATGTTGTGCTAGCGCATGCCACCATGTGCTTGGGCATCAATGCCATCACAAGATGTTCTAGGTACAAAGATGTTCCAAGACATGTGGGGTAGTAAGAAATGTTAGTGTGTGCCAAAGCATTAATTTAAGGTGTGCCCAGATTGTTGAGGATTGTTAGGTCTTTCTCATTAATAGAATTTTTAGAGCTCGATTATGTATTAAATAATATGTTTCCTACACACAATAGTGGAACTTTATCTAAATGGAATTTTCTAGATAATAAACTTAATAGATATGAATCATGTGTTGACTCATTGGAAATCTCTATTCGACTAGTCATTACTTGAGGGAAATTATACACGCTTATTACTTCTTAAAAAATTGACTGACCCTAACCACTATGGCCTTGGACATATTATAAAAAATTCTCAACAATAATAGTATTAAATCGTTATCTTTTCACAAAAAATATATTAACAGGCACATAGCGTCATAAAAAACTCATTGGAATGATCAATGATGACGGACATTTTTTGATCGTCACCAAAAGTAACAAAAAGAGCATTGGTGAGGGTCATTAAAAGTTTGTCACTAGAAGTGTCACCAAAGAGAGAATTAGTGATGGGCCTTTAACGACCCTCACCAAAAGTGAAATGTCTTTACTGACGGACCATAAAGGACCATCACTATATACACTTATAGTGACGATTTTTAGTGATCAATGATGACGGACATTTTATGACCGTCACTAAAAGTAACAAAAAGAGCATCGGTGAGGGTCATTAAAAGTTCGTCACTAGAAGTGTCACCAAAGAGAGAATTATTGATGGGCCTTTAACGACCCTCACCAAAAGTGTCATTGAAAATGTCTTTGGTGACGGACCATAAAGGACCATCACTATATACACTTACACTGTGTTAGCCACCTATATTTTTCAATTATATCAGCTGGTGGCTAAATATTCTTTGCAGCCTTCAAGAAACAAATTCAGTCCTGAAGTTTTTGGTGCTTGAAGTCTTTGGGTGAAATCATAAACTGCTGGTTGGTTCTTCATACTTTTCCTTCTCTCCACCTCTGATACTCCATGAAAATCCAAATCAAATATTGTTGCATCCTCCTCTCTTTTTCCCCTCCCCTGCTTCCATCTTACCTTCATTTCTTCTGTTCCTTTTTATCCATAAAAACCCCACTAAACCCTATGATTTTCTTTATTCCCTCATTAATCCCATTTCGTAAGGTTAAAGACTCGCTTTTTAGCCTATCAGAATCTTTTTCCTTTTTCAAAAATCATTGAAAATCATGTAAAAAACGCCTATTTTTTATGCGCTGGTTTTCAGCCCCTCAGACTAAACTCCTGCCTTTCCTCCGTCCATATGCCCCGACGCTAGAACCATGTGCTAAAACCGACAGGCGTTTAACTCTTGAAATTTATTTTTGCCCGAAAAACATTGAAAAACCTTTGTAAAACGCAAAATCGGGTTTTATGTTATTTTTCATAAAGTTCTCCGCCAAAGAAATTATATTAAAGCTCGGCCATCGATCTGCTCCCCAGATCCGACGGAGCGGAGTACTTCACGCCTGGTGGACCCCCCTTTTCCCCGCGCTAATTTCTCAAAACCATGGTGTATCTCCCGCACCACCTTTCATTGAATAGTGGTTTTATCCCGTCGGCCAGCGATTCCACACGCTGGCCGACGCGTGTCCTCCACCTCACTCCTGAAACCGCCTTCCTTCCACTTTTCCCGCGCGTTATCTGTCGTCCCATCACCCCGCAGCGGGATTAATCTCTGCCGTCGGATCCGGGCCTTCCCATCCGACAGTTACTAATCGCCTTTTCTGCCCGACTTTTAACAGATTTACCCGCCTGTTAAATCTCCCCCGATCTGTTTGAAAGCTGACCTCCACCGTCGATCTCCGCAGATCGATGGCTCTCATTCATTCTCCCGATTCCATGGTACAAGTTCACTTTTTCTTCGCTGACTCGTCAAAGCACCCCCGACCGTTGATCGCAGTACGATCAACAACTCAGATTGCTCCATTTTTCCGCATGCCCTCCGATGCAGTCTATCCATATAACGCAGGATTTTCTCATTTTTTTTGTATTTTGCAGGTTTTAAGGTTCTTTCGTTGTGTTTTAATGAAAATCTGAAGAATGAGGGTGACGACTCCCGTCCTTCTGATTAATCCAGAGAATCGACCGCAGGGTGAATAATGAAGATATCAACAAGGTTTCATGAGCCTTGGTTGCTACGTGTCCCTGTAAAGCCTGAAGAATGCAGTCAACATCGACGCAGGGAAGAGAATCAGATGTTGAAGACAGGATGAACCAGAGCAGCAGTTTTATGGATAGATTGGCGGGGATTACGGCTAAGACGGTTATCAAAAGCCTAATCCCCGGCTTCGAACACAGATTAAAGCAAAACCTAAAAGTAGTCATCAGACGTTGCCTCCACCGCCATACTTTGAGGCAAATTGATTCCTCAACCACCGCAGTGCCACCTATTTCCTCAGAACGCTCAATCAGAGGATGAATTTATTGAACAAAATCAGATATTATGCCTCGGAACAACCAAAGAAGTTATTACTGCACCAGATTTAATGACAGAATGTTTGCAGAGTAACCCTAACAGTACGCAGAGCCTCAAAGGTCAACAAAAGCTCCCTTCGAGCTTACTTCATCAGTATAAGCGCATAAATGCAGTAGAACACCTGTGTAAATCCTCCATCGAGCCTCCCAGGCCAGGAAGACATTAATTCTGCATTGATTGTATTTGAGATCTTTTTATTAGATCTCACCTCCTCATCCTTCTATAAATACTCCAGAAGAAGATGAGTGAGGGGTTGGATTAGTTGGTTGTCAATGTAATTGCTGAAGCACTGTAGCTATTTCTGAGTGGAAAACTCTTGACTGTAAATAGTGGTTTCATGGGCTCTTGGAGCTCTGCTTGTAACAGATAGGTTAGATTGTGAAAAGAGATGGATTAAAACATTGGATTTGAAGATTGTAACCGGCTTGAAGCAATCAATACAAGCTGATTTATGGGATCCTGGTCTATGCTGATGGTGATGTTATTCTCACTGTAACTTGTTATTTTATTTCCGTTTTCAATTTGTTTCATTTTCCACTGTAAAGAAAAGTTTAAACAGTGTTAGAGCTTACTGTATATCAGTGACCTTCTCTGGCTGAAAAATCTGTATCCCAATGTTTTCTTCTAATTGTGTTATTTAGAAATGATTTAATTCAGTCTAAGTACAGAGATGCTGGCGTTCCCTCATCCTTTCGTCACTGCTGAATGTTATTTTTAAATGTTACTTTCATATATGTTGTGTAAGGAACGAATTGAGGAAATCAAAGGTTAGCCCTGAGTCCCTTTCTTGTTTGCTCAACTATTTGTCTGTTTCCCTTAGGATGTGTCAAAAGCTGACTAGTTTCAAAGTACTTATCAGATCTTGGGCCATTCTGTGTTATCTTGGTGATTGTCTTGGAAGTAACTAAGTAAAGAAGAACTAGGAGAGGATCAGGGTGAGTCCCAGCCCACTAGCTTCTACTCTAAAGGTTGTCTTCAAGTTTCCCTTTGTTTTTAATCTGTGTTCTATTAGAAGTGTATCAAAGGATGGATAGTTTCAAAGTACTTACCAGATCCTAGTTTGCTTCTATGTTTTTCTTAAGTGCCTGGTCAAAGGCTGGCTAGTTTCAAAGTACTTACCAGATCCTGGGCTGCTCTTTGTTCTGCATCTGTTGATTCCCTTTCTTTTTGTATCACCCCATTCCATAAATCAAACCTTAAAGAGATCCTTAGGCCTAGATGACTTGCCCCATAGATTACTCTTGAACCTGGATGTTTCAATTAAATTCTCTTATGACTCCATAGCCCAATGGATTGAAAACTTGCCATCATCTTTCTTTAGAATCAAAGCTTATTCTGTTTGCTTGCAACTTCTCACCTTTGAACCTATTTGCATATAGATCTTTCCGTCTCAGACAGCAACTATGTTCAACCATCCGAGAAAACCAAACAAAACCCTTAGCCTTCATAACTAGCCTAACATCATCACCTCAAACTTCAAAGACAATATCCATCTTTGTACATATTGGAGAGATCCCTCTCCGGATTCAGGAGGGCTAGATCCTAGAATCCCAAAGTTGGTTGAAATGATGTTAACTCTGTGATCGGACTTTACCAATCTTGCTTGTTACAGAGAGCCACCATTTCTGGCGACTCCGCTGGGGAATACTGAGTGTTTTAAATACCTTTTAAGGACCTCAGAAAACCCTTCATTCAAGAACACCTTGAGATTCAAAAGTAGCCTTTTCAAGCACTATCAAGAAATGGTAATTAAGATGAAGCTCAATTGAATCAGTGACAAACTAGGTCAACCCTAGGATTCTTTAAAGTTTTTATCTAACCTTGGAAAATAAACTAGCTTAGCCATAAGGATAGATTGTCTTTGTTTCGTAACCGTAGCTAAGTTTTGAGGTAGAGTTAGGATATCCTTCTGAACCACAAATAAAAACAATTCAGAAAATACCAAAAACATTTCAGATTGGTAGTAAAACACTAGTTTTGATATCTTGTATACGTCTTTGATGTGTTTTACCCTATACTCTTAGACAGAGTCTGGAAAATGCCAAGTAGCCTCCGGATCTCATCCTCTTTTTGAGGTGACATATCTGGTGAATGCCCTCCCAGTCAATCTCTGGTTAGAGTTTGTTGTATTTTGTGATATCCTTGAAAATGAATGTTTCAAAAACACTGTGGTGGACAGTGTACTCCTTTGAAAACACTCTGAACCTTCCACCTGGCGACTCCACCATCTTGAACAGACCTTAAGACACCACTGAGGAGAACCCTTATCATTATAAAATCATTCAAACTTAGTGAGAGGACTACAGGATTCGAATCGAGAAAACAGGTTAGTTAACCGTCTAAAGATTGTCATATCTGGTTGAACCTTTCCTGTTTAGTTGGGTCTAAACATATAGAAACTGTGGCTCCTAAAAATATTCACACTAGAGCCCATCCTGACCCCGATCCTCCTGAAATAGTTGATAACCCAGAAAGAATCCTTAGGAAGTCTCCTAGGATACAATTTTCAACTGCTTTCAGATCACCCCTAAGAGCTAATTCAGTCCCTGAAAACCTTTCAGCTCTTCATGAATCACAAATTGACTTATTAAACCCATTCAGAACTAAGACATTTAGTGATTTAGATCAGTTAGATTCTGAGCCTACACTTTCATCTCCCGAAACAGGTGAAACCCTTGGGGATAGAGAATCAACACCTCCTGTTTTACATTTCTTACATAATCTAGGTGTCTCTCATCCAAGATCAGCTCAGAGATCTACTACTGTTCCATCCACTTCTGTTCATCCTTCATCCACTGTTCAAACCACTCCACTTCAACCCACACCCCCTCTTGTAAATCCGCCCCCACCACATATCATGGCAGCATGGTATGCTCCCTTAGTCCTTCCTGTACCATTAGTCAATCTTCCACAGGACTATCAGTCCAAAATTCCATTATATGATGCTAGCAATACTATAACATCGTCTCAACATGTGGACAAGATGAATGACTACTTTGACAGAAATGAAATTGATAATGAATCTGTCAAAATCAGACTGTTTGCTCAAAGTTTGGGGGGAGAAGTGAGAAAATGGTTTAAAGGTTTAACCCCCCATAGTATTAACGATCTCCAAGCCTTCCATCAAACATTCTTAAACAAATGGGAAGTAAGGAAAAACCCTCTCCAAGTCCTTGCCGATTATAACAATCTCCATAGGAACCCAGGGGAAAGTGTACAAGCTTATTGTACCAGGTTTAACAGTGTGTATAATGCACTTTCCCCTGAACTGAAACCTCCTCAGGGATCAGCCTTAAACAAATTTCCGGAAGGGTTTGATCCAGACATGACATATTCACTCAGAGAAAGAGTCTTTGCAACCCTTGAAGATATGCAAAGAGGTGCTCTTTCTGTGGAAGTTAACCTCATGGAGAAGAGAGCAAGGATGAAAGCTGAAAAGAGAGTATCTTTTAGAGAGGAATCCACCCCTTCCACCTCAAGTTCAAAGATGGAGAGAATGATGGAAGAAATGATGAAGAAAATGAGCATTCTAGAGAGGGCGCAAGCAAGTTTAAACCAGAGCGCTCCTCAAAATAGAAACCAAAAACAGAATCAGAATCTTAGAAGAAATCAGCCTCCAAACAGACCCAGGGAAGATGATCAGCAGGTCATTCCTCCCTTTCATCAGAACTTTTTAAGTGAGGTTGAACAAACTGATCAAATAACAGAGGAAGACGATATAAACTTATTCGGGGTAGATGATGATGACTTTGAAGTTCATTCTGATGAAAAACAAGGTCTTTATACACCTTGGGATGACAGACGAGATGATAATCAGAATTACTATCAAAATCTGGAAAACACTGTCATAGAGCCTTTAAGGGAATATGAACTCAGAAGTAGATCTAATCAACAAACCCCCAGCAATAAAACCTCTGATAAACCTTCTCAAAACAGCACTGCAATCAAATATAAAACAATCAAACGAAAGGACAAAACAAGGCTGTTAATTCTGGTAATGGAAAAGAGAAAGACACTCAAAATGTTGAAAAACAGAGTGCAAACATTAGTAGCACTAACACCCCAGTTAGTACTCCTGGAAAGACAACTGTCTCAATTGTAAATAAACCAAATCAGCAAACTGTTATTACTGATAAAGTGGCAGTAAACAAGGCTGAAGTCAATGCTTTGAAGAATCAAAACCTTTTCAGCCTAGAACAGGAAATCTCAAAGATCAAAATCTCTGTTCCTTTGACTGAGTTAGCTGCCCAACATGTGTATAGGTCCAAAATTTTGAAGGCTTTGAACTTAGAAGATAATGAAGATACTCTCAATCTTAGTGATGACCAACCAGAGCTTATTTTTGGTCCAAAGATTGAAGGAAAGTTCCAAGAAGGTCCTGTCCCTCCCTTTTATGTAAGCCTAAACATTCATGACAAAATTTTGCATAATGCTATGCATGACTCAGGCGCTTCCCATAATTTAATGCCAAAAGCTGTAATGGAAAGCCTGGGTCTTGAAATTACCAGACCTTACAAAGATCTGTACTCCTTTGACTCAAGCAGAGTTAAGTGTCTAGGATTGATTAAAGATCTCTGTGTTAATTTAGCCCAAATTCCAACCAAATGTTTAGTCATGGATGTTGTTGTGGCTGATGTCCCCCCAAAGTATGGAATGCTTTTATCACGATCTTGGGGGGAAAAGTTACAGGGGACCATGCAAATGGACATGACCTATGCAACTATCCCTGTTTTCAATCAGACTAGGAAGCTTTATAGGGAATCCCACATGCAGTATACAGTAACAAGTCAGGATCAGCCTCAAAACTCCCCTCTCTATGCTATAAACACGAGCCTCGATTCTTTTATCATGTTCAATAATGAAGCACTCACAGAACAAATTATTTCAATAGAATCAATGGCTGAGATAAAAGAGGAGGAACACAATGCTAAATTGCAGAAACAGTCTATTGTGTCTGAAGATCCTAGCAAAATAAACTCAGATCTTGAACTGCAAGTTATCAATCCTTTGAACTTAAAACTTGACAGTCAGAAAGACAGTCCTCAACCCGATGAGAAACTTGGGGAATTAAATGATGCAAAGTCCATACACCAAACTGAAAATCTGCCTCTCTGGACTATGTATTTTGATGGATCATGCACCAAAACAAATGCTGGTGCAGGTGTCTGGATCAATAACACTGAAAATAATCATACAGAATGTATCTCATGCAAATTAAACTTTCAGTGTTCCAACAACATAGCAGAATATGAATCCCTTCTCTTAGGCTTTCATCTTTTAAAAAAATTAGGTGCCAAGAGAATCAATGTGTATGGGGATTCTGAACTAATCATTAGGCAAGTTAATGGGGAGTATAATGCAAATAACCCCAGACTTAGGGCCTATAGGAATGATGTCATAGATCTTTTGAAAACATTTTGGGAGTCCACATTGTCTTTTGTCCCAAGAAAGAGAAACATTGCAGCCCACAATTTAGCCTTTGCTGCTAGAACCTGCCCAATGCTGTATGATGACACCTCTCAGATAAAATTCAGACCAGCTATCCCTAATAACAAGAAATATTGGCAGGTATTTGATGGAGATAAACAAATAGAAGACTTCATGCAATTCATAAATGAGTTTGAACCTCATAGTTTAGATTCAGATTATGACACAGACTGCAGTGAAGAAAATTTTCTTGGCGAAGAAGAACCCTCTCCACAACCGGTAGATATAAACCTTCAGACTATCAAATCTAGAAACCAAACAGAATTAAGTGCAAAATCTGAAACAGACGAATTGGAAACGCTACATTTTAAAGATGATAGTTTGCCCAAGGGTTTGGCCCCTCTAGAAGAATTGTTCGATTTTGATGATGTGGCCAAAAAACCTAAACTGGAACCTGTAGAAACTGAAGTGGAGGAATGTAATATAGGCAGTGAGGAAAAACCGAAATTGATCAAACTGTCTAAAACTTTACCAGCTCACATTAAACTCAAATACTTAGAGCTGTTCAAAGAGTTTGCTGATGTTTTTGCTTGGAGTTATGAAGATCTTAAATCCTATGACACTGAAATAATACAGCACAAAATCCCTCTTAAAAAAAACCAAAAACCATTCAAACAGGATCTGCGTAGAATCAACCCTGTCCAGTTGCCATTGGTTAAGAAGGAAATCATGAAGATGTACGATGCTGGTATTATTGTCCCTATTAGATATTCTGAGTGGGTATCTAATCTGGTGTCGGTTAGGAAGAAGACTGGAGAAATCAGGCTTTGTATAGACTTCAGAAATATAAACAAGGCTTGATTGAAAGACAACTACCCTTTACCCAAGATGGATCATATTTTGCAAAGGGTGGTGGGGTCTAAAAGAATTTCTTTGTTGGATGGCTATTCAGGGTATAATCAAGTCCTAGTCCACCCTGATGATCAATTAAAGACATCTTTTACTACACCATGGGGCAGTTTCATGTATGTGAAAATGCCTTTTGGTCTAATGAATGCTGGAGCAACCTTTCAGAGAGCCATGGACATAGCATTCTCGGAAGAATTGGGCTTCTTCATCATTATCTATCTCGATGATGTAACTGTGTTTTCAAAAACAGATGAAGAACACTTAGAACATTTGAGGAAAGTTTTCGAGAAGTGCAGAAAGTTTGTGATATCATTGAACCCTAAGAAGACTTTATTTGGTCTCCAAGAAGGTAAACTTCTTGGACACATTATTTCAGAAGAGGGTATAAAGATTGATCCCATGAGGATTGAGGACATATTGCAAATCTCCCATCCTCGAAATATCAAAGAGTTGCAGTCTTTCATTGGAAAGATAAACTTTTTGAGAAGGTTCATCCCCAACTTGGCTGAGCTCCTTAGGAATATCACGAACATGTTGAAAAAGGAGCAAGGGGTGAAATGGACCTCAGAAGCAAAGACATCCTTTGAACTGGTGAAACAAGCGTTAACCAAAACACCGGTTCTCATAAGTCCTGATTTTTCAAAAGATTTTTATATCTTCTCATTTGCATCAGAACATACTATAGCTGTTGTCCTTTTACAGAAAAACCCACAAGGATAAGAGCAGCCCATTGCATTCTTTAGCAAGGCATTGAGGGATGCCCCTTTGAGGTATAACATTATGGAAAAACAGGCTTTTGCTTTGGTAAAGGCTTTAAAGGACTTCAGAGTATACATCCTTCACTCACACATCATTGCCTTTGTCCCTAATTCGGTTGTAAAGGACTTTCTAACCCAGGATCTAGATGGTAAGAGAGGCAAGTGGATTGCTGTTATTCTTGAGTATGACTTAGATATTAAACCCACTAAGCTCATCAAAGGTCAGGGTCTAGCTAGGTTAATGGCTGAATCAAATTGTGAAGTTCTTGATATTAATATGATTAATGCTTTCGATAATCAAGAAGAATTATCAACTCCCATTGTTGAAGATCATTTTGCGAATTATCCTTGGTACACTGATGTTGTCTATGTTTTGCTTAATTTAAACACACCTCCTGGTTTATCCAAAACAAAGGCAAGATTCCTAAAGTTAAAAGTTGTAAACTATTGCATTATTGATAAATGTCTTTATTGGAAAAATGCTAGTGGTATATTGCTTAAATGTTTGCCTGAGTTTGATGCAGAAAAGATTAAGCAGGAATTCCATGAAGGAGAGTGTGGAGGCCATTTGTACTGGAAGTCAACAGCCAAAAAAATTTTGAGGGCTGGTTTCTATTGGCCCACTCTTTTTCTTGATGTACACAAAATGACAACTACTTGCCATAAATGCCAATTATTTGAGGGCAAGAGAAAGTTATTACCCCTTCCTCTGCATCCAATTACTGTTGAAGCCCCTTTTCAACAGTGGGGACTTGACTTCATAGGTGAAATCCATCCCTCATCTTTTTCCCAGCATAGATGGATCCTTACTGCCACAGACTATTTCACTAAGTGGATAGAAGCCATTCCTTGTAGGCAGGCCAATGACATGGTTATCATTAAATTCATAGAAACTAATATCCTTTCCAGATTTGGCTGTCCTACCAAGATCATCACAGACAATGCAGCATCATTTGGATCAAAGAAAATGGTTGAATTCTGTCATAAGTATCAGATAAAATTGGGGCACTCCACAGCCTATTACCCTCAAGGTAATGGACTTGTAGAGTCTTCCAACAAAAGCTTAGTGAACATAATAAAGAAACTGTTGGAGGACAACAAGAAGTCTTGGCACACAAAGCTGATCCATGCACTTTGGGCTGATAGGTTAACATTGAAGAAATCCATTGGTATGTCACCCTTCCAGCTTGTGTATGGTACAGATGCAATTTTTCCTAACAGCCTTGGTGTACCAATCATGAAGTTAATTCAAGAGTTGTAGATTGAAGAAAATGACATAATCAGAAGGATAAATCAGACCATTCATCTTCAGCAAACCAGGGAGGAAGTGTACAACAAAGCATTGCAGAAGCAAGACAATATCAAGAAGATATTTGACAGAAGAACAAAGGCTAGCAATTTCAAAATTGGGGACAAAGTTTTAAAGTGGGACTCAAAGAGGGAGGACAAGGGAAAGCATGGTAAATTTGACAATCTGTGGCTTGGCCCTTACTCCATTCATTCAGTTGCTGGGAACAATGCATTCTTCTTACAAGAGCTGAATGGAATAGAATTGTTTGGGGGTCCTGTCAATGGCAGGATGCTTAAGCATTACCTTTCTTAAATTATTTCATGTTTAAAGCCCTTTTTACCTTTTTTCCACTGTAAATATTTCACTCATCATTGCATTCAAAGTTATGAAAAATCAAAAATACAAAAACAAAAGAAAGAAAGAAAAGAGAGCAGAAATGAAAACAAGAAATGCAAGGCCCCATGCCAAAAAGAAAAATAAATCTGAAAGTGCGCAAGCTTAAATGCCACTCCTTGAAACACACTTCTAATTGGTCAAACTGTTTAATCTTGACTAATTAGCTTTCAATTTTCTACTGATAGGGTAGAAAATTTGATTTTCCAAGCTGTTTAATCTTGGCTTATCAGTAGATAGATTAAGGTAGAAATTAAGGTTCAAAGAAACTCAAAATCTGAACCAAATTTTCCAAAGAGATGACTCAAAACTACTCCAATTTCCGAGTCAAAGAGAAAAAACCTGGTTCTAATTCGCTCAAAACTTGAACCAGAAGACAAGCAAAGATAGCTCACCAAAAGGAAAAAACAGAGCTGTAAATAAGAGAGAAGGCCTTGATAGGAAATTTTCAGATCTTAAGCCTTCTGTTTTGATTTAATATTTTCTGCAAATAATAATCTATGTGCAGCTTCTCTTTATGCCATAGATCATAGCAAGTCAAACAGCTTAATCTTGACTTAGCTATTTTGGAATTTTTGTTATAGAATTTAGAGAATGAAAGTTTGTTGGACTGCTTAATCCCAACAGACAGTAGATTAGGTAGAGAAACATCTAAGCTCGACTATTTAATCTGAGTTCAGGGAGAAATAAGGAGTAGAAATAGATTAGATTTTGCTCCGCTCCTCATCTTTTCAGAATAGCCTACAATCCAAGTAATTTGATGAAGAAAAATGTTAGAATAACTAGGGATTTGTAGGAAGCCAAGCTGATGAATTCCATCTCTTCTCTCAGAATTTCCATATTATTTTTCGTAGGAAACAGCAAGAATAGTAATTCATGGGATGAGTACAAGCTTACCTCCCCAGAGAAATCAAGTCTGAATTCTTGATGCCTTCAAGAAGGCACCATCCCCAAGTGGAGCCACTGTTAGCCACCCATATTTTTCCATTATATCAGCTGGTGGCTAAATATTCTTTGCAGCCTTCAAGAAACAAATTTAGTCCTGAAGTTGTTGGTGCTTGAAGTCTTTTGGTGAAGCCCTAAACTGTTGATTAGTTCTTCATACCTGTCCTCCTCCCGGCCTCTGATATTCCATGAAAATCCAAGTCAAGTGCTACTGCATCCCTTTTCTTTTCCCCTCCCATGCTTCCATCTTACCTTCATTCTTCAATTTCCCTTTATTTATAAAAACCCCACGAAACCATATGTTATTCCCTATCCCTTCATTAATCCCATTTCCCAAGGTTAAAAACCCATTTTTTAGCTATCTTTTAATCTTTTTTTCCTTTTTTCAAAAAATCATTGAAAAATCATGAAACACGCCTATTTTTACATGCCGGTTTTCACTTCGTACCAAACTCCGCTTTTCCTCCGTCCATATGCCCCGACACCTCGTAACCATGTGCCAAAACCCGATGTGCGTTAATCCTGAAATTTGTTTTTGCCCGAAACATTGAAAAACTCATAAAATGCAAATCGGTTTTGTGTTATTTTTCATAAAAGTTCTCCGCCAAAAATTATATTAAAATTTCCCAGCCGTCGATCTGCTCCCCAGATCCGACGGAGCGGAGTACCCCACACCTGGTGGACCCCCCTTTCCCCGCGCTCATTTCCAAAAACCATGGTATACATCCCGCACCACCTTTCATCGAATGGCGGTTTTATCCCGTCGGCCAGCGATTCCACACGCTGGCCGACACGTGTCCTCCACCTCATTTCCAAAACCGCCGTCCTTTCACCTTGCCCACGCATTATCTATCGTCCCATAACCCCGCGTTGGACACCGTCGGATCTGGGCCTTCCCATCCGACGGTTGCTAACCGCCTTTTTCTGCCCGACTTTTAACAGATTTACCCGCCTGTTAAATCTCCCCAGATGCGTTTGAAAGCCGATCCCCACCGTCGATCTCCGCAGATCGACGGCTCTCATTCATTCTCCCGATTCCATGGTACAAGTTCACTTTTTCTCCGCTGACTCGTCAAAGCGCCCCCGACCGTTGATCGCAGTACGATCAACGGCTCAGATTACTCCATTTTCCCGCACACCCTCCGATGCAGACTATCCATATAACGCAGGATTTTCTCATTTTTATTGTATTTTGCAGGTTTTAAGGTTTATTCATCATATTTTAATGAAAATCTGAAGAATGAGGGTGATGACTCCCGTCCTTCTGGTTAATCCAGAGAATCGACCGCAGGGTGAAGAATAAAGATATCAACAAGGTTTCATGAGCCTTGGTTGCTACGTGTCCCTGTAAAGCCTGAAAAATGCAGTTAACATCGACGCAGGGAAGAGTATCAGCTTTTGAAGACAGAATGAACCAGGGCAGCAGTTTTAGAGATAGATTGGCGGGGATTACGGCTAAGACGATTATCAAAAGCCTAATCCCGGTTTCGAGCACAGATTAAAGTAAGATCTAAAGGTGTTCATCAGACGTTGCCTCCACCGCCATACTTTGGGGCAAATTGATTCCTCAACCACCGCAGTGCCACCTATTGCCTCAGAATGCTCAATCAGAGGATGAATTTATTGAACAAGATCAGATATTATGCCTCGGAACAACCAAAGGAGTTATTTCTGCGCCAGATTTAATGACAGAATGTTTGCAGAGTAACCCTAATAGTACGCAGAGCCTCAAATGTCAACAAAAGCTCCTTCCGAGCTTACTTCATAAGTATAAGCGCATAAATGCAATAGAATACCTGTCTAAATTCTTCATTGAGCCTCCCAGGCCAGGAAGACATTAATTCTGCATTAATTGTATTTGAGATCTTTTTATTAGATCTCACCTCCTCATCCTTCTATAAATACTCCAGAAGAAGATGAGTGAGGGGTTGGATTAGTTGGTTGTTAATGTAATTGCTGAAGTGTTGTAGCTGTTTCTGAGTGGAAAACTCTTGACTGTAGATAGTGGTTTCATGGGCCCTTGGAGCTCTGCTTGTAACAGATAGGTTAGGTTGTGAAAAGAGATGGATTAAAACATTGGATTTGAAGATTGTAACCGGTTTGAAGCAATCAATACAAGCTGATTTATGGGATCCTGGTCTATGCTGATGGTGATGTTATTCTTACTGTGAACTTGTCATTTTATTTACGTTTTCAATTTGTTTCATTTTCCACTGTAAAGAACAGTTTAAACAGTGTTAGGGCTTGCTGTATATCAGTAAACCTCTCTGGCTGAAAAATCTTTATCCCAATGTTTTCTTCTAATTTTGTTATTTAGAAATGATTTAATTCAGTCTAAGCACAGAGATGCTGGCGTTCCCTCATCTTTTCGTCACTGCTGAATGTTATTTTTAAATGTTACTTTCATATATGTTGTGTAAGGAATGAATTGAGGAAATCAAAGGTTAGCCCTGAGTCCCTTTCTTGTTTGCTCAACTATTTGTCTGTTTCCCTTAGGATGTGTCAAAAGCTGACTAGTTTCAAAGTACTTATCAGATCTTAGGCCATTCTGTGTTATCTTGGTGATTGTCTTGGAAGTAACTAAGTAAAGAAGAACTAGGAGAGGATCAGGGTGAGTCCCAACCCACTAGCTTCTGCTCCAAAGGTTGCCTTCAAGTTTCCCTTTGTTTTTAATCTGTGTTCTATTAGAAGTGTATCAAAGGCTGGATAGTTTCAAAGTACTTACCAAATCCTAGTTTGTTTCTATGTTTTTCTTAAGTGCCTGGTCAAAGGCTGGCTAGTTTCAAAGTACTTACGAGATCCTAGGCTGCTCTTTGTTCTGCATCTGTTAATTCCCTTTCTTGTTGATCATGGACACATGTTTCTCATTTTCTTGATGTGTAAGATCCTTGGGGCCTTCCTGTAAAGATACAAGAGCCATCTTAGTGGAAGAAATGGTTTCATCACCATCTCCTAATAAAAATAGATATCCTCCTGCTATCACATTGCTGGAGGATCTTTCCAGCTCTTCTTCTTTCTTCTCCTCATCAATGGAGCATGCCTCATCAATAGGAGATCCTTTCTCTTTATCTCATCTTGAAAAGGGAACAATCATTTCCTCCTCTTAATTAGAATGCCCTCACTCATGTGGGGATTTTTCCCTTGGAAAATCATGTAGCATATCTTTAACCCCTTCAAAAATGTCTTGGAATGGAGTTATCTTTATGGATCCTTCCATCTCATGAAAATGTTATGAATTCTTGGGCTTAGTTTTCTTACCCAAAGAAGTTTCAAATGGCTCAAATTCAAATATTTTCACTATCCTCCTAGTGAACTTTGCATAAGTAGAGATGTTTACATTTTTCAATGAAGAAGATTCAAAAAACCACCAGGAATAAGTGTTACCTTGGAGGTGCAATGCTGCTACTCTTATGGATTCTTATTCTGAAACTTGATGCAGCTAGAAATATGTGTCAAGCCTCATTACCCAAGACTTGGCTGCGCTCTCAGGTGATCCATCAAATGAAGGTAGAAAAGCCCTACCCAAAGTGGGTTGCATGCACCCTCTTCTTCTCTTATATATGCTGGATCTTCTTTCTTATTTGAGTTGACAAAACTCTGGGAAGCTTAGATGCTCTTTGAATTTTTAGACTAAGATTCATATTCTTGGAGATAGTCACCAAGAGTCTCCTCTTTTGGTGTCTCTTCTCCTTCTCCTTCTCTTTCTAGGAATGTAGGCATGCTACAACATTGTAGATCTGGTTGTGTGGCTGAATGCTCACACACAAAGTATGAAGAACTGGGGCTCCCTTAATGTGCAAATCTCTGAAAAGGATCTGCATGTTTCTTTCCTCATTCCCTTTATTTCATTCTTCATCTCATGCATAGTTTGGAAAAGAGTTTTTAAGAACTCTTTCCCTTTCATTCTTCTAGATAAAGGGGGTTGTCCCTTGTCTTCTCTATCTTTAGTGTAATCAATGTTCTTCTTCAGTCTTTTCTTCTCATGAAAAAACATATTGGCTTCTTAGAATGCACAGGTTGTGTGAAGATGATGCTTTGATACCACTGTAATATCCCAAATGGGAACAACAACAATATTGAACAACACTGCTCAGAAATAACGTAGTTCAAAAAAATAAAAGAAGGAGGCCAATATGGAGGATCAATAATGACATTTACATCAGCAAATCAGAGTTATATTGAAGCCCATGAGTTATATAACAGAAAATAGAAGACCTTACATGAAGAAAATCCTCAAAATGAGGTGTTGCAACCATAGATTAAGACTGACCCTGCTTGACAGCGTTATTTTATTGGCTGAAAGCAGCTGTAGGTTACACTTCAGATCTAGAGCAGATTTGTGTACAAAAATTTAGATCCATATCAGATCTATACACTAGAAAGGGTTTTCAGCAAAAAGTGAAGTACATGGAGTAGATCTGAGATCTAATGCAGTATATCTACATAATGATTCAGAAATTATTAAGTAAATACAACAGTATTTAGATCATATATGAATATGACATGTATTAGATCTAAAATCCGTGGATCACCATAGTGAAGGGAAGGTTCCCAACACTAGAGATCTCTCCTCCAAAAGTTTTCCAAAACACCCTACAACTTCTCACTTGCAAATAACACAGTATTGGAAGATAAACTATGCTATAGGCTTTAGAACATAGGTGGCCTAAAGCTAGGATCTGAAAAATGTGTCCCAATCATCCAATACACTCTTTCCAAGGGGATAGAAGACTTTCCCACTGAAAATAGGCACCAGAATGGCCTAGATCTGAGTAGATCTAGCCTCCACTTGCAGCAGATTACAAAGACAGCCAAACCCTCAACAAGATCTACCTTGTAGTTGGAAGAAGAAGTTTGACCTTAAGCTTGATAGTGGACAAGAAATACAAGACTCTTCCAAGAGCTCCTCAAAGAAAGAGAAGGATTCCTAAACATGAGATCCTTGTGCTAAACAACACTATTCTCTGCTAAATAGCCAAGAGAATGAGAAATGTCTAAATAGACAAATTCTTCAAAAATAATATGTTCATCAACAATTATCTCATGTTGTCCTCCCCTTCGTTTTATAAGATAGAGACCTTGCAAAACCCTAAACCACCTCAATGATTTAGCCTCTTTCACATGTGCCACCTCCGACTAAGACTGCGTTGTGAATCAATGAGGTTCACTTCATCTAGACATCGTTGTTGATTTTGTCATGGTTGACCAAGTCGAATTATCCAGCCTCTTTCACACCTATGTGTGCTTATGTATATAGCCCAGAATTAGCTTTGCTTAGATGTGGAATTTATTTATTTGTTGATTTAGGAGTTTCATTAATCCTCTACAATTTTAATCATGAAACATAAATTAAAACAAAATTGAATATTCCTATTAGCTTAGGACTAATTGGGAATATTACCTTCCTTCCCTCCAAATTGTTGCTTGTCCTCAAGCAATTGATAAGGTGAGTGATGCAACACATCTCCTCCTCTATTGGTGACACCAACATGAGTTAGTCTTCCTCCATGAGCCAAGTGTTCACCAAACCATCCATCCATGACTTGCTCCACCAAGGTTCTCATGATATGCAAACAACTCATCCCATAAGGAGACAATAAATCACATGAAATAAACATGGTTTTCCCAATGCCCTCCCTGAAATATAAGATATAAAGTACAAGGAGTATAGGCATCCCATAGGGCACATGCATGCCTTCCCTCCTTCCTCCATACATCCCCATAAAAATCACAAGTATATCATCAATATAGGGGATCAAAACAATATACATATAAGAAGAATTTTTTGCATATGGAGGTGGGTCATAGTCCCACATGTGGGACCGACACAGAGCATTTCCTCCCTGCATAAAAACAAAATGTGGCAAGTGGTTTTCCCACTACTTCTTTCCCATACCATATCACCACAACTGAAAGTGTGAGATATATTCGGTGCCTTAGGGAAGCACCCATCATGTTGCAAAATCTCCCTTTTCCTTCCAAGGGAGTGGCCAACTTTAGAAATGTTTGTGGCCCTATATTGGCCATGAGGCTTACAAGATGTAATGATCCTCCTTGGATTCATGTCTTGCAAACAAATGGTAGGATAATGCATGAAATCATAATATAAAACATGTGTAACAAGAGCATGCTTTTCACCAACAACCGTCATCATATCAATGGAGTGGTGCATAGATCTATTCTCTTCCTGCAAGAGAGAAAGAGAGGCTTGATTTAACTCTTTCATAGAGTCATGTTGCTACTCAAACTCCACAAGGTTCATGCATCTTTGACAATGCTGTGATAGTTCTTTCTGAAATCCCTCCCAATAGTAGCTCCTCAAGATGATATTATTGTTGAGCTTCATAGAATATGTGTGGCTAAAATAGAATTGTTCATAAGCCCTTTGTAGTAACCTCTCCTTCATCTTGGAAGTTCTAGACAAGAAGATCCTACCATGATCATAGATGACTGCATCAAGGATTAAATAAGCTCTCATCATGTAGAAAGTCATCAAGAATCATGAAAGTGTGAAGATCCTTGGAATATTCCACCAACAGTTGGGATTTCCAATATGGATATAATTTTCCCAACAATGACAGTGCTAATAATGTGTCATATGAAATGTTTCCCATGTTGCTGCTCTCCCCCTTGAAATTCCCCATGTCAAAGGTGTATGTTGGAAGGCCCTGCCTCCAATTTTTCTCCCCCTTCATATCTCCCATGCCAAAGGTATAAAGTGGAAGGTTTCCATTCCTTCCTTGCTTCTCTTCTTGCATATTCTCAAGCTCAACAAAAAATGGATGTTTTTGGAAGTTAGTCTCCCATGGAAGGCTATCATCTATCCAAAAAATCCTTGTTTTTTACCAAGAATGCACGTGTGACCACCATATCTCATCATGTATGGAAGAGTGTTCTCCAAGCAAGTTTGTCTCCTGATTCAAGGATTTACTTCCTTGCTTCATGATGGTGTCATTCTTTCCCCTTGCAACAACTTTTCTCGGCACAATATGAGATGACATAATAGATAATGATGATAAGGGAAAAATAATCTCCCTTTCCTTGAGCCTTCCCCATAATCTCAGTGCTGTAGTATGGTCCTCTAGTGCTCCCTCCCTCCTTGGATCTATGAAAGGAGCATCAATGCATGAAACATATTTCATCAAATATGAGTCAGGCAGTCTCCCTAGTGGTATACGACAAGATAATGATGTCTCATGGCTCATTCCCATGTGAACAACATATGGGAACATCTTATGACTGCTTCCACTGTGCAAACCCATCTCTGATTTTTGTGTGGAAGTATCATGATAATGGGGTATCACTCTTATGGATGCAAGAGTGCTTTTGATTGGAGCAATTTCCCCATCTTCTTCTGTAATATCCGCAAATTCATTCTGTCAGTAGTGCATGTATAAAAAACACATTTTTCAGAGATGTATGCTATAGAAATCAAAATCAACCCTTGGATCCCTTAGATCTGACAATCTAACAGCTAAATCCAAGACGAGATTAGAAACAAATCATTCTATGTGAGGTAAACAAGTCTCCCACACCTAGTATGGTTGAAAAATGCCAAAGAATGGGATTGCAGCAATATGTGAACAATACTGCTCAGAAAATAATGCAGTTCAGCAAAGAAAGAGTAGGAGGCCAATATGGAGGCTCAGAATTTATGTATATATCAGTAAAGCAGATTCATAATGAGGCCCATACAATGTATAACAGGAAATAAGAGTCGCCAATGAAGAAATATCCACAAAATGAGGTGTAGCAACTATACAAATGAGTAGAAACTTCCTTGACATTGTTATTTTTATTAGGCTGCAACAAATTCTGATTAAAAATTAGATATAGGACAAAATAATGCATGAATAGTCAGATCTGTGACAGATCCATACACTGTAGAGTCTCTGCTTTACATACCCCTTGCGGTTTTCATAAAAACATGAAGCACAAGGAGTAGATGTGAGATCTTATGCAACAGATCTGTAGATTTATTCAGAATTTCTGAAGCATATATAGGAGTATTTAGATCAGATCTAAATATGACACAGAATAAATCAGAAATCCATGGATCACCACATTGAAGGGAAGATCCCCAACACTAGAGATAACTCCTCAAAGTTTGCCAAAACACCCTGCAACTTTCCTCTTGCAGATAACGTAGTCCTGGAAGATAAACTGCATTGTATACTTGATGAATAGTTTTGCATGATGCCAAGATATGGATCTAAAGCTCCAATGATCCAATACACTCTTGTTAAGGGGATAGAAGACTTTCCCACTAAAAAGAAGCACTAGATTGGCTTATATCTATGTATATCTAGCCTCCACTTGCTGTAGCTTACAAGGACAACCAAACCATCCACAAGATCTTCGTTGTAGTTGGAAGATGAAGCTTGGCCAAATGACTGATAGTGGACAAGATCAACAAGACTCCTCCAGGAGATACTCAATGGAAGAGGTGGGATTCCCGATCAGGAACACCCAGTACTAAATAAAACTATTCTCTGCTAAACAACCAAGAGAATAATATATGTATAAACAGAAAATATATTCATAAATATAGGATGTTCAAAAATAATGCAGATTCTATTGAGGGTTTGGTTGTCCGTGCAATCTACATCAAGTGGAGGCTAGATTTACTTAGATCTAGGCCAATCTAGTGCCTCCTTTTAGTGGGAAAGTATTCTATCCCCTTGACAAGAGTGTATTGGATCATTGGAGCTTTATATCCATACATTGGCATCAGGCCAAACTATTCATCAAGTCTACAACATATTTTATCTTCTAGGACTACGTTATCTGCAAGAGGAAAGTTGCAGGGTGTTTTGGAAAACTTTGAGGAGTGATCTCTAGTGTTGGGGATCTGCCCTTCATTGTGGTGATTAATTGATTTTTGATTTATTTCATGTCATATTCAGATGTGATATGAATACTCTTGTATATGCTTCAGAAATTTTGAATAAATTTGCATATCTGCTTCATAAGATCTCAGATCTACTCCTTGTGCTTCATGTTTTGCTGAAAACCCCAAGGGGTATGTAAAGTAGAGACTCTATAGTGTATGGATATGTCATAGATCTAAATATTCATGCATTATTTTGTCCTTGATCTAAGCTTTAATCAACAGCTATTACAGCCTAATATAAATAACGTTGTCAAGGCAGTTTCTACTCATTTGTATAATTGTTGCACCTCTTTTTGAGGATATTTCTTCCTTGGAGACTCTTATTTCCTGTTATACATTGTCTGGGCCTCATTATGAATCTGATTTTATGATGTATACATAAATTTTGAGCCTCCATATTGGCCTCCTACTCTTTCTTTGCTGAACTACATTATTTTCTAAGCAATATTGTTCATATATTGCTGCAGTCCCATTCTTCGGCATTTTTCAGCCATACTAGGTGTGGGAGACTTGTTTACCTCAACTAGAGTGATTTGTTTCTGACCTCCTCTTGGATTTAGCTGTCAGATTTTCAGATCTAAGGGATCCAAGGGTTGATTTTTATTTCTGTAGCACACATCTCTAAAAAATGCATTTTTAAGATGTGCATTGCTGACAGTCCCAATTTGGGGATATTAGAGTGGTATCAGAGCATAATCTTGGCTCAGCCTATGGATCTCATCCATTATGCTATCAAGAGAAGAAGGAGAAGAAGAGATGTATAGAAAGGATAGAGGGAAGACTCCATTGTTTGGAGGAAGAAGGGAAGAGAAGCTCCCAAAGCTTATTTCTAAATCTATACAGAGCATTAAAGGAGATCTCAAGAAAATGATAAGGGATATGGAATCTCCAGAGGAGTTTGGATCTAGAGCCAAATATAGATTTGTACCTAACATGTGTGAGCATGCAGCTACACCCTATTATACATAGTGCGGTCAAATGCCCAGATCTACCATGAGAGAGTTGAAAGAAGAGTAAATGACAAGGAGGGAAACTCTTAGAAATTTTCTGCAAGAGTATCAATCTCAATCCGAGAAGTTTAGAGATCATATCACTTTCCAAGAGTTTTTCAAGATCAAGGTGGAGAGGAACAAGCAATATAACATGGATAGATTTTATTTATCTACTTTTTATGGGTCACCAACATGTTCAGCCAAAGCTCGGGTGGAGGAGCTACACACCTATTTGCAGCAGCACCAAGTTTCTGAAGACGAAGCCATCAAAGTTGCAGCGCTGCATTTTGAAGGTAAGGCCTATGCTTGGTGGATATTTGAGTCATTTTCATTAAGAAATGAAAATACTTCTTCTTATGCAAGGTTGACTAAGAGATTAGTGGAAAGGTTTGATGGAAAACATTATGGAACATCATTGGTGGAGCTAAACAAACCAAAACCAAAAAATCCTTTGCATGTGTTGGAAGAACCTATAAACTCAAATTTACTTCAGAAAACTATTGAGGAGGCTGAAATATTGCATCATACCTTGTTAGAGGCAAGACCTCTACCACATATTCTACAACAAGAGGGCATGGAGGTTCCTTTTTCAAAAGAGGATCCTCTTATTGAGTAGATGACTCCCATTCATATTGAAGAGGAAGAGAAGGATAGGGGTAACAACGCTATCACATCTAGAGAATATCTAGTCCCTCATGCAGAGGAACGAGGAGCACATGCTCCAAAAGGAGGATTTCTTGTATCATTGCAAGAAATTCCCTAGGATCTCACATATGGAGGACAAAGAATAATCAATGAGTAGCATGATTGTGAGACATTGCAGATGGAAGGAGAAGGTAGAGAGGAAGGTCAACATCACTTGATGAGAAGCACACACCACTATATATTTCAAAGAGCTAATGCAAAGAAGAGGTAGATTGATTTTCCCTGTAAGGGAAATGGCAAAGTTTCCCATCCATATGTACAGTCTACTCTTGACATTGATGTCTCATTACCTGGAGGCATTCCACTTGGGAGGCCACCAGATCTGGAGTTGGTAAGAGACATCTTGCCATTTAGTTCACCACTCTTAGATTCCAGAGAGTGAAGACTTTAGAGGATTCTATTACAGCGTAGAGAGTTTGGGTTAGACTCAAGGAGGAGGGAGACATTCTCCCATTTTCAGCATTACCCACTCTCACTACACATACTGCGCTGACAGAAGTTGTTGTAGTGATAGAGGATGGCACCTTCATGGTGCAAGGGAGCTACTCCATGTATTTGGAGAAATAGAGGGTACTTCCTTTGAGGAATGAATCTTCCACACATTGGAGTATATGGAGGCCACTCATGCTTGCATTGGCCAAGATCAGGAGATTCTCTTTGGATTGTAGCTTCTCATGGGAGGCCAACTTCCAGAGGTCACCACTTATATTTGAGCATGAGAAGCTGCATGATGGGTATGGTAGCAACTTGGAGGATGACTTTGGCATGCGTTATGTCAATGGAGTAGACAACAACATGTGGGGAGCTTCACATTTCAGATCTTCAACACCGTCTTTTAGGAGGATTGATCCATATTGGAGATCTCAACTCTTGGTAGAGTACTCCAAGGATCTTAGTGCTTGCATGATTCTTGATGACCCAGATGGAGATGATAGATATGTGGTGGATGATGTGGTCATATATTCTTATGGCAGAGTCTTCTTGACTAAAGCTTCTTAGCTCAAGGAGAAGCTACTACATGCAGCACATGAGGACTTAATTTCTATGCAATTTGATGCATATCATTATTTGATGGAGGAGTTCACTTGGGAAGGAATCCAAAATGATATATTTCATCATATGGAGAGATTCATAGTCTAGATGCTGATGGAGAGGTTGGAACAACCGCTTCCCTATTCATTGAGATTGGCTATCCTTTTGGTGGTTTGTGGGGGAAGCCACATGATTATTGGTGTGCACCATTGGCACCACATCTTACTTTCATGCTTCTATCTTATAGAATGATTGTGGTAGCAAACAAGTGGATATAAGAGCACTTGTTATTAATGATTTTGGTGCAGGCAAGGGATGAACTATGCTGGTTCTATGTGTGGAACTATGGTCCACTCTCCAGTTGTCATATGGCAGCTTGTTTTCATTGGTTTTTGCTTCCATGTATTGTTGATATTCTTATGTTCATGGGGAGATTTTTTTGGAGAGTGCTAGATGATTTGGAGATGCCCATTGGGAGTATGATTCTCCATAATTTACATGTTATATGTTTCAGGAGAAAAAATGGGCAAACCATGATTGCCACATCACACCTCTTGTCTTCATATGGGAGGAGCCATTTGAAGAACTTGAGTTCTTGGAGGAGGCACTTCATGGCTGATTTATTTTGTGGGGTAACTTGGGCCATTCTTGGAGGCCATGACATCTCAGCCCAAAATCAGCAACAACCCCATACTTCACATAAGTGGAGAGAGAAACAACTTGGATGGAAAAATCCGATCTCTCCATGCAGCCCCAATACATTGCATAAATCGGGGGTTGATGATTTATTTAATGACCCACCTAGAATGGCTCATTTCATTTGGATGATAGCATGGGTGTGGGAGTCACTCATTGGGAATGAGATTCCCCATGTTTTTCATCACTCCTACCTTGAGGAGGCCATTGGACAGCAAGGAGGTTTCCACTTACACCTTCCACCTTTCTTTGATGTGAGCCATGTGGTTTTGCATACTTGGGAGGAAACATTGGAGGGCAGATTTATTGCAGATTATATTGAGCAGTGGTGGGGACTATTGTTTAGGAGGGAACAAGAGGAGGATCGGAGGAATTTTTCTCTCCTTATACATTTTCTTGAGGAAAAGCAACATTTTGGAGGGGAGTACTATAATATTCCAAAAATTTACCCTTCAAGCTAAATGGAATATTATAGTTGTTTTATCACTAGGTAGGTGAATAAGTGGGTGGGGAGGCCCATAAGTCTCTATAGCAGCAATAAAAACACTTCAAGTGTGAAAGGAGACCCTCTTAGTAGATAAATAAAGCACCTCCAAGTGTGAACAGGGATGTTGATTTAGTCAACTTTGACCAAGTCAACAACGTTGTTATGGAGGAGTGGAGATTGATTAAGGAATAACGTAGTTTTGGAGGGAGACGAATCTCATGAAGGAAGTGACCTAATTGAGTGGGGCCAAGGGAAAGAAAGCTAAAATTATATTTAATGAATAGGATGAAAGCCATATGAGATTATGTTTGAGATTATTATTTTAATATTTGTCTACTTAGACTATTGCTTCCTCTTTTTGTTTAGTAGGTTTGATGTGTTATTTAGCACCGGGTGTTCCCGAGCGGTAATCCCACCTCTTCCCTTGAGAGGCTCTTGGGAGAGTATTGCACTGTATTTCTCCACATCCAGGCTTGAGGCCAAGCATCAGTCTTCATCTACAATGTTATTTCTGCAGAGAATAGTGTTGTGTTGTAGGGTGTTGCAGTGGAGGATTGATAACACCACTTCTGGGTCTATTTCTCGGTAGAGGGAGCTTTCCTTATCTTGAGATATCAGCTAGGAGGATTTTTGGGCTCATTTCACATCTTGGCACTTGGCCAAAGTATTCCTCATCTCCTACAGTGCAGTCCCTTGCAGGAACTACGTCATTTTTCATAGATTTGCAGTAGCAGGGTTTAAGCCCTTGTTCTTGAGCTAGTTTCATAGGGAAAGGGCCAACCCTTCTCCTAGAAAGCTAGAAGAAGGGATTCTAATCCCTCTATTGTATTATTCAACCATATTTATGCATTTTTGTAGTAATAATGCATTATTTTAGATCTGAATGTTCATATCTACTCTTTTGTACTCAAGCTTTCAAGAAACCCTTCTCGAGTTATTTCTACAATGTATTAAGGATGTCATATCTCTATTTTCTTAGCATATTGTTGAATAAAACTCTAGTTATATGATTTTTTATTATAATTTTGTAGAAACCTTCACATAATAACACTATCATGTGCTTCAAAAATTATGCATAGCCTAATTCATGGGGTTTATGTGTT
>CM076580.1:329687718-329749233 GCA_034641835.2 Pinus albicaulis
GCCACGAATCCCTGTTGAGGGAAAGGATCAGTGAACACAGCTGGCTGGGTAGTGGCCACATTAGGAGGAGCGTGAGGGGAGGCGTGTTGTCCGCGCAATGTGGCTTGAGACTCCCACATCTGTCGCATCTGGGGTAAGAGAGGACAATCGTGAGTGTGGTGACCGTAAACACCGCAACACCTAACAAAGGCCTGCCGAGCTGCGGCCTGTCCGCCGCGACGCCCGAGGGTCGGTTGCCAGTGTTGTGGTCCCGACTGCACTGGGGACCTCTGCCACTGGGCAGATGGGTTCTGCCTCCTCCGCCTTCTGGAAGGGGAATAAACGCACCCTGCTGTGCAAATACTTGCCCCGGAGGGGGTTGTAAGGGCTGTTGCAGGTGGTGAGGAGGCAAGGGAGGCGGAAGCGCATATGCTGGAGGAGTTGGCGCACCAGGCTGCGGATAAAAGTAAGGGTTGGGTTGGGTAGCATTGAGGTAAGCAGGAGGTTGGGCAAAAGGAGGAGGCATGCCGTATCCTGGATACATGTTGCCGGGAGGGGGCAGAGTGCTAGAGGTGCTGTCCCCTCCCTGAGGAGGGCCATGGCTCATAGGAGGATGAGCAGAGGGGTGAAAGAGGATCCAACAATACCGCTTTCTACGGAGATGCCCCCGGGCGTTAGGCGCCACCGGCTCCGATGATGTTGAAGAACGCATAAAGAAACACAACCGTATTGAGCTTAGGACCGGTCATATTTTAAGGCTATTTGGAGGGCGGCTTCTTCAGTTTGAGGAAAGTGAGAGGCGACATCTTTGCCGATGGGAGAAGGAAGGATGCGAAGGAACCAGTCCATGTAAACCCGATCTTCAAAGGGAGGGGCTCGACATAAGCTCCGTCTTCGTCGCCATTCCCGAACATGGGCAGAAAGGCGTGTGGAAGAGGATTGCTTAAATGAAGTCAAGAGCTCCGTACCAGTGTCGTATCGGAGAGGGAGCTGGAAGTACGACAAGAAGGCTTGGGCAAGAGTCTCGAACGTGGTATGGGAGGAAGTGGCCTGTTCAACATACCATTTAGAAGCTTCGCCGGTAAGTGTGCGTTGGAACAAGCGAAGACGGATGGAGTCATCGGTAATGGAGTTGGAGGAACACCACATGTGGAAAGACCGGACGTGATTGGTTGGGTCTTCACCATTAAGGCCCTCAAACTTAGGGATATCAGAGGGGAGCTTGGTGGGCATAGCGGGCCAGGTAGTATTATGGTGAATGGGGTCATTAATCAACTGATGGAAATCGGGGAGGCTGAGGCCTGCAATGTACGGCAGCACAGGGGTGGCCGGAGTAGTGGTTGTGACGGTTCCGCTAGAAGTAGGGCCGGCATTGGGGCCGGGAGAACCGTTAGCATTAGGCCCTGATCCGGACATGGTGAAGGTAAAAGGGGAAGAACCGGAAGGAGAAGGGGGACCCGATGAATCAGGAGAGGAGTCGGAGTGCGGACTCGAAGGTGGACTAGCTCGACGACGGCGGTGCGGAGCAGGTCGATCAACCGGGAACTGAGGATGAAGGCCAAGAAGTCTCCGGGAAAGGCGCCTTGGGGGTGCAATGATGACAGGAAGAAGGAAACCGACAAGGGCAGAAAGGGGCAAAATCAAGAAGGTCAAGGGCAGATAAGGTGCAGTGACGATTGATTTTAGAGTCTTCGCCAGGCGGTGTAAACCAGGCGCTTCTTCACTTAAGGTCAGTGTGTGGTGTGCGTTAATTTTAATTTTTAAACCCTTTCCGTTGTTGAGAGCAAAAAAGTGTGCAACGTAGCTGAAAATAAACCTACAGAGAACAGAATAAAAATGCTGAAATAACAGAAAAAGAACAGCTACATATGCATCTATCAAACCCAAGAAAGTGGGTCTCTCAAAACTATGCTGAAAAGAAAGGGAAAACTATGGAAACACACACAAACGAAGCTCAACAGATCTAGGGTCAAAGGGGACAGAGATCCGGAGGATAAAGCTGCAGATAAGGGGTGCAGATCACAGCCAAGAGACAGGGGCAAGGTGGCTGGAAAAAAGGGAAATCAGCAAAAAGCCGGGAGGGGCAAGGCAGAGGCCTTTAGGGGAGGTCCAAACAAAACGACAAGAGGTGATTTTAAAGGAAAAGAGGCTGATTTCGATGGATCTGGAAGTGAGGTCACAGATCTGGAAAAAGAAAGGGCTGAAGCTCTGAAACCGACGGCTGAAACAGCTGAAACTCTTCCACAAAAAGTGGAGGGTACTAAAGCCCCAAGGGGCTGGGTTCCCACTTAGATGAGTAAAAACAGATCAGATCTTGGTCACAAGGCCGAGATGCAGGCCGGAAACCTCGCGCAGGCCCAGCAGTAACCTTAAAAATTACGTAAAAAATGCCTAGTATACAGTCGTGTTCCGACCTGGACCGAGTTGGAGGTCGTGTGTTTTGGGGGGCCAAAAGGTGCGTCCAGGTCGCAGGTTTTGGGCCAAAAGGTGCGACCCCCCGTTCCGGCTGTTTCGGCGGCAGATTTTCTGAAAAATTGCCGTCTCAGGTGCGGCTGGTGTCGCTTACCTGCGCAATAGGGCCAGAAACACACGGAAGTTAGAAATTTTAGGTTTTTAGGGTTTTATGTGAGAAAAATGACATGAAAAGAGGAAAACTAAGCAGCTAAAAAGAAGCCCTAGGGCCTGAAGTAGCTGGATATGCAGGAATATGAAAAACGACAGCGGTCGTAATTTAAAACCCGTGTGGAGTCGCCATTTGTTAGTATGGATTCTTTGTCGAAGTGTACGAAAAAGACCCACTTTAGCTACGCATAACTAATAGCCCTAACAACAATAATGGCTGCAAAACATCTTCAGATCTGCAATTAGTAGTTAAAGTGCTGCAACAAACAGATCTATAAATGGAAAGATATTAAGCAGTAAAGCAAAGAGTTTGCTCCATGCATCCAACAGACAAGACAAGAACACGATTTTTGAATGAATTTTTATATTACAGGGCACCTGGGAGGAAACAAGAAGGTGTATCCAGATATCCTCAATGGGATGGGTTCTTTGTAGTCCTCAGCACTTCAGATCTAAGCTTTCTCTCTCTTGTAGATGTAGAAAACCCAATGTAGAAGGTAGAGCTCAATGGGAGCAAAAAATGGCAGAAAATGAGACCAAGTGTATAGATCCAGAGTGATCTAGTATGCAACAAAAGGTGAAGAATGAAGGGGAAAACCCTCCTATTTATAACAAAATATTGGGTCATTCTAGATCTTGGTGCATGATTAAAATAATGTTAATCACAACTAGATCCACCTCTATGGAATATTTTATTATTATTTGTTGGAGGGAAAGGGTGTTTGACTTGGGTCAAATCCCATGATTAGTGAAAAATAAATAAATAAATGATTTATTTATCTTTTTAAGGAAGTGGTTGGGATATAATCAAATAAATAATGATTTATTTGATTAATGGTGGTTGATTTGGTCATATTTAACAAGGAATATTATTAAATAATTATTCTTAGAAAATAATAAGATAACTATGGGTTCATCTCATTAATTTCTTTGTTTTTGGGTTAAACATGACTGGGAATAATAATTAAATTATGGTTTAATTAATTATTCCTTTTGGGGTTTCCTAATTAACATAGTGAAAGCAGTTTTACTTGGGGTAAAACTGGTCTTACATGGTGTACTTGGGTCCATCTAATGATGAAGAGTTAGATGACCAAAAGATGGTGTAACAATCCCCGTGATCCAGAGTGATCTAGTATGCAACAAAAGGTGAAGAATGAAGGGGAAAACCCTCCTATTTATAACAAAATATTGGGTCATTCTAGATCTTGGTGCATGATTAAAATAATGTAAACCAAATCTAGATCCACCTCTATGGAATATTTTATTATTATTTGTTGGAGGGAAAGGGACTTTGACTTGGGTCAAAATCCCTTGATTAGTGAAGAATAAATAAATAAATGATTTATTTATCCTTTTAAGGAAGTGGTTTAGATATAATCAAATAAATAATGATTTATTTAATTAATAGTGGTTGATTTGGTCATATTTAACAAGGAATATTATTTAAATAATTATTCCTAGAAAATAATAAGATAACTATGGGTTTATCTCATTAATTTCTTTGTTTTTGGGTTAAACATGACTGGGAAGAATAATTAAATTATGGTTTAATTAATTATTCCTTTTGGGGTTTCCTAATTAACATAGTGAAAGCAGTTTTACTTGGGGTAAAACTGGTCTTACATGGTGTACTTGGGTCCATCTAATGATGAAGAGTTAGATGACCAAAAAATGGTGTAACAATTAGAGTACATTCAAACGGAGGAGCAAGATGCAGACATCTTGATGAAGGCGCTACCAAGAAGAAAATTTGAATTCTACAGGAACAAGATCGGGGTAGCAAATAATCCCTTTCTTGTTGAGAGGGGGTGTTGAAATGGCACCAAGAAATGACACCCAAAGGGGGCTTCTAATTTAATTTTTCCTTAATTAATTTGGAAGAGAAATTTCAATTCCATATCATGACAACTTGTATTAGTTAACTAAGTCAAAAATACTGAGTTAGCTTAGGAAATTTGAGTTGAGGGTCTAAGAGGAGGCATCTAGAGTTTTTCCATGATTTTAGGGGGTCTAGTTACAATTATTTGTGAGTTGTAATTATTTAACTCAATTAATTGAGTTAAAATCAATTTAACCAGTTCTAACTGAGAGATTAGCTAGTAAGAGGTCCAGTGAATTAAATCTATTTTAATTCACAAGTAGTGATCAATCAATTAACTGATAATTCGCTATAAATAGTTGTTGCATGTCAGTTCTAAGGAATGCCCAGTTGAGGCTAAGGTTAAAGGGATGATAACATTAGTTGTATAATTAGAAAATTTTATAGCTCAATTATAGAGTCATCAGGATGCCTTGAAGAAATTGCACAATCAATTCTTGGGAAGCTCCTATTTAATTGGGGGGGGGGGGGGGGAATTCCTCTAGGAATGTGTGAGCAAGGTTGGTCAGATAAAGGCTAAGAGTTGGTTAAGTGTTTGACTTATTTTGCCTAGATCATTGTGAGACAGTTGGCAGAGTACAGGATTTTCTCCGTGAGAGAAAAGCATTGTTTTGTTTCATGGTCTTGACTTTATACAATATACAAATAGCAGGGTTTTTGGTAGTGTGCTTTCCCCAGATACATCTTGTGTTGTGTGATTGATTGTTTCTTTCTCTTACTTGTTATGTGATTGTGTTATTTTGTTTTGTTTTCACAAATTGTAGAAGGATTCAGTAATTTTTTTTAGTACATTACAAGATCAAATTGAATCTTGTTGATAGATTTTATACAATTCCTACCAATGCATTATACAATATGGTTGGATTCATCTCTTCTTTCTCTAGGGTTGGTTCCTGGTGTGTATCCTTCTCTTTTTATGTTTCTTGTTCCTTTTCTTCCTCCTCTTCACAATCTATGTAAAATAGTTTCTTCTCAGCACACTTACGACCTTTAGTATATTTTCAATCACAAATATAACAAAGCCCTTTTTCTTTTTTTTCCTCCAATTTTTGTGGTTTCAAACTTGTAGGTTTTGGAAGGCTAGGAGCAGTAACACTCCCATTTTTATAGTTGTGAGTGGTATACTTCCTTGTTGCCATAAATTTGGTTTCAACTTTGCTCGCCACCCTGAATACCTTCTCTAATGAATTAGGTTCCAAAATATGAACCTCATTTTTGATGTTATCCTTTAAAGTCCCTATGAAGACATCAATCATATGCTCCTCTAGAAAAATTGTTTCCCCGGTATTAAATTTTTAGAAGTCCTCAACGTGCTCTGCCATTGAACCCTTTTGTTTGAGATTTATCAATTGGCTAAAGAAGGTGTTGCTCTTTGTATCCTCATAATGTGATATCATTTCCTCTGTAAAAATGACCAAGTGACAAGTGGTTTACGAGAACAAAGCATCAATGCCATACAAAGTTGCAATGCGTACCTTTTGTGATTTTTGCACATCATGGAGATCAAAATATTGCTCTATTTGTAGTATCCATGTTAATGGATCCTTGCCATCAAAATTCCTCATATCGATATTTGGAATGTGGTGGTTCTTAAACCCAACATTGGAGTTTATAAAATCACAATTCATATTCCTTTTTCCTCATCATGATTTTCATGGATTACCTTGTCACCACCGGGAAGCCTTTCTTGCAACAACTTTGTCACTGACCTTCCTTCAAACATTCCATGTTTGCTTTCAAACCCTCTATATTATCTTCCATGCCATCCTTCAAACCTTCCATGTCTACTTTTAAACCATCCATGTCATATTTGGTTGCTCTTTGTGAGAGAGAAATTTGTTGCACTTGGTCCTGTAATTTAGATATATCATGTTGAAATTCTCCCTCTTCATGAGTCATAGTAGAGATTTATGAGGGTTTATAGGTGTATGTATGTGTATATTATTGTGAATATTGTGTTGAGTTGGATTTATAAAGTTCCATAGACAATATGATTATTTGTTGGTTGAAGAAAATGTGTATAATTATATATGGTTGTGATTGTAAATACTATAATGAGGTCTGTTATAAATCTCTAGTAAATAGTATGATTGTCATGTTTTCAGCAGTTGTCATTATAAATACTACAACGAGTTGTGTTATAAATCTCCATGGGTAGTGTTATCACTCAAATTTTCCTTGAAGTTGTTGGGAAGAGGAAAGGGGTCTGAGGTAACCACAAACCAACTTTTAGGTACAGAATCTAGCCAATCTATACCCAGAGAGGGCTCTCTCTTTAAAATTTAGCTTTTTTTTGAAAGATATTAGGCTAGTTATTAAAGTACAGGGATTTTGATTGAGTTTGGGTGATGAAATTCAATAGATGAGGGTAAGATTGAGTAGTTTAGGCCATTGGGCTAGTGGAGTCAAAGAAAATGTCTTAACCGGATTAAGTTTCTTAACAAAAGATGGTTTCACAGGCAAGGTAATCAAATAGGGAACAATTATAGATCTAAAGTGAATGGAATGGAATCAAAATGGATGAAGGGCAATTAAGAATCCTTCAACACATTCGAGAGAAGGAAATTGAGTGATTATCAATAAAGAGCAATTAAGTATTCTTTACTAAATAATCAAAATGCATAAACTAGAAAAACGAGAGCAATTAAGAATTCACTATTTAAACCAGTTTAAAAGAAAACATTTAGAATAATAACGATTAAAAACAGATTTCACTTAAGCACTTTCTGATTTATTCCTTTTTGTTAATTATGAAACACGGATGATATAATAAACAAGTATAAAACTTCAAAACACAAGAGATAGAAGACTTATTGATCCGTTGTCTGATACAAGAATCCTATGAAAAGTTTTTTGCATCAATTCCTCGTGCATCTAGCCATATAAATTTTTCCAACAACTCTTTATTCCAAAATAGTCAATGTTACAACAAAGTCTAAAAACCCACCCCCTCAATAGTCCAATTGAGGGAGTATTTATACAAAAAATTACAAAAAATATCTCCTAACAAAACGAGATATAATCTAGGATGACTCATGGATATTTTACAACAAACTAGAGACAGATGGTCTCGTAGATAAGAAGAATGATAACTGACGTTTTGTTGTTTCCTTCTTTTGAGAATGTGCTGGAGGCAGGCCCTATGATTTGGCTTATTGCTGTCCTCTTCGATAACTCTGTGTTGGCTGCTATATTTCACTGATAATCTTTACCTGTTCTGATACTATTTCACCTCTGTTTATCCTTTTATCTTTCTTATCATGACTTACTGTAGTAAATAATCAAAAATTTATGTAAGGATAATTTTTACAAAAGTTCTAACATTTCCTCCCACCATTTAGCTTCCGGTATTCTAGTCCTTCTCAGCTTCCTCGGAGTTTCATCTGTCTCTGTATATCTGAAGAAAGTAGGTTGAATTGGGAACAAATGCCTTACCTCATGCTCGAGATAAAACAAATTTTCCAATCTATCATGAAGGTTTTTTCCTGTAGGCAATGCTGCTGCTGATGAACTATTTGAGGAACTGGCCTGATTGTCAGCGTGCTTGTTCAATTTCTCAACATAACTTTCAAGGTCCATTAGTTTATCCTCTGAAAATAAAGGACTGGGAAATCCTTTATTCAACAAAATATCCAATCTTTTATGAAAGCATGGATTTCTTCTTGTATATCAGAGCACCTTCATTCTAGATTTTGCATCAGAGTTCTTTTAGTAAAAACTCTTTTTATCTCCAAAATTGTTCCTGTTCTGTCTTGAATGCCAAGTTCTTCAAGTTGATGTTTATTCTTAGTATTCAAAAAATGTATAAGTTCATTGGCTTCTTCAGGCATGTTTCCCAATTCTTCTCTTGCTTTTAGAATTTCTTCCACAGCCAATTTAACTAAATCATTTTGTTCATACATTATTTGAATTGAGGGTCAGACATCATTTATTGACTGAATGATGTTGTCCCAAAGAATTTCTTTTATTTCCTTCAAAGGCTTCACCAATGTGAGTTCCTTCTCCAATGCGTTGACCAATTTTTCTAATTTATTGACCTCTCTTGTTTTCTCTGCAACACTTATTTTTGAGAGATCATAATTTTGTTCTAAAGTGGTGAATTGTACCTTTGTTTTTTGAAGCTCTGTCACTTGGAGTTTCAATTCCTCCATTGACTTTATTAATTCTTCAGTACTTAAATTGGAAGTATTTACTTGTGATAATTCTGTTGGCTGAACTGTTGTAGATACACCTGTAATTACTTCTGCTGTAGATGCTGGAATATTAGGTTGTTTGTCTTTCAATGCCTTTACAAGCTCTTTTCAGTTTCATTAATTTGCTCATTCAGTTTCAAGAATAAGTCCATTAATTCTTCTTTAGAATTTTGTTTCATGATTTCTGCAGTCTGTGGATGTCTTGAGGCAGGTAACTTCAGTTGTTTTCTCAAGGCTGCAATATCATCATATTTTTTCTTGATCAAGGCCTCTATACCCTTGACATCTTTAGGATTGTGACCCAATCCAATGATTATTCCCTCCAAAGTATTTATTCTATTGTCTTTAGCCTGAGAAGAGGCTTTTTCAAGCTGTAATTGTGCATTAGTATTCTCCAAAGAATCTTGTAATTTGTGGGTCATCATTGATTTATCAATCAAAGTAGAATAAATCATTTCCCCTATTTGTTTATGCAACTCAATTTGATCCAAAGGATGAATATCCTTTGCTATGACTTCAAAATTAGTTCTGATATAATCTGCATCTGTTTGAGGTTGTTGCACTTTGGGTTTGAAGTGGCTCATTACCATCTTACCCTGCTAGATGTCATAGACTGACATCAATCTTTGTTGATTCTTAGGAGCCATCTTCAATTATTGATTGTAAACTTGAAGCCTTATTGGATCATTTCTAGCCTTTATATTTATAAATTTTCTTTTGATATCCCGGGCATCTTTCATTGGTGGCTTAAAAGAAGAAACTTCTACACTCTTCTGCCTTTGTAGCTATTTCCTCTGTGAATTAGTGGATGTTCCACTGACTGTACATGTTTGCTGACTATCTAGTTCTTCTCTCCTCTGACTATCAGAGACTTCATGAACAGATCCCACTTCTGGAAGAGGATTTAATTTTTGCCTTTTAACATTAGGCTGCTCTAAAGACCCACTGATAGGGGTAGTTTCTTCAACATCTCTCTTTTTACCCTTTTCTACATTAAGAGGAGTTTGTAAAATTGAAATTTCTGCAACATTGGTTTGAGTAGGAGAAATCTGTACTTGACCCTGTTCTTTAGAAGTTTCAGGTTGCTTAGTCATTGTAAATTTCTCTGTGACTTGTATATCAGCCTCTTTCTCCTCCCCTTTAGATGCTACTATAGCTAATGCACTGTTTTCCTGTAAATTTTGTTGAGAAGTCCTAGCAGAAGAAGAACCAATACCTGGTAGCTGCACCTGTCCAAAAGAGTCTAGGTCAAGTATTTTTTCAAGGTCTTTCACAACATTTTCAACACTGACCTGCTCACTATCTTGTTCTATCAATGTCCCTTCCATCCATTCATCCATATTGGCATATTGTTCAATTTCTGGGATTCTTTGATGAATGTATGGTGATAATTTATTTTTCATCCTTCTATCACAAATGAAGCTGTTTGGGTCATAAGGTACCCAATAGAAACTTTTTTGTAATTTGAGATAGTCTTCTAAGATTCTTTCAGCTTCTTTTCCAACATCCATAGAGTTACAGACAAAGGGACCTAATTGACTCTTAATTCTGAGTTGAGCCTTTTTCTTTGCATTACAGAAATGAACTATGTCTGAATTAATCATCTGTCTGAAATACTCTAATGCAAAGAGTCTCATTGGGACATATTTTGGTAACTTGAATGGGCATAACTCACATCCATATATTCTTATTTCTGTGTGATTCCGGTATAGGTACCAATCACCTATCTGGTATTGCTTTGAGAGTTGAAGAATTTTCTTGATTTCACTATTGACTCTAGGAGGGGAGACTCCTGTCAACAAGGAGGTTGCAGGGTGTACAAATAGGTCAATAAACTCATTGTAGGAATAAGGAGAATCAGAGGAATTATGAGTGATGGCAGACCAAAAGATTACAGACCTAGGATTTCCTTTGGTATCAAGTTTTTTGACATAGAAAGGGAAACTCTCTGATTGAAAGTAAAGCATGAGATGATAAATAACAGAAGAATATTTGAACACTCTTTCATTCTCTAATCTCATGAACTGATCATGGATTTTATCTGCAATGTAGGAAGCAAAATCATACTTGACAGCAAGGGGCTGACCAAGGGTAAAAATTGACAACAATACTAGGGTTAATTGGTCAACATATTCACTAGTATTGAAACATATTATAGAGGATATCATATTCAAAATAAGCCTTCCCACATTAGTAAAAAAGATATAACCATAAGGGGGAGGGCCTTTGTGCTAATGTTCTGGCAACATGAAGGTTTGGCAGAGGCGATTTAACTCTTCATAGGATAAATTGGCAGATTTATCAAGTAATTCTCCCATGGACAGGGGAGTGAGGGCCTGACCAGGTTGAAATTGTAACATTTCGTTGATTGACTGAGCAGTGATGGGAAAAAGGACAGTTTGACTCGAGGACAAAACTGCTCGTTGATTGGGATCATAATTTGCATGGCAGTAATGGATTATTTCAGGAAAAATGTGGACTAAGGAGAGAAGGTACATGGAAAGCTTGGATTCCCATAATCCAAAAATGTCAGAACCTTTCAAGTAATTATCTCTGCAGTAGCAAAAAATTTGAAGAGTATTTTCACTATGAACAAGGTCTTTAATTTGGAAATCTCTGTCTGCTAAAGGCAGATAATCTAAATCTCTGTGAGGTGCATTCAGGGGTGCGACATTCATAGCCACGGGAATTTCCATTTCCGGTTCTTATGGATTCAGAAATGAATTTGGGTTTTAATGAAAAATGAGCACAATCACAGGTTTGGGAATTTTGGGAATTGAAGAATGAATTAAAGAACAATCTTGAACCCTATTTCAGTTTTTCGTGTGGACTTTAAAACAAAAACCAAGATTTTTACAAAGTTCAGTGGGAATTTAGGTAAATACCTATTTTCTGGGAAATAAACAGTGATGAAAACAGGTGTTGGTAATGGCAGATGAATTCCGGATGCTTGACTGCAATTTTCTTCAGCCAGGTAGCAGTTGGCAAATTTCGACAGCTGATTTTGAAAATCGTTGCATGGGACACTGGTCACTGCATGGGATAGTGAAAATGACGCCAGTTATTTTGTTTTATTCACAAAGTCAAAGGTTGGTGGGTTTTTTATTTTTTAATGTATGACGTCAGCAAGTACGGGGGTTTCATCATGGGAGGCAGGCGGTAAGCGGTTTCCATCACACAGCTTTTGGGGAAGGGTGGTTTTCAGCGGAGGGCGAGCGATTCCATATGATGGACGACGCGTGGCGTAGCACTGTTTAGAAAACTGCTTGGCCATCGTGCGTTATTGTTCAGACGAGGATGGGCAGTGATATGAATAATAACCATTGATTTTGAATTGATCAATTGAGCGGCGGTCGGGTTGTCAAGATGGCAGAGAGATAATAGGGCAGGCCCAATGTGATTTATTATGAGATAATCGCATCGGGGGCGTTTCTATTGGTGGATTGTTTTTTAATTAACCGTGAGGGTTAATTAAAATATTTCAAACGTGGCAGGGATGTAGATTTATAATTTGATTAATTAATCAACATATTAAGGTTATATTTCAACCAAAGGGGCGGGATATTAAATTAATTTGGGAATTAAAATAATAAGGGAAAAATGTGAATTTTCGTAGGGATTTAAATAATAAATTAGAAATTAATATGAAAAAATGAACGGAAGCGCTAAGTGTAAAGCATTAGGATAATGTATTTAACTTATGCTTGCATGAATGGGATTTTTATAAAATATTGCATGATTTTCCTAAGTAAAATATGATTTTACTTAGGAAAATATTTTTTAGAAGTGAATGAATGTCATGATGAATGATTTTAAGTACTTAGGCTTTTCCAATTATTGGGCCGAGGGTCCGGTCCCTCCAAAAGTCAAGGAAATGCCTTGAGCCCCTTTAATTTTCAAATGCCTTAGTACTTAGGGGAAATTAGTGAAATTTTTAAGGAAAATGAGAAGGGAAGTTAATAATTTTGACTTTGCTTTGCTTGAAATTCCTCCAATGTAATGTATGCCTTTGCACTTGTGATGAAAGTAAAGATTTAACACATCTAGAGTCATTATTCATCACATGTAATTCTGCAACATCATCTACCTACCCTACCTACTTTACCCTACCATTTTTTCTTCTTTATTAGGGTGCACTTAGACTGGCAAACCCTTATCACACTTTTTCTTTTACATATAGAAATCTATCTAATTCTAACCTTATTACATCCAAGGGCTCAGATTAAACTGTTGAGCTCCTTTTATTTACTCTACCTATCTACTTATCTGCCAAGATTAAACAGTTTGGTCAGATTTTATTCTCTATCTCTAAAACATAAAATTGAAATATGAACTAGCCAAGCTTAAACTGTTTGACTGTTCATAAATTGTGGCATAAGATACAAATTGCACACAATTTGTTTATTACATCAGAGCAAAAAGTAGTGGCATTTATACTTGCAAACTTTCCTTGGCCTTTCTTTTGGTGGGGTTCATTTTCTTTTACTTTTTTGGCCATTTTTATTTCTTCACCCTTTGATTTTTCTTTTAGGGTATACCCTCTTTACATTTTTTAAATTTTTTTATTTTTTTAAGAATATGGAAAACCTTTGCAACAAGAAAAGGTATGAACACATTACATAGCTCATCAAGTCAATCATGATATATGACACCTATTGGTATAGGAGTCTAACACTGGCTTCACTTGGGGATGGTTTTTTCTGGTGAAAATTCAAGAACAGCAGGTCAGTTTCCCTCAGAATGATTTTGACTGAACCATGGAATCTTCTTCTGCTTATTGCTTTATTATATGTATGACAGTAATACTTCTGAAGCTTAGGGCCTTCTCCTCGGGCTTCAATTCCAGCAAGTTACTATCCACTCAAAACTGATACATTACAAAGGATATAGTATGTACATGTTAAAAATCAGGATATCCTAATAAATAGGATCAAAGTAATGTTTCAACATTCGGCCATTAACTGGCCCTTCTTCAGTTTCTGTACCATCCAAGTTTTTCAGAAAATATGTATTGTTTCCTTGTAAAGCATGAATAATATAAGGTCCTTTCCACATGAAATTAAATTTCCCATGTTTTCCCTTATCTTCTCTTTTGGAATCCCATCTTAAAACTTTGTTTCCCAATTGGAAATCTTCTTCCTTAGTCCTTTTATCAAATATCTTCTTTAGTTTCTCCTGCAATACTTGGGATCTTTGATAAACTTCTTCTCTGGTTTGCTGCAAATTGATAGTCTGATTTATTCTCCTTTGAATATCATTAGGTTCAACCTGAGCTTCTTGAAGTAATTTCATTACAGGAACTCCTAAAGATGAAGGAAATACAACCTCAATACCATAAACTAACTCATAAGGACTAGTCCCAATAGATTTTTTGGTGGTAAGTCTGTCTGCCCATAATGCATTTGTAAGTTTCTTGTGCCAATTTTTCTTGTTTTCCTCACATAATTTCTTAATAATATTAATGAGACTGTTGTTGGAAGATTTAGCTAGTCCATTACCCTGAGGGTAATAGGCTGTGGAATGGCCTAAGGTGATATGATATTTATTACAGAAACTTATCATCTTCTTAGATTTGAAGGCAGCAGCATTATCAATTATGATTTTCTTAGGACAGCCAAATCTTGATAATATATTAGTTTCTAGGAATCCTATGATCACAGTATCATTGGCTTGTCTGGAAGGAATTGCTTCTATCCATTTAGTAAAATAGTTTGTGGCAGTGAGGATCCATTTGTGTTGGCCAGAAGAAGGAGGATGGATTTCTCCAATGAAATCCAAGCCCCATTGTTGGAAATATTTTTCAGTGGAAATTGGTTTTAAGGGTAAAGGTAATAGTTTTCTCTTACCTTCAAAATTTTGACATTTATGGCAAGCAGTGAAAAATTTCTTTACATCAGAGAACAAGGTTGGCCAATAAAATCCATCTCTTAGGATCTTGTCTGCAGTTGATTTCCAATACAGGTGTCCACCATAGTCTCCTGCATGGAATTCATTGAGAACCTTGTCAGCTTCATCTTTTAACAAACAATTCAATAGAATACCATCATGCTTTTTCCAAAAGAGAACATTATCTAAAATACAAAACTTTAAATATTTCATCTTTAAAAACCTTTTCTTTGTTTTGGATAACCCTGGAGGAGCTTGCAGGTTTAACAATACATAAATTATATCAGCATACCAAGGTGAATCTAAGAAAGCATGACTAATTTGTGGAGTCACCATCTCCTCTTCGTCATCTAGTTCATTAATATCCAGGGCTTGGCAATTTGTTTCTGTCATGAGTTGAGCCAATCCCTGTCCGTTTATAAGCTTCGTAGGTTTTATCTCAATATCATACTCTAATATGGTAGCAATCCATTTACCTCTTTTGCCCTCAATTCCATCTTGAGTTAAGATGTCTTTGACAACAGCATTTGTGTAGGTTTTAACCCTGAACAGAAATTATCTACACACGAATCTTATAACAGAAAATAAACAATAGCGAGAGCATAAAACATAAAACAGATAAACACAGAGATTTTCCCCTGGATCCCAAATTGGGACGACCAACTTGATTTTTCATTATATCTTCTTTTTAGTGTTACAACACATATATATACATGCCGAAGCATACATAAACCCCAATCCATTAACCCTGGATTAGAACATAACCGTAGTTCCCTTGACCGGATCTACAAAATACCAGGGGTCGAAAACCATCGTACCCCAAAACCATGTGCAAATTCATGCACTAAACATGGGTGGGTCCGCATATGAGTGGGACCGCATACCAAAAACAATTCGCTGGGGCGCTGCCCCGAACCCCGACAAGGGGGGCTGCTGCACCCGGCTCAACATACAGCGCGTGGGACTAGTCGTGGAAACAATATAACACATACCCAACAATTTGGTACATAGGCTATCACATGGGAATACAATATGTAGATTCTAAAATCTTTAATGGCTTTTACAAGTGAAAAAGATTGTTTTTCCATGATGTTGTACTTTAATGATGCATCCCTTAGTGCTTTACTAAAAAAGAAAATAGGTTTTTCACATCCTTGATCATCCTTTTGTAATAAAACAGCTGCAACAGTATGTTCTGATGCGAATGAAAATATTATGAAATCTCTATCAAATTGTGGACTGGTAAGAACTGGTGTTCTAGTCAAACCCATTTTAATTTCTTCAAATGATTGTTTGGCTTCTACCGTCCATTTAATACTTGAATCCTTTCTTAGCATGTTAGTAAGAAATCTAATTAGTTCGGCTAAGCTAGAAATGAATCTTCTCAAAAAATTGATTTTTCCTATGAAAGCTTGAAGTTCTTTAATATTTCTAGGGTGAGATATTTGCAATATAGCTTCTATTCTAGCAAGATCAATTCTAATACCATCTTTGGAAATGATATGGCCCAAAAGTTTACCTTCTTCAAGACCAAACAAGGACTTCTTTGGATTCAAAGAAATACTACACTTTCTACATTTTATGAATACTTGTCTGAGATGGTCCAAATGTTGCTGATCTGATTTAGAAAAAACAGTTAAATCATCCAAATATATAACAATAAAGTCATGAATTTCTTTTGCAAATGCAATGTCCATTGCTCTTTGGAAGGTTGCTCTAGCATTTTTAAGTCCAAATGGAATTTTAACGTACTTGAATGTACCCCATGGTGTTGTAAAAGCTATTTTTTCCTGATCATCAGGATGAACCATAATCTGGTTGTATCCTAAGAACCCATCTAGGAGAGAAATCCTAGAAGCACCTACTAACCTTTGTAAGATGTGATCCATTTTGGGAAAAGGGTAATTATCCTTCAAAGAAACCTTATTTACATTTCTCAAATCAACACACAATCTGATCTCTCCAGTTTTCTTCCTAGTAGGTACCAAATTAGACACCCACTCTGAAAACCTAATGGGAGAAATTATCCTTGCTTCATACATTCGTTTGATTTGTTTTTCAATTAAAGGCAACAGTACAGGGTTGATTCTTCTGAGTTTCTGTTTAAATGGTTTCTGATCTTCTTTCAAAGGTATTGTATGCTGAATTATAGAGGTATCATATGATTTCAAATCTTCATAACTCCAGGCAAAGACATCCTTGAATTCTCTTATTAGTTCAACATATTTTAGTTTTTGATCAAGAGGCAAAGTTTTAGATAACTTTTATTATTTTAGTATTTTCTTCAGTCCCCAGATTATATTCCTCAATATCAGCTTTCAATGGTTCCATTTTGGGTTTCTTTGGAATATCGTTAGAGTCGAAAAGATCTTCTAAAGGAGTTAATCCTTTAGGCAAATGATTATCTTTCAAATTAATGATCTCAAATTCATCTTCTATAATCTCATCAGCCTCCATTTGTTTAAGGTCTTGCATTTGTTTTTTAGTGAACTTTGTTGGATGAAGCATTTGAATTTCACTCTCTTCTGAAATATCTGTTTCTTGTTCATTTATTTGATCAGATTCAATGACTGTATCTTCATCTATGTTACTGTTAGAAAATTCATTCTCTAGAGTCAGGAAATTGTTAATATGATTATCATTTGTAAACACTTGCCAATTCTTAAAATTGTCTGGTATAGCTGGTCTGTGTCTAATCTCAGCTGTGAACTAATGATTAGGTTCAAATGGTAATTTACAAGTGCTAGAAAACATTGCAAGACTATGAGCATGCAAATTTTGTTTTCTTGGGATTTTAGCAAGCTAAGTCTGTAGAAACGTATTGAGAATCTCTACAACTGTTCCTCTATATTCTCTCAGTCTGGGGTCATTTGTTAGAAGGTGAACTTTAATCTGTTGAATGATTAAATCAGAATCTCCTATGACAGATACTCTAATTTCCCCTAATCTTTTGACAAGTTTAAGCCCTAACAAAAGAGCTTCATATTCTGCCATATAATTAGTGCATTTAAAGTTCAATCTGTAAGCATGGCCTTCAGCATGATCATTTTCAAGATTGTGTATCCAAATTCCAGCTCCTGCTTCGAACTTGTTAACTGAACCATCAAATTCTAAATGCCAAAGAATTTCATGTTCATAATTGGTGTCAGGTGATTCAGGAACTTTCTTAACAGTGAGATCTTGTTTTTTATTTTCTTCTAGTTTTTCTTGGGTATCTGATATTTCTTTGTTCTCAGAGATTTCCTGGATTTGAACACTAGATTTATTTGCAATTTCTTTTGGTTCTATTGCTGAAACTTCTAATTCATTGGGAAGATCAAATTTAGCATTATAAAGAATAAATGAGTCCATATCAAAGTGTACTGAGTAGATGGGGAAATTTTCAGGTTTCTCCTGACTACTGACCACATATTTCATTAAAGTTTCTCTGTATAGTCTCTTAGGTTGGCCGAACACTGAAATAGTAGCATATGACATGTCTAATTGAAGAGATCCTCTGAGCTTTGCACCCCAAGATCTGGACAATAACATACCATATTTTGGAGGAATATCTGCTACTACTATATCCATCAAAATTGTTTTTGCAGGGTATTGAACCAATGTAACACACAAATATTTAATTAATCCTAAACATCTCACCTGACTTGAATCAAAAGAAAAGAGATATTTGTAAGGTCTGGTGATGTCTAGGTTTAATCTCTCCATTACAGCCTTAGGCATTAGATTGTGAGATGCCCTAGAATCAAGCATGGCATTATGAAGTATTTTATCATGTATATTCAAACTTACATAGAATGGAGGAGTTCCTCCACTTCCTGGTTTTCCATTTACTTCAGGGCCAAAAAGTAATCTGGGTTGGTCATCAAAAACATTTACTGAGTCATCACTTCCAATAATATTGAGTGAGTTATCTATTTGGCTTTGGTAGACATCATGTTTAGCTAATTTTGACAATAGAATAGCTATTTTCAATTTGCCTACTTCAGCTTCCAGATTAAAAGGTTTTTCAGTCTGAGTCCTTGTATTTTGAAAAGTTGGATTCTCTTTTTCTTCTGTGTTTTCAGTATTTTTCTCCTTCTCAAGAATGGGGTTGTGGGCTGAAGTTGTTTTTGAATCAACTTCTGGAGGTTCCTCTACATTTCCTTTTGGAGGAAGAGTATTGGAAAGTTGTCTATTATTCAGTTGAGTATCGGATACATCTTCAATTATTGGGTTAGTAGGATTAGGATCTGATCTAGAAAGAATATGTACAAGGGTAGTATTGGTTTTACCTTTGAGGGGTTGTTTTGTAGCTTTCTGCTTACTTGTTTCCGGGACATCAATTCTTCTGCTCCTCAAATTATATTGCTTGTGAACTTCGTAAATGGCTGCATCATATCCTTCTTTAAAGTCAAATGATTCTCCTGAATGAGTTTGAAATTGATTAAGAGTGTGAGCTTCTTGATCATCTTGGGTCAAGAAAACTTCTGGTTCGTTCTTGCATTCAATCACGTTGTTTATTTGATCATCTTTGGTTGGTTCTTCAGAAGTTGAGGCTTCATTGTAATTTTCTTGGAATGGGGGCCTAATATTTTGGTCAGGACCAGTTTTTCCAGTATTTCAATTTTTGCTTCTTCTGAAATTTGGATTTCTCACAGTATTGCTCGGTTGACCATCCCAAGGAGATTTCCTTTCAATTGTTTCTACTCTATCTCCTAGCCTTTCCATTCCTTTAATAATAACATCCAGTTTCTTTTCAAAAGCTGTGGGTTCTTCATTTAAAGGCATTCTCCTTTCAGCTCTGGCCCTAGCTCGTTTCTCTATCAGTTTGGCTTCAACACTAACAGTTATACTTTGCATCTCTTCTAAAGTTTGAGGAGCTCTTTCCCTAAGCTGATACGCCATATCAGAATCAAATCCATCAGGGAATTTGATTAATACTGAATCTGGAGGAGGTCTAAGATCTTGGGGAACGGCATTGTAAGCTTCATTGAACCTGGTGCAGTAATCTTGCGCAGTCTCATTTGGTCCTCTCTTTAGTTTTCCAAAGTCTGATAAGATTTGAAGAGGATCTTTCTTCTTTTCCCATCTGTTTAAAAATGTTCTATAAATAGATGGTAAGTTAGTAACATAGTTTGCAGGAAGGGCTCTAAACCAGGTTTTGACTTCTCCAGTAATACTTTGGACAAATATTCTCATTCTTACATCATCAGCATCTATTTCATAAATTTCAAAATAATCGGTCAATTTTTTAGTACGCTGTTGTGCAGTGTAAGTACCAGAACCGTCAAAAGGAGTGATTTTACTTTGGTAGTCTTGGGGCATAGCTATTGGATTGGCTGGTAACCTTAAGGGAGCATATTTTTTTGCCATTGGAAGAGGTAGTGATGAAATAATAGGTGAGGTTGTTCTATGAGTGGTGGGTGGAGGAGAAGAAGGGGTAGTTTGAGGTTGAGATGTTTGGGGAAAAGTTGATGAACTTGGAGAAGTTGAAGTGATCACATAAATATTTGATGTTCCTTCAGAGGTAAGCTCAGATTGTATGGAATTTCGCAAATTTTTATCAATATGTGAAGTAACAAATTCAAGTTGTAAATATTCAAGAAATATTGGGTCTGGAACCAAATTGGACAACTCAGATTCAGAAAAATTTACAAATAAAGATGTTTCAAATTGTTCGTCAAATGGTTCGTCCTCAAGATAAATCCACTTCATAGGACAGGATATTGATCTATAGAGAGGTCGAGAACTACCAGAGCTTTCTTGACTATCTTGTCTCCTAAGAATTCTGGGAATCAGATTCGGATTTTCAAACAGAGGCGGTGGATTTGGATCAGGATTAGCCCTAGTGTAATGAGTCCTTTCTGAAGCCAGGTTTCTAGGTGATTTTTTCTTTTTAGTTTTTGTCTAAATAGAATAAACAATACACCTTCATAGCCTTTAAGAAGTTTTAGATATTGGATTTAAATTTTCTCAAAGATTTATTTGACTAGAGGAACTGATCAAATGTTTGAAACCAAAAGTTCAGTTCATAAACTAGACTGGAGATAGACTAAAGCAGCATTTATTTACTTATGCAATTGTAGAGCAAAATCAGTTCAAAGGCTACCTGGCTAACTTCATGCTCCGTCTGTAGTTTATAAAGTAAACAATAGTAACAATAAAATTATTCAGGTCCCCAGTGGAATCGCCACTATGTTATCACTTAGATTTTCCTTGAAGTTGTTGGGAAGAGGAAAGGGGTCTGAGGTAACCACAAACCAACTTTTAGGTACATAATCTAGCCAATCTGTACCCAGAGAGGGCTCTCTCTTTAAAATTTAGCTTCGTTTTGAAATATATTAGGCTAGTCATTAAAGTACAGGGATTTTGATTGAGTTTGGGTGATGAAATTCAATAGCTGAGGGTAAGATTGAGTATTTTAGGCCGTTGGGCTAATGGAGTCAAAGAAAATGGCTTAACCGGATTAAGTTTCTTAACAAAAGATGGTTTCACAGGGCAAGGTAATCAAATAGGGAACAATTATAGATCTAAAGTGAATGGAATGGAATCAAAATGGATGAAGGGCAATTAAGAATCCTTCAACACATTCGAGAGAAGGAAATTGAGTGATTATCAATAAAGAGCAATTAAGTATTCTTTACTAAATAATCAAAATGCATAAACTAGAAAAACAGGAGCAATTAAGAATTCACTATTTAAACCAGTTTAGAAGAAAACATTTAGAATAATAACGTTTAAAAACGGATTGCACTTAAGCACTTTCTGATTTATTCCTTTTCGTTAATTATTCAGATATGAAACACGGATGATATAATAAACAAGTATAAAACTTCAAAACACAAGAGATAGAAGACTTATTGATCCGTTGTTTGATACAAGAATCTGTGAAAAGTCTTTTGCATCAATTCCTCGTGCAGCTAGCCATAGAAATTTTTCCAACAACTCTTTATTCCAAAATAGTCAATGTTACAGCAAAGTCTAAGAATCCACCCCCTCAATACTCCAATTGAGGGAGTATTTATAAAAAAAATTACAAAAAATATCTCCTAACAAAATGAGATATAATCTAGGATGACTCATGGATATTTTACAACAAACTAGCGACAGATAGTCTCTTAGATAAGAATAATGATAACTGACGTTGTGTTGTTTCCTTCTTTTGAGAATGTGTTGGAGGCAGGCCCTATGATTTGGCTTATTGCTGTCCTCTTCGGTAACTCTGTGATGGCTGCTATATTTCACTGATACTCTTTACCTGTTTTGATACTCTTTGACCTCTATTTATCCTTTCATCCTTCTTATCATGACTTACTATAGTAAATAATCAAAAATTTATGTAAGGATAATTTTTACAAAAGTTCTAACATTTCCTCCCACCATTTAGCTTCCGGTATTCTAGTCCTTTTCAGCTTCCTCAGAGTTTCATCTGTCTATGTATATCTGAAGAAAGTAGGTTGAATTGGGAACAAATGCCTTACCTCATGCTCGAGATAAAACAAATTTTCCAATCTATCATGAAGGTTTTTTCCTGAAGGAAATGTTGCTGCTGATGAACTAGTTGAGGAACTGGCCTGATTGTCAGCGTGCTTGTTCAATTTATCAACATAATTTTCAAGGTCCTTTAGTTTATCCTCTGAAACTAAAGGACTGGGAAATCCTTTATTCAACAAAATATCCAATCTTTTTATGAAGGGATGGATTTCTTCTTGCATATCAGAGCACCTTCATTCTAGATTTTGCATCATAGTTCTTTTAGTAAAAGCTCTTTTTATCTCCAAAATTGTTCCTGTTCTGTCTTGAATGCCGAGTTCTTCAAGTTGATGTTTATTCTTAGTATTCAAAAAACGTATAAGTTCATTGGCTTCTTCAGGCATGCTTCTCAATTCTTCTCTTGCTTTTATAATTTCTTCCATAGCCAATTTAACTAAATCATTATGTTCATACATTATTTGAATTGAGGGCCAGACATCATTTATTGACTAAATGATGTTGTCCCAAAGAATTTCTTTTATTTCCTTCAAAGGCTTCTCCAATGCTTTGACCAATTTTTCTAATTTATTGACCTCTCTTGTTTTCTCTGCAACACTTATTTTTTAGAGATCATATTTTTGTTCTAAAGTGGTGAATTGTACCTTTGTTATTTGAAGCTCTGTCACTTGGAGTTTCAATTCCTCCATTGACTTTATTAATTCTTCAGTACTTAAATTGGAAGTATTTACCTGTGATAATTCTGTTGGCTGACCTATTATAGATACACCTGTAATTACTTCTGCTGTAGATGCTGGAATATTAGGTTTTTTGTCTTTCAATTCCTTTTCAAGCTCTTTTTCAGTTTCATTAAGTTGCTCATTCAGTTTCAAGAATAAGTCCATTAATTCTTATTCGAAATTTTGTTTCATGATTTCTGCAGTCTGTGGATATCTTGAGGCTGGTAACTTCAGTTGTTTTCTCAAGGCTGCAATATCATAATCTTTTTTCTTGATCAAGGCCTCTATACCCTTGACATCTTTAGGATTGTGACCCAATCCAATGATTATTCCCTCCAAAGTATTTATTCTATTATCTTTAGCCTGAGAAGAGGATTTTTCAAGCTGCAATTGTGCATTAGTATTCTCCAAAGAATCCTGTAATTTGTGGGTCATCATTGATTTATCAGTCAAAGTAGAATAAATCATTTCACCTGTTTGTTTATGCAACTCAATTTGATCCAAAGGATGAATATCCTTTGCTATGACTTCAAAATTAGTTCTGATATAATCTGAAATTGTTTGAGGTTGCTGCACTTTGGGTTTGAAGTGGCTCATTACCATCTTACCCTGCTGGATGTCATAGACTGACATCAATCTTTGTTGATTCTTAGGAGCCATCTTCAAATATTGATTGTAAACTTGAAGCGTTAGTGGATCATTTCTAGCCTTTATATTTATAGATGTTCTTTTCATATCCCAGGCATCTTTCACTGGTGGCTTAAAAGAAGAAACTTCTACACTCTGCTGCCTTTGTAGTTATTCCCTCTGTGAATTAGTGGATGTTCCACTGACTGTACATGTTTGCTGACTACCTAGTTCTTCTCTACTCTGACTATCAGAGACTTCATGAACAGATCCCACTTCTGGAAGAGGATTTAATTTTTTCCTTTTAACATCAAGCTGCTCTGAAGAGCCACTGATAGGGGTAGCTGCTTTAGCATCTCTCTTTTTACCCTTTTCTACATTAAGAGGAGTTTGTAAAATTGAAATTTCTGCCACATTGGTCTGAGTAGGATAAATCTGTACTTGACCCTATTCTTTAGAAGTTTCAGGCTGCTCAGTCATTGTAAATTTCTCTGTGACTTGTATATCAGCCTCTTTCTCCTTCCCTTTAGATGCTACTGTAGCTAATGCACTGTTTTCATGTAAATTTTTTTGAGAAGTCCCAGCAGAAGAAGAACCAAATCCTGGTAGTTGCACCTGTCCAAAAGAGTCTAGGTCAAGTATTTTTTCAAGGTCTTTCACAACATTTTCAACACTGACCTAGTCACTATCTTTTTCTATCGATGTCTCTTCCATCCATTCATCCATATTGGCATATTGTTCAATTTTTGGGATTCTTTGATGAATGTATGGTGATAATTTATTTTTCATCCTTCTATCACAAATGAAGCTATTTGGGTCATAAGGTACCCAATAGAAACTTTTTTGTAATTTGAGATAGTCTTCTAAGATTCTTTCAAATGCGGCGGGGATGTGGATTTATAATTTGATTAATTAATCAACATATTAAGGTTATATTTCAACCAAAGGGGCAGGATATTAAATTAATTTGGGAATTAAAATAATACGAGAAAAAGATGAATTTTCGTAGGGATTTAAATAATAAATTAGAAAGTAATATGAAAAAATGAACGGAAGCGCTAAGTGTAAAGCATTAGGTTAATGTATTTAACTTATGCTTGCATGAATGGGGTTTTTATAAAATATTGCATGATTTTCCTAAGTAAAATATGATTTTACTTAGGAAAATATTTTGTATAAGTGAATGAATGTCATGATGAATGATTTTAAGTACTTAGGCTTTTCCAATTATTGGGCCGAGGGTCCAGTCCCTCCAAAAGTAAAGGAAATGCCTTGAGCCCCTCTAATTTTCAAATGCCTTAGTACTTAGGGGAAATTAGTGAAATTTTTAAGGAAAATGAGAAGGGAAGTTAATAATTTTGACTTTTCTTTGCTTGAAATTCTTCCAGTGTAATGTATGCCTTTGCACTTGTGATGAAAGTAAAGATTTAACACATCTAGAGTCATTATCCATCACATGTAATTCTGCAACATCATCTACCTACCCTAACTACTTTACCCTACCATTTTTTCTTCTTTATTAGGGTGCACTTAGACTGGAAAACCCTTATCACACTTTTTCTTTTACATATAAAAATCTATCTAATTCTAACCTTATTACATCCAAGGGCTCAGATTAAACTGTTGAGCTCCTTTTATTTACTCTACCTATCTACTTATCTGCCAAGATTAAACAGTTTGGTCAGATTTTCTTATCTATCTCTATAAGATAAAATTGAAAGATGAACTAGCCAAGCTTAAACTGTTTGACTGTTCATAAATTGTGGCATAAGTTACAAATTGCACACAATTTTTTTATTACATCAGAGAAAAAAGTAGTGGCATTTAGACTTGCACACTTTCCTTGGCCTTTCTTTTGGTAGGGTTCATTTTCTTTTACTTTTTTGGCCATTTTTATTTCTTCACCCTTTGATTTTTCTTTTAGGGTATACCCTCTTTACATTTTTTTAAAATCAGGATATCCTAATAAATAGGATCAAAGTAATGTTTCAACATTCGGCCATTAACTAGCCCTTCTTCAGTTTCTGTACCATCCAAGTTTTTCAGAAAATATGTATTGTTTCCTTGTAAAGCATGAATAATATAAGGTCCTTTCCACATGAAATTAAATCTCCCATGTTTTCCCTTATCTTCTCTTTTGGAATCCCATCTTAAAACTTTGTTTCCCAATTGGAAATCTTCTTCCTTAGTCCTTTTATCAAATATCTTCTTTAGTTTCTCCTGCAATACTTGGGATCTTTGATAAACTTCTTCTCTGGTCTGCTGCAAATTGATAGTCTGATTTATTCTCCTTTGAATATCATTAGGTTCAACTTGAGCTTCTTGAAGTAATTTCATTACAGGAACTCCTAAAGATGAAGGAAATACAACCTCAATACCATAAACTAACTCATAAGGACTAGTCCCAATAGATTTTTTGGTGGTAAGTCTGTCTGCCCATAATGCATTTGTAAGTTTCTTGTGCCAATTTTTCTTGTTTTCCTCTAATAATTTCTTAATAATATTAATGATACTGTTGTTGGAAGATTCAGCTAGTCCATTACCCTGAGGGTAATAGGCTGTGGAATGGCCTAAGGTGATATGATATTTATTACAGAAACTTATAATCTTCTTAGATTTGAAGGCAGCAGCATTATCAGTTATGATTTTCTCAAGACAGCCAAATCTTGATAATATATTAGTTTCTAGGAATCCTATGATCACAGTATCATTGGCTTGATTAGAAGGAATTGCTTCTATCCATTTAGTAAAATAGTCTGTTGCAGTGAGGATCCATTTGTGTTGGCCAAAAGAAGGAGGATGGATTTCTCCAATGAAATCCAGGCCCCATTGTTGGAAAGGTTTTTCAGTGGAAATTGGTTTTAAGGGTAAAGGTAATAGTTTTCTCTTGCCTTCAAAAAATTGACATTTATGGCAAGCAGTGACAAATTTCTTTACATCAGAGAACAAGGTTGGCCAATAAAATCCAGCTCTTAGGATCTTGTCTGCAGTTGATTTCCCATACAGGTCTCCACCATAGTCTCCTGTATGGAATTCATTGAGAACCTTGTCAGCTTCATCTTTTAACAAACAATTCAATAGAATACCATCATGATTTTTCCAAAAGAGAACATTATCTAAAATACAAAACTTTAAATATGTCATCTTCAAAAACCTTTTCTTTGTTCTGGATAACCCTGGAGGAGCTTGCAAGTTTAACAATACATAAATTATATCAGCATACCAAGGTGAATCTAAGAAGGCCTGACTGATTTGTGGAGTCGCCATCTCCTGTTCGTCATCCAATTCATTAATATCCAGGGCTTGGCAATTTTTTTCTGTCATGAGTTGAGCCAATCCCTGTCCCTTTATAAGCTTCATAGGTTTTATCTCAATATCATACTCTAATATGGTAGAAATCCATTTACCTCTTTTGCCCTCAATTCCATCTTGAGTTAACATGTCTTTGACAACAGCATTTGGTACATAGGCTATCACATGGGAATACAATATGTAGATTCTAAAATCTTTAATGGCTTTTACAAGTGCAAAAGCTTGTTTTTCCATGATGTTGTATTTTAATGATGCATCCCTTAGTGCTTTACTAAAAAAGGCTATAGGTTTTTCACATCCTTGATCATCCTTTTGTAATAAAACATCTACAACAGTATGTTCTGATGTGAATGAAAATATTATGAAATCTCTATCAAATTGTGGACTGGTAGGAACAAGTGTTCTAGTTAAAGCCATTTTAATTTCTTCAAATGATTGTTTGGCTTCTACTATCCATTTAATACTTGAATCCTTTCTTAACATGTTAGTAGGCAATCTAATTAGTTCGGCTAAGCTAGAAATGAATCTTCTCAAAAAATTGATTTTTCCTATGAAAGCTTGAAGTTCTTTAATATTTCTAGGGTGAGGTATTTGTAATATAGATTCTATTCTAGAAGGATCAATTATAATACCATCTTTGGAAATGATATGGCCCAAAATTTTACCTTCTTCAAGAAAAAACAAGGACTTCTTTGGATTCAAAGAAATACCATACTTTCTACATTTTATGAATACTTTTCTGAGATGGTCCAAATGTTGCTGATCTGATTTAGAAAAAAAAGTTAAATCATCCAGATATATAACAATAAAGTCATGAATTTCTTTTGCAAATGCAATGTCCATTGCTCTTTGGAAGGTTGCTCCAGCATTTTTAAGTCCAAATGGCATTTTAACGTACTTGAATGTACCCCATGGTGTTGTAAAAGTTTTTTTTTCCTGATCATCAGGATGAACCAGAATCTGGTTGTAGCTTGAGAACCCATCTAAGAGAGAAATCTTAGAAGCACCTACTACCCTTTGTAAGATTTGATCCATTTTTGGCAAAGGGTAATTATCCTTCAAAGAAACCTTATTTACATTTCTCAAATCAACACACAATCTGATCTCTCCAGTTTTCTTCCTAGTAGGTACCAAATTAGACACCCACTCTGAAAACCTAATGTGAGCAATTATCCCTGCTTCATACATTCGTTTGATTTTTTTTTCAATTAAAGGCAACATTACAGGGTTGATTCTTCTGAGTTTCTGTTTAAATGGTTTCTGATCTTCTTTCAAAGGTATTGTATGCTGAATTATAGAGGTATCATATGATTTCAAATCTTCATAACTCTAGGCAAAGACATCCTGGAATTCTCTTATTAGTTCAACATATTTTAGTTTTTGATCACGAGGCAAAGATTTAGATAACTTTATTATTTTAGGATTTTCTTCAGTCCCCAGATTATATTCCTCAATATCAGCTTTCAACGGTTCCATTTTGGGTTTCTTTGGAATATCGTTAGAGTCGAAAAGATCTTCTAAAGGAGTTAATCCTTTAGGAAAATGATTATCTTTCAAATTAATGATCTTAGATTCATCTTCTATAATCTCATCTGCCTCCATTTGTTTAAGGTATTGCATTTCTTTTTTAGTGAACTTTGTTGGATGAAGCATTTGAATTGCACTCTCTTCTGAAATATCTATTTCTTGTTTATTTATTTGATCAGATTCAATGACTGTATCTTCGTCTATGTTACTGTTAGAAACTTCATTCTCTAGAGTTAGGAAATTGTTAATCTGATTATCATTTGTAAACACTTGCCAATTCTTAAAATTGTCTGGTATAGCTGGTCTGTGTCTAATCTCAACTGTGAACTGATAATTGGGTTCAAATGGTAATTTACAAGTGCTAACAAACATTGCAAGACTATGAGCATGCAAATTTTGTTTTCTTGGGATTTTAGCAAGCTGAGTCTGTAGAAAAGTATTGAGAATCTCTACAACTGTTCCTCTATATTCTCTCAGTCTGGGGTCATTTGTTAGAAAGTGACCTTTAATCTATTGAATGATTAAATCAGAATCTCCTATGACAAACACTCTAATTTCCCCTAATATTTTGACAAGTTTAAGCCCTAACAAAAGAGCTTCATCTTCTGCCATATTATTAGTGCATTTAAAGTTCAATATGTAAGCATGGCCTTCAGCATGATCATTTTCAAGATTGTGTATCCAAATTCCAGCTTCTGCTCCTAACTTGTTAATTGAACCATCAAATTCTAAATGCCAAAGAATTTCATGTTCATAATTGGTGTCAGGTGATTCAGGAACTTTCTTAACAGTGAGATCTTGTTTTTTATTTTCTTCTGGTTTTTCTTGGGTATCTAATGTTTCTTTGCTCTCAGAGATTTCCTGGATTTGAACACTAGATTTATTTGCAATTTCTTTTGATTCTGTTCCTGAAACTTCTAATTCAGTGGGAAGATCAAATTCAGCATTACAAAGAATAAATGAGTCCATGTCAGAGTGTACTGAGTAGATGGGGAAATTTTCAGGTTTCTCCTGATTACTGACCACATATTTCACTAAAGTTTCTCTGTATAGTCTCTTAGGTTGGCCAAACACTGAAATAATAGCATATGACATGTCTAATTGAAGAGATCGTCTAAGCTTTGCACCCCAAGATCTGGAAAATAACATACCATATTTTGGAGGAATATCTGCTACTACTATATCCATCAAAAGTGTTTTTGCAAGGTATTTAACGAATGTAACACACAAATCTTTAATTAATCCTAAACATCTATCCTGACTTGAATCAAAAGAAAAGAGATATTTGTAAGGTCTGGTGATGTCTAGGTTTAATCTCTCCATTACAGCCTTGGGCATTAGATTGTGAGATGCCCCAGAATCAAGCATGGCATTATGAAGTATTTTATCATGTATATTCAAACTTACATAGAATGGAGGAGTTCCTCCACTTCTTGGTTTTCCATTTACTTCAGGGCCAAAGAGTAATCTGGGTTGGTCATCAAAAACATTTACTGAGTCATCACTTCCAGTAATATTGAGTGATTTATTATTTGGCTTCGGTAGACATCATGTTTAGCTAATTCTGACAATGGAACAACTATTTTCAATTTTCTTACTTCAGCTTCTAGATTAAAAGGTTTTTCAGTCTGAGTCCTTGTATTTCGAAAAGTTGGATTCTCTTTTTCTTCTGTGTTTTCAGTATTTTTTTCCTTCTCAGGAATGGGGTTGTGGGCTGAAGTTGTTTCCGAATCAACTTCTGGAGGTTCCTCTACATTTCCTTTAGGAGAAAGAGTATTGGAAATTTGTCTATTATTCAGTTGAGTATTGGATACATCTTCAATTATTGGGTTAGCAGGATTAGGATCTGATCTAGAAAGAATATGTACAGGGGTAGTATCGATTTTACCTTTGAGGGGTTGTTTTGTAGCTTTATGTTTACTTGTTTTCGGGACATCAATTCTTCTGCTCCTCAAATTATATTGCTTGTGAACTTCGTAAATGGCTGCATCATATCCTTCTTTAAAGTCAAATGATTCTCGTGAATGAGTTTGAAATTGATTAATAATGTGAGCTTCTTGATCATCTTGGGTCAAGAAAACTTCTGGTTCGTTCTTGCATTCAGTCACGTTGTTTATTTGATCATCTTCGGTTGGTTCTTCAAAATTTGAGGCTTCAATGTAATTTATCAATGAAAAAATCTCATACACAACAAAAAAGCTCTCCACTCAGCTCACTTAACAATGTTGCATTCCCTTAGTTTATCAATGACAAACTTAAGTTGTTTTCCTATGTTGCACACTGGTCAATGTTGCATCTGCTTCCATCCACACTACTGGAGAGTGTGCTCCCAGCATGGTTCTCCATTCTTTTGTTGTGTCTGACTTGCTTGAATTTTGTCGCTATGTCTCTATCAGCCACCACTCTGCCATTCACATTGCCTGAGTGTACTCCTACACGGCTTCTCCATCCTGTTGTTTCATATGGCTTGGCCATTGCAGTTTCATTATTCATTGGGAATGAGTTCCTGAGCATTTCTCCATATCGAGAATTAATTCTCATTCAAACTGTACATTCCAACCAGGCTCTCCATCATATTCATTTGATCGCAATGCTCAAAATGTACTCTAGCATGGATCTCTTCTTTCTGTAATTAATCTCATGCACCTGAGGCTCTGATCTTCATTTAATCTCCTATAGAATAGAAGAAAGATCAGGGATGTATTGTCTCAGCTCATGATAGACCCAAGACCCTTCCCTATAAATCATGGTCCTTTTCGCCTTGACCCAACGATATCTGGAGTTACCATTACTCCTTCGACCAACTCTTCTGTGCACATGTACTCTGGAGTTGCTAACCCATTCATCCTTCATACACTCTATGCTATAATTTCATATCCTTTCATTTTGCAACCTTTTATTACGGTGACTTTATGATATTACGAGATCCTGATTGGCCTTTAGCCCCTTTTTTGTTTTACATCATTGGAATGGGTGTTGTGACTGACGTCATAGCACTTAGGTGCTAAGGCCTTCAGGATCCAGTCGGGGGCATATCTCCTTGTGTATTTTCTCTGTGCCCTTGGTTCTTTTGGATTCCATAACCAAGTGCCAACAACATCAGAGTTCCCATGCATCGAAACTTTTCTCAAAATGTATTTATAGCGGAGTTCTGAAATCTCCATCCTCCTATATGCTCCATAGCACTTAGGTGCTAGGCCCTACTCTATGCCCTTGGTTCTCTTACTCCACGATTGAACACCAATCAACATCAAGAGATCCCTATATTGGATCAAATTTTTTTTAAATGATTCATTAATACAGGTTATGAAATCACGACCTTCGATGTTCCAACCTTCAAAGATGATGTCATTCTATTGTCACCACCCCATGTGGCGGATCCATAGTGATGACACGTGTCACCTAGATTTTCCCCATTAGACCACTTAAATAAGATGATTCTGGCTGCCATGTGTCCTCCATACAACCACATCATGCAGGTTTCATCTGCCACCGTTAGCTCCTAAGGGCCAATTAATGATTTCCATGTGTCTTGTTAGAGGAAAGAGAAAGTGTCCCTTGGTCCTTTGGTTTTGTAGTGAATTCCTTTGTAAATATCGCTCCCTGCAACCTTGAGTGCTTTTCAAAGGATTCAACTTTCAAGAAATTATGATATCCCAACCTCTAATATTCCTACCTCCCGGAACTCCAACGTTTCGAGAATCAGCTCCCTTCAATATTCGACATGCTCCAATTTTTCGGCCACGTGAGGTCTCCAGGCTCTGACCTCCGCTATTCCCACCTTCTCAAATTTGGGGTTCTGAATTTCGGCATTCTCATAAGGAATTCAAGATCCTTACTTAGGCTGTCAATAAATTTTTATCCTAATATCCATTCATGGACTTCCACATACTGTTGGAAATCTCTTTCTGAGCACTAACCAACTGTGGTAACTCCAAGAGTATATGAGCTGATCTCTTGAGGTAGAATATTCTTCAAATTATGGGACTCTCAACCACCAAAGTCATCATTTTATGGCTTTTCCAGTAGACCTCTTGCTATGGTGATTCTCTACCAGAGACTCCAAAAACCATAAGACTCCCAACCACCATAGTCATCATTTTATGGCTTTTCCAATAAGCTTGCTACTATGGTGATTCTCTACAAGAAACTGAAGCAACTATAGGACTCCCAACCACCATAGTCATCATTTTGTGGATTTTCCAATAAGCCTGCTATTATGGTGATTATCTACAAGAGAATGCAGCAACCGTAGGGCTCCAAGTGAGCTTGACACATCAAGCACGTCAAACTAGCCCAAATACCATCACAGCTAGGCTAGGAGACATCAAAGCCAACATCTGTTGCCACAAACATCCAACTTAGTCTGGTTGACATAAATGCCAACATTCTTTCCAACTGTCAGACAAGGGCAATTTCCCAACACATCTCCCAGCATGATTTTTGACATCAATGCCAACACACTTGAAACCACTAGCCATCCAAACAATGCCAAATGTCCAAAAATATCTTCATTTGGCATTGATGGAAACACCTCATCACTTCTCCACTTTGATGTTCAATCCTCGTGTTGCTTCCACACTTATCATAGCATGAGCCATCATTATCTACCCCTTTTACATCAATGGAAAAGGGCTTACGAGTTTCTTCTTCTCCCCCATGCAATCATTGATTGTCAATGACAAGGTTCTAGTTGTTGATGTGCATTCTGCTTTGCAGAATTCTCTTCAAGGGTTGATAGTTTTTTTTCTCTATAAATTGGATCTGTGTGATATGATCCCCCTGAACCTATACTTCCTCCTTTTTATTAAACCTTCAGTTTTGAATATCTTATGGTCGTTGGTTGAGCACTCTCTCTACCAATGCATCTTTTGTATCAGTTAAAAGGAAACTGATACTAATTAGACTACCCTTAGTATTGCTACTACTACAAATACCAATCATTAGAGATGCATTTCAGCTTGATCTTCATTGTTTTTGTTTCTTCATGCTCTATGCTCACTTCTCCTGAGCTTCTCAATCAATTTGTATCTTGAGATCATACTCATACAATAGGGAATATTTCTTAAATGATACAAATTGCACCAAGAAATTGATACAAATTAGATGTTGTACTAGCCAACCTCTTATAGCTCTTTCTAAAAAATGAATGTCCACTTACAGAAAAAGCCTACTCCATATGAACAAAAACCACCATTTGAAATAGTGATACGAATTGAAGGCTAAGGTACATGAAAGCTTATACACATTGTGCTTTATGAACACAAGACTACTAGGAAAAATTAGATCCATAGCCTAAAATGAAATAAGGGTATTTCACCCACGGTGCAAACCTTTAATTTACTCGATAATATTTCTTCCTGAAGCTGACAATTGTTGCATGCTACTCCTAAATAAAGAAACTCATCCTGAGTCAATACTCTTTGATCTCCTATAGCTACTTCTTTGCATCTCGGTGGGGACTGATCCTGTGGACCTGACTTGACTATGGCCTTTTTGTCATTCCACACCTTTGATGCAACTCATTTTCTTTTCTCACAACATAAAGTATTATTGTGTACTCCCCCTGAAATTGTGTTGGTTGCACTTCTCCTCTCTCTTTCAATTATTTTACATTTGAAATAAACATACACATTATTGTAATTAGCAAGGGGCTCAGTCATACCATCAATTTTCATATGCATCTCGCTTGTATGAGATTTTATGCCCGCATCTGACTTATTTGGCCTCCCTTGAGGCCATTCTATTATTTTAATGAAGAGAAACAAAGGATCTACTCCCACTAAGCATATTATCCTCCTTCTTCATCCAAACCTTCTTTAGTCGAGCCCTGATAGGAAAATTACTTTCCAACTTCTCCTTTTCCCATGTTTGGGCTTTCTATTAGTTGTGCATGGCTAGAGGTATATTTTCCTTCAACTCCTCTTTCTTCACCCAAATCCTCTTGATGCCTTTTTGCCTTACATTTGGGTCTACTTCAAGGGTAGGAGGATCATTCTTTTGATTTTTTCCTCCTCTTTTCATCTTGCTCTTTTGACGTTGAGCACTGAAGACAAACTTGTATTCCTCAACTCCATTGTTTCTTCTTGTCTTCAAATACCAAGTTTTTACATTTCCATGCATATGTTGAGAAGCATACAATTTCTTCTCATATATGCAACTTGCTCTCTTGTGCCCAATATTGCCACAATTATAACATTTGACATAGCACCAGAATGGGGAAGAGGAGTTACTATATCTGCAAACATTCTTGTCAAGGCTTCTACTATTGCAATCATGCCTTATCCTAACTACTTTTCACATTATTTGGTTGTTGCTACCCAACACGTGTTCTTTTCTTGCATGCCATCTATAGTCTATGGCTTTATGTCAAAATTTATTGCAATAAAAACAATACCCATAAAAGGGATTTTGAGAACTGAAGAAACCTTTAACTTGAGGGCTTTGTCCTTGAGGGGAAGAGAACCTATGTTGGTTCTTCATATACCGTCCATGGAAGTTTGCATTATTGCCTTGCATTTCTTCTTGTTGTTGGTTAGCTCTCTTTTCTTTCTCTCCTCGTTGTTTTTTCTTACCATTATGTTGTTTCCTTTTCTTCCCTTGTTGTTGTTGCCCAACAACTTATTTCCCTTTGTTTTTGTTGAAACCTCAAACTGCCTTTCAACATTTTCCTTCTTGGAGCTTGGTTCTTCTTCAAAATCCAAACGAACCTTGAGCAGGTATCTCTGCTTCGCAAGCATCTCATACAAGGACTTTGTGCTCTCCTAAAGCTTCTGGTATTGAGAAAACTCTTTATTTGAATTTTATAAGCCATGTCTCAATGAGACTAATTTAGTTTGCAGTCTCTCACAGTAATATTCCTTCTCATTCATCTAATTGGTTAACATCCCATTCAGTCTGCTAGCCTCTTCTTGTTGATCATTTAGATCAACTATTGTTTTGCTCAACTTTTCATTCTCAAGCTCATAAATTCTCAATTTCTCCTCTTGCTAGAGATTTACCTTTGATAGGTCCTTGATCTCCTTTAGAGCAGAGATCAACTTGTTTCTAAAGTAGATCCTTTCATTCATATCCTTCTTTATCTGTATTTGTAAACTTGAAGGTTTGATGAAATGTGCAACTAAAGTTTATGTCTTTTAGGAAATTAATCAATTTGCAAAAGAACATAAATTAATGGTTATTAACTCATTTTGAAACATAAAAATAGATACAATAATACCATGTATAGTAGCACAAGACAACAAAATGACGAAGGAGTTCACACCTCCTGGGCTATAACTCTTGTTCCAGCTTCCATTATTGGGCCTCTTTCAATAAGTACTCAAATATGTGATTACATGGATTTACAATGCTCAGAATGAAAAAATAATGTCTCCAATGGCTCCAGAATAGTCAAAACCCCAAATTTGGGCTCTTGTTGGGCTCAATTTGGTCAAAAAATGAATAATTTATGCTCTTGAGAAGTTTTGCTGCTAACTTCTCTACAAACTACACTCACGTGCTAATTGTTCTATGAATATGCCTTTTCCGGAACTGCCAAGGGTCAATTTTTCCCGGTGTCTGTGAGATTCGCTCCAAATTGGGTGAAATTTGTTGCCTCCCTTATATGCATAGTGACCCCCGTGAGCGGGAAAAATTGGGCCATGTGCCCATTGACTCGGGGTTATGTCACAAAACTGCACCGGTCTCTGTGTAAACCAGCGCTCCAATTTTGGTTTGGTTTGTGGTACCAAGGTGTACTTACCTGCGCCCAAAACATGGTTTGGTTTGTAGTACCAGGGCTTTGGGCCGGGGTTAATCCCAAGCCCTCGACTCCCCTCTTTCCTGCGATATCGTGGTTGGTGAGGTGATCGGGGACTAGGGCTTAGCCCTAATCCCATCCCCCATACATGAACCGATGCAAACTTAAATAGAACTTCGCACCATAGGATGTTAAGAACCACTTGATAGTGTAGCGGTAAGGCGATGTGTTGCCATACTCAAGGTCCCATGTTCGATTCACCCAGAGGCTCATTCGGGCATAACAAACTTTTATTCAACTGTTGGGAGGCCACGTACCTGCCCACCATTGTCTCACGTGGATCCCTTTCATAGGGAAACCAAAAACCATCCACAACCAATCATAACACAAAAAATTAGAACCAATTAGATGAGGCCACTTGGCAACCTACCATTGGCACGAGAAACACAGTCAACCTGCCCAGTCAACCTACACAATCAACGTACAGACTGCCCAGTCAGCATACTTGCATCCAACTTGCAAATTTTTTATATGTTTAGGAAAATGATCAGAACGTGATATCGGGAGCGCACGATATTAGTTTTGATCGATTTAAGTTGTGTTGGATTCAGTGCGACGAGATCTACATTTTAACACTGGTTTCGAGCACTTTTGAATAGTTTGAATTTTGATCGCTTTACTGATCCACTAGTTCATTCCTCCCCACTAGAATATTTTCGACCTCTAAAAGATAATTTTTCAATCAACGAATAGATGAGGGTAAAATTCCCTCACCCTTCCAATCTCAATCCATTTGGATTTGCTTGGATTTGTACCTTTGAGCCCCACATGAAGGTACTCCATGTTCCCTCATTTTCAAGTTCCCGTTTTCATGTCAAGGATGGTATCTTGTTGCAATTCTTCAAGATATTTAGGAGATAAATATTCAATTGAAGGAATTTGAACATTCTCTCATTCGTCTTCAATCAAAGGAGGCTCATATAATCTCAAATTTTCAATATTAACAACTGCATTTATTTTCATATATGGAGGAAAATATAACCATAAGGCATTATTACCAATATTTTATAAAATCTTTAATGGACAATATCTAATTGGTTAAAGTTTTTTACCTTCTCCTTGGAGTCTTTCCTTGCTATTTTGAAGCCAAACTTCATGTCCCAATCTAAAACTGTGATCAACATGATTCTTATCATGTCTTGTCTTGTACTTGGCTTGACTCTTTTCCAACTGTTCTTGAACCATCTAATGCACCAATTGAACTTTTTCAAGGAATCACTTGGACTTATCTATGCCACAATGTCCATCAATAACAAAACCTTTCCCAAATTTAAAATCTAGAGGAGATTATGGTAAGTATCCCAAGCATGCCTCAAATGCAGATGTTTGAGTCAATGAATGCTTGGCCTAGTTGTAAGCATGTTGAACGTAGTGCAAATGTTCATCCCACAATTGAGGATGTTTGCTGCAGTAACCATGACAAAGATGTATTACCATCCTGTTCACCACTTTTGTTTGGCCAACAGTTTGCAGATGGAATGATGTAATATTTTTCAATTTGGTGTCCAGGAGTCCCCATAATCTTGACCAAATTTCCCAACAAATCAAGAATCTCAATCAGAAATAATGGATGTGGGCAACCCAAAATGCACCCATACATTTTGAAAGAAAAATTATGCAGTCTGTTTAGTTGTAACCTGCTTCTTACAAGGCATCAAAATACACATTTTGTTGAAACGGTCCACAACTACATAAAGATAATCATAAGCTTTCCTAGACATAGGTAGACCTCCCACAAATCCATAGAAACATTTTCCCAAGGACGGGAAGGAACAAGAAGTGGAGTAGACAATCCCAACTTTCTAATGCTAGGCTTACTAATAGCACATAAAGAACATCCTCTTACATATCGTGACACACTTTCAATCATACAAGGCTAATAACAATACCTTTGTAATTGCACCCTGTCTTGCCTACACCAAAATGGCTAGAAATAAGAGAAGTATGTGCTTCCCTTATGATGTTGACTCTTTCTCCCTGTGGAATACATAGCTTACCAAGATGATACAACAATTTATCATGCGCATGATAATCTAATTCCTCTACTTTGTTACCTTGACACAAAGTTGCATATACATCCTTAAAATCCTCATCTAAAGCATATTTCTCAACATTGCTCTCATGCATGATATAATTGTGCTTAAGAATAATGGATGCACTAACAGTTGGCCTAGATAGCATATGAGAAACTTTGTTATAGATGTCTTTCTTATACCTTATCACCAAGTGAAATTGTTGTAAGAAACCCATCCATTTGAAGTGCCTTGCTTGTTGTAGCTTGGTTTGTGATTGCACTTATTGTAATAGTTGATGTTCAATGTGAATTATAGTTTCCTTACCCATCAAGCAATCTTTTTTCACACTTTGCACCAAATCATACAATTCTTTTTCATGTGTAGGATAGTTAATCACTGCACCATTAAAAGTTTCAAAATGGTAACAGCTGGATTTACCATGTTGCATCAATACTAATCCCATGGCATAGTCACTTGCATCGGTTTGTATCTCAAATGATTGTTTCAAATATAGAAGTGAAAGCATTGGTGTTGTACTGATTAACTCTTTCAATGCATCGAAGGCTTTCTATTGTTTTCCTCCCCACTGAAAAACTTTTTTCACACATGTTAATGCATGTAATGGAGTTGTGATGGAAGAAAATATAGAAACAAACATTCTCCAATATTGGGTTGCTCCCAAGAAGCTTCTAACCGTTGTTATAATCTTGGGTTTTGGCCAATCCAAAATGACTACAACCTTTGAGGGATCTACCTTCAACTCACGCCCTCCAACAATATGACCCGAGTATACTAAAGAAGTTTTCCCAAATTAACATTTAGACAATTTTTTTTTTTTAAATATTTCTTTAAGACATCTAGTACTTGCCTAACATGCTTTACATGCTCTTCACGAGTCTTGTTGAAAATCAGTATGTCATCTAAGTAAACTATGACAAAATCATCAAGAAAAGGCCTTAAAACATCATTTATAACCCTCATGAATGTAGTAGGAGCATTAAAAATCCCAAATGGAATAACCAAACACTCAAACAAACCTTGATTTGTCTTAAAGGTTGTCTTCCAAATGTCTCCTTCAACAATCCTAATCTGATGATAGTCACTCCTCAAGTCCAACTTAGTGAAATAAACAACATCTTTCCATTGATAAAGTAAATCATCAGTTCGAGGAAGAGGGTAACGGTTCTTTACCATGATTTTATTCAAGGCTCTAAAGTACACACACATGCGCCATGTACCATCTTTCTTTGGCACTAAAACAATAGGTGACCTGCATGGCGATGTGCTTGGTCTGATGACCCCTTTATCAAGCAAATCTTGGATTTGTTTCTTGATTTATGCATTCTCCATGATTGACATCTTGTACATGCCAATGTTTGGAAGAGGACAATCTTGCTACAATTGGATCTCATGTTGGATTCCTCTTTTAGGAGGAAACACTTTAGGTTCTTGAAACATCTAATCATAGGTGTTAACAACCTCAATCCAATCAGATTTTAATCCTGCATCACATCCTTCGAAGGCTTCATTCTCAACATAATTTTTGGGTTTGAACATCAAAAGTAAAAAATTATTGCTAGCATTAACAAGCCTCTTCATTTTTCCAACATTCACAAGATAAATTTAATTTCTTGCAATGTGCTCTAACAATATACTCAATCCCATATTTAAACAAATGATACTTGTTCTCATGGTGATGAAATATGGATTTTCTATCATAAATATATGGGCTTCCCTATACAATACCACATATGTCAAGTGGAACTATATCAAGTTCTACCTCACCAATGAAGTTTACAGTGACGATGAATTTCAGCTTCAATTTTCTTGTCACTTGCAATTTTGCATTGTCACATACCCAACCCAAAGGATAAGGTTTAGGATGATAAATGGTTTCCAAAGTTAGCTTCTTGACAATGGTTTCTGAAATAAGGTTGGCTTGTGATCCACTATCAAAAAAAGCGCCTATTTTGTTATGTTTTGAGATGACTCTAATATGGAAAAGCTCTATTCTTTCTTTATCATTTTGAGTTTCATTGAGGTTACTAGAAGAACTAGTACTTGCAATATAATCCTTACCTTTCAATCCCATGGTTGTGAAATTTGTTTCATCTTTGGAATCATATCCTCAATAATGTTGTGTAGGTACAAAATTATTTTGTTTTCCCTTGTTGTTAAACTTTTTGGGTCTCATCTTGGGATGAAGTTTCGAAAAATGGTCTTCACCATGGCCTTCTTTTCAACAATTTTTACATGTGAGCTTTTCTCCCTCCTTCTTGATGGAAGAATTTTTTGCCCCTTGCCTTTGAATTTCCCCTTTCCTTTGTCTCCCCTATTGAATGGATTTTTTCTATTCTCTTAGGGAACATTATTCCCTCTTGATTATAAATGAGTTTCCTATACATAAAAGTCATCTATATTTGTAGGGTTAAACATGAGAATTCTATGTCTCATATAACTATGTAAGCCTCCAATGTATATGAGTAGAGTGCCTTGAGAGGATAAATCTACACCCAAAATCAAAGCTCTTCTTTTAAACTCTTGGGTATAACTTTTCACACTCTGATCCTTAGCTTGCCTAAATTTTTTCCAACCCATTATAGATTTTTACATCTATGCTAATGGATAAAATTGTCTTCTTAATGCAGCTACAAAATCATTCCAAGAAGTTAAAATCTTACCTCTTTTATTGAGATCTTCCTGAGTTTTTGCCTCCCACCAAAAGAGTGTTACACTTTCCAACCTTAGAGAAGAAATTTGAATATTGGTCTCATCATCTTTGATTCTTTGTGTCCTGCAATACACTTCAATTTGACGAATCCAATTATCTAATTTCTCAACATTTACCTCTCCATTATACATAGGCAATTCAAATTTTATGTCAAGTTTTAACAAAGGAGTTTTACCATGTCCTTTTGGAGAATGTGGAGGTGTTTTTGAAGGGGTTGTGGTAGAAGAAGATGAGGGTGAAGATGAAGGTGAAGAGAAAGGTGGAGGTATAGGTGGTGGTTTGTCACCATTCCCTCCATTTCCTTTTGGAGGCTTGTCTCCATCTTCGTCATTTCCTCCTGGAGGATTTGAGCTCTCTCCTTGCAACCTTGAGTTCCTTTCCTTATAAAGAAATTTCACCATTTCAGTCATTTCAAAGAATTATTTCCTGAAATCCTTGTCATCCTCAGACATAATTTTAGGGCCTTCTTCATGTTCCATGACTTGTGAGGCTTTGGGTGAACCTTGAGGTGAATGTGCTCTCCTTGAACTAGCTTGAAGACTTGTTCCCACAAGCTTTCCTTATCCTCCTTTGAGATTCAACCTTGTAAGCATTAGAAAACACTTGCAACAAAATTAAACCTTCAAAACAACCAAATCTCTAATACCAAACTGATCTGTATTTGTAAACTTGAAGGTTTGATGAAATGTGCAAGTAAAATTTTATGTCTTTTAGGAAATTAATCAATTTGCAAAAGCACATAAATTAATTGTTTGCAACTCATTTTGTAGCATAAAAATAGAGATAATAATACAATATATATACAGTAACACAAGACAACAAAATGATGAAGGAGTTCACCCCTCCTGAGCTACATCTCCTGGTCCAGCTTCCAATGTTGGGCCTCTTTCATAAAATGCCCAAATATATGATTACATGGATTTATAGTGCTCATAATGAAAAAATAACGTCTCCAATGACTTTAGAACAGTAAAAAACCCCAATTTGGGCTCTTGTTGGGCTCAATTTGGTCAAAAACTAAAGAAGTTATGTTCTAGAGAAGTTGGTGTAACACCCTCTTCTCACATCTACCCAAGTAACCAGCCAACCAGGGTAAACATGTGAATAGAGGCTACTATGATCAAACTCAACCTCCTATGTGACCTTAAGGAAGTGAAATTGACTGAAACTCTACATACACACCTTGTACATCAACAATAACACCCCCAGTAGATAACCCAACCATTCAGGCAACCTGCCCCTGGGTCCCACTGACCTAATTTGATTTTGGGCCTCTGGACGCATGCACATGCTTGCAAGATACTATCTATGGGGATCTGGATGCATGCATAAGCCCACATTCCAGCATCCAGGGACTGAATTACTCAATGTTGTGCCAACGTTTCGAAATTTGAGCCACATTTTCTTGCCTAGAACTTCATGACAAATTCAAAGATGAATTAAAATGAACAAACATTGATACATTTACAAAAATATCCATGAGGGCTAAACTGGTCCCCTACTAGCCAAGATAGGAATTTCATCAAACATGAAAGATACAGGTATAAACAACATAATAGAGAAAAGGGGTCTCATACTTATCTGAGAATCGATAAGAAGCGTTTCTCTCCTACATAATTAGCTACAATAAAATATATTTGACCATAGATACATTATGCATTCATTTACAAGTAAAAAATGGGGAGAGAAATGTATCATCATTGTTAAATTACATGCTTATGAACAACATAATAACAACAGAAATACCATGGATACATCAACAATATAATCCACATATAAATAAATACATTTGCATACCAAATACAAAGGGAATGAATAGCTCAATAATGAATGTATAAACCAACCGGAGATGGTACTTCCACGTTCCACCCGACCATAGATTGGCTGAGCCAAATCTCTCTTCAGCCAATCACCCTCGTGCCATATTCCACGCATGAATGTGGAACTCAAACCGAAAGAACCAACTAGGGCATCCCGAGGCTAAACCACCTCACCCTCATAAATAGAAATCAAGATTTACCATGATCTACACCCAATCACTAATCCAACACAAGCACAGATATCACCAGATTATCTCTGCCTAAATCGCAAGGAATATTCATGTCTCCTAGTCTCTCCGACTTTAGTGCAACACACAGTTTGAATCAGCGGTCACTAGGCCCTAAACCGATACATACTCTCCATGATTTACCGCATATCCCAAATACGGAATTCCTAGGCCTAATGGAGAGAAAACCACCTCTCAAGCTTTACCAAAATCCAAACACGGACCATTAGGCCCTAAACTGAGGCAACACATAAGCCGGTTATGTGGCATATCATTAGGAGATCCACCTAACTCAGCTCTGAATCCTTCCAGCAATCCAGCTAAACCAAAACATGAGAACTCCACAACACCATGGCTATCTGAAAATGACAAGTCTAGGTTGAAAAAATTGTCACACTTGGCAAAAACCCATGCCAAGACAGAAAAAAAACCACATGCAATACCATGCATGCCAGATCTAACAAGGAAAACACATATGCAAATCGATACCTGCCAAGAATCCTGTTGTAGTTGTTTGATTCATGCTCCCCCTTGCTTGCTTCCTCCTTCTTGCTTTCTTACCTTTCTTTCTCCAATGCCAAAGTGCTCCAAGAAACTCTAAGTGTCGAAGAGTGAGTGAGAGAGAGATAATAATGTTAGAGCTCCAAAAATTCAATGACAAAAGGTACCAATTGATCCTCATAAGACTTTTTATAGAAGTGGCCTCTATTTTCTTCATTTTCCATTATTTTCCTTCATTTTCCTCCTCACATGCAACCTGTGACCTTTCATCTCCCTTTTCTCCTAATTTCCATTATTTTCATAAATAAATGTGCCAAATATGCCATTTTTTGTTTCCAAATCCTTTGCCTTTGCCTTTTCCAATTTCCTTAGCCATATTAACCGAAATGAACACCCACTAGGATGTTTTGCCAAACATTCATCTTGGAATAAGTGTCCCATAAACTATGGATATTATTTTTAACTTTATTACATGGAATTATCACTAGGGCTGTTACAGAACCATCCCTCTTGGGGGACACCATCCTTGGTGTTAAACCACACATATACCTCAGCAAAACCATTGAAAATCAACCATACTTCCCATGGAGATTTATAACATAGATCGATGCAATATTTACAATGATCACCCTGCTGAAAAGAAAACCAACATGACATCATAACAATATGACAACCGTAATGACATGACACCTGTATCGCTTATTGGAGCTTTATAACATAACTCATGGCGATATTTACATCCATATAAATATGTACATATACTCGAACATCACATCAAAACATATGCCAAACAAATACCAACATCAAACCAAAATTGCTTTGCCTCAACTAGAAAACAAGGAAGAATACATGGCCTGCATCTGATCTGCCATCTCCCATGTAGCTTCATCGGCCCCAAAGTGCTTCCATTGTACTTTAACTTGCTATATTGCTCGGTTCCAGAGCATGAGAACCTTTTTCTGCATTATAAAATGAGGCTCCGACTGAAATTCTCCATCTGGTTCCACCTGTAATACAGACCAGTCAATCACATGATCAACATCTTTAACATACTTCTTAAACAATGATATATGAAAGACATCATGGAATTTCATTGTGGAAGGCACTGAAAGTCGATAGGCCACTGGTCTGACACTCTTAATGATCCTAAAGGGTCCACAAAACCATGGTTCCATCTTGGCACATTTTCCAATCCACAAGGGGCTCTTCATGGGCTTGATATGCAAGTACACCTGATCCCCAACTTGAAACTCCCTGAACAACCTGTTCGTGTTTGCATAACTCTTCTGCCTATCTCGCGTTGATTTCAAGTTATTCTTGATCACCTGAATTTCCTGTTCCATATCTACCAACATTTATGGTACAATCAGTATCCTATTGACCAGATCGCTCCAATTGATAGGAGTGTTGAAACTCCACCCATACATAGCGTCAAATGGACTCATCTTTAATGACTCCTAATACTTGTTGTTGTAGGCGAACTCTACCAGTGGAAGATACTCTTCTCACTTGTGATGTTGATGCATCACATGCATCCTCAACATATCTGTTATAGCATCATTTCTCACCTTGACATGATTCATGATTGCTACATGGCTTTTTGGGCACCCATTCCTACAGACTTGGTCAAATTCACTTAAAAACAGTGGAAAATCCTTCATACGCGACTATGCCCGTGTTTTTCCGCGTGTATACGCGAGTACAGTTAGAATTTTCCGCGTATGCCATTTTAATGGTTAAAAAATATATAAAAATCCCTAATTTCGCGCTGGGTTGATGGTTACTCAGGTAGTTCAACCACCCCAGCCTGTGGCCAACTGTTTCCAACTGCTGAAACTACTTGGAGGGACTATAAAAAGACCTCATGTGTATGGCCTAAGGGAGAGAGAGAAAGTATTGATATTATACTCTGTTGGTTCCCTATCCAAGTCTGATTCCCCGTGCCTCCTGCACTTTCCCAGTTCATTTCAGGAAACCTTTGTTTCCTTGAGATATACATCCCTTTATATGTTATCTCGTATGCACCTGTTTGGAAGGAGTCTTAGCGAGGCAAGGGCTGGACGGATCCGGACGACGGTCTGCGAAGGCCTTGGAAGGATCAGGTGATCTCTCCATGATTACTTTTGTACGTACTATTTATAATACAGAAGTATCATGCTGTTCCCGAAATAAACGTGTTAGTGTATGCTTTAATGTATGAAGAATATTTGTTATACATGCATTCATGATGATTTATTTAATGTTTTATATGAATCTCACTAACATATAGAGTAGAAATATAATGTACAACTTGTCCTTTGTGCTGGTTTCTTCTTGTATTTCAGGTGAAAGAGGAAGGACGGTTGCAGGGAGTTTGAACTCCACGTGGATCTACTTCAAACGTAGGACCAACGGGTAAACCTCTCATTCTGCTCTATTTAGTTTTTATGAATATGCATGATCGTGTGAGTCTCTGTTAAGTAGTACGCCCCTGCTCTGTGGAGGTTGAATCCCAACCAACCTCTAGGGTGTTAATTCCCCGAAACAGAACTGGCGACTCCGCTGGGGAACACATTTTTGTGATTCTCCTGTTGGGTTGTTTCAGCTGTTTGGTAGGTTGCCAACAGTTTTTTCTGTCTTTTACAGTCCAGTTTGCTTTCTTACAGTCAGTCTGAAGCTTTGATATCTTTCCCAGGCTTGTACTTTTGTTTTTCATTATCTTTCTTTGTATACGCCTTTTTGCTTGCACACAGTCGCGTATACCCGCGAGTTTGTGTAGAAGGAACCGCGTATACACGGGTTTCCCTCAACACAGACGCGTATACACGCTTGTTTCATAATTGAAAGGTCGCGTATACCTAGGCTGAATTTGAAATTTTAAGATTCTGGTGTTTTTGGTCTTTTCTGGCTGTGGAGGCCTGTGTCTGCAGAGTCTCTGTACTTACTGGAGTGTGACAGAAGTGGTTTCAAGTCTTGTTTCTCTTTCGTTTGTCCGAAAACTGATCTTTTTGGCGAAGTGTTTTTGTTGGTGCTAGCACTCCTGGATTGAGTTCCAAGATCGCTTTCTGAGTGTTCTTGGCTGTTCTGCTTTACCATAACAGAGAGCTTCTGCTCACTGACTCGCTCCTATCTTTGTGTTGTGTTTTGCATTGCGTTCTTTGCTTTGTTTTCGATTGGTTTTCTTGAGTTTCATAGGCTAGGGTTTTGTTGCGATTTTCGGAGAACTTTTCTTGTTTCTTTGGAGTTTTGTCTTGCAACAAGTTTGCACTATTTCTCTAGGCTGTTTGATTGAGTTTTTGGTCTTCTGTTGCTCTTATTGATCTTGCTATCATTAGCTTTATAAGGTTTGGGAGCATAGTTGAAGTTTATGCTTGAAATTCGGTCTCGTTTTGGCTTGGATTGGGATAGTTGTTCTTGGTTTTCTTGAAGCTCTTGTTTTATAAAACTAAAAAGCCCAAAAAACATTTGTTTTGCTTTTTGTTTTTGCATATCAAAAACTCAAAAAACATTGTTCCTTGTTTTTGTTTTTTGTTGCCTTTTCATTTTCGTTTGGTCATATATTTTGAGACTTTAGTGAAGTTTCTTGCTTCTAGTTTTCAGCTTGATTTTGAGGAGAGGTTGTCTTTTGATTTCTTTTTCTTCTTGTTGAGTATTTTGGTGTCTTATATTAAGAGTTCTTGTTTGCAAGAATTGGCTTTCTGGATATCAAAAGATGAGTTGAAACTGAAGGAGCCTTTTGGGAAATTTCATCTTGTTTCAAGGGACTTTTTGCATCTTAGAATTGACATGCTAGTGGTTATTTGCATTAGGTGCATTGAATCATTTAGTTAGCTTCTTAGTTTTTGTGGGTGTGAGTTTGTAATTCGAAAAGAAAAATACATTTTTTAGTCTCGTAGAACTTATATAGAAATTTCTCTTCATCGAAAGACAAAGAACTGCATGTGCATGTAGTCAGGTTTTTATTAATTTCTTTTGCGTCAGAACATCATTGGTTTCAACTCCATATCCTTGTGACTTAATACAAAAGCCCTTAAAATAAGCGATTTAATCTAAAATCAACTAGCAAGTTTTATTAAGTGTCAATCACCAACTAGCTAGGTTGTAGGGCCTTGGAATAGGTGAGAGGAGAGTTAACTCTCCAAGGCCGCTCAAACAAACATAGAAGTTGATTAATTGAGCGAAATCCAACTCCGTGAAGTGGACTGGGAAAGCTCTCATCCGAGAGTCAAGCGCGAGGGAAAGTGAAGGTTAAGAAGAGGGATACCCCCCCTCCGATTAGCCGAATCTAACCTCAAGACCGTTCCGCCCAGCTTCTGATACGGATTGGTGTCCATAGTTGCTATTCCTAGGTTCCACACAGGTGACTGCGGGGGGGAATACCCGTGGTACCTGAGGCAGACGTCGCATCACTTCCAGCAGTACTTCTGGGGGGTGCCCTTGCGAAGCTTGGGTTCTTGAGCCGGCAAAGGCTGTTGTTAGGAGGTCGGCGTAACTGTTTCTGATACCTTCGCTAGTTGTTCTGGGCCCTAATCATCCCAGACTGCTTTCGGAAGGTCCTATACTTCGCTTTCTTGTATTTTGGTGTCCGGTCCTCATCACCCGGAGCGGAAATACTTGGAGGCTGTTTGCTTGCTGTTTCTCAGGGTTTTGATTTTAGTGAGTGCTCTTTGCTCCTAGCTTGCTTAGATTTTCACTTTTCTTGAGTCTAATATAATAAATTTGTAAAAGTGGCTGATCAAGCGCCTCGACGTTCGAGGAGAGTCCGGGGGTTATCTCCCGAGAGTGCAGAGCCTTCTTCGAGAAGGCGTAGGAGCGATCTAGCAGGTGGTTTTCACCCTGTAGAGTCTGACGATGTGGAGAGAGATCCTCCACTTAGTTCTGAAGGTTTCGTTGCTGATTCCGGTGTCGGTTCCGAGAGGAGCGTTCCGCTCACCTCGAGAGTATTGTTTCCTCAGGAGGAAGATTTTCAGATAGAAGATATACCTGAGCCTGCAGCTACAGGTCCATCTCCTCTTCTTCTTGATCATCCGTTTGTTATTCAGTACGTCGGACCGGAGTCTGAGAGACCGCCGGATCTTCCATATCTTTCTTATCTTTCGATGGCCACGACTGGGAACGCGGCTTCTACCGTGAGTGCTGCGGGCATTCAGACCCCTGCTTCTATCGAGGCAGGGGGCAATATTGCTTCATCTTCGAATGCTTCTAGCATTGCTATGTCTGGCTCTGGGTTCACCCAGGCGTATGCTTCTTAATCTGGTCCCTTCGTTTCAGGGATGTCCATTGCTGGAAATCCCTCTTTTTCCTTTACCACCGGTGCAGCTGGATCCACGCCCATGTCTAACATGGCTAGTGGATCAGCTTCGTTTCAGGGTTTCCCCTTTGGGGCTGGGCATATTCCCAGTGCCAATCCTTCTTTAGGGTCGTTTCCTTTTACGTCCCAGACTCAGAGTTTCAACCCTTGGTCTGGGGGGCAATGTTCGGCTTCTTTTACGGGATGGAATCCTATGTTTGCAACGTCGGGGGCAGGGAATCAGTTCTTCGCGAGTCATCAAGGGAATGCTTCTTTCCCTGCATCGAGTGCTTATCAGTTTCTTTCTCCTCTATCTAATGCGTGGAACCCCTACCAGGGGCTTTCCTCTTCGGTCAATACTTCAGCGGGGGGAACTAGTCTGGGTTTTGGTAACTCGGCGTGGGGAGGAGGTTCTTCTCCGTTTTCTACGGGTCCTTTCTGGCAGCCTGGTGCCTCATCAAATCCAGGCTATTCTTTTCAGAATGTGGGAAATCCTGGAGGTTGTTTGCTTGCTGTTTCTCAGGGATTTTGATTTTAGTGAGTGCTCTTTGCTCCTAGCTTGCCTAGCTTTTCACTTTTCTTGAGTCTAATATAATAAATCTGTAAAAGTGGCTGATCAAGTGCCTCGACGTTCGAGGAGAATCCGGGGGTTATCTCCCGAGAGTGCAGAGCCTTCTTCGAGAAGGCGTAGGAGCGATCTAGCAGGTGGTTTTCACCCTGTAGAGTCTGACGCTGTGGAGAGGGATCCTCCACTAAGGTCTGAAGGTTTCGTTGCTGATTCCGGTGTCGGTTCCGAGAGGAGCGTTCCGCTCACCTCGAGAGTATTGTTTCCTCAGGAAGAAGATTTTCAGATAGAAGATATACCTGAGCCTGCAGCTACAGGTCCATCTCCTCTTCCTCTTGATCATCTGTTTGTTATTCAGTACGTCGGACCGGAGTCTGAGAGACCGCCGGATCTTCCATATCTTTCTTATCTTTCGATGGCCACGACTGGGAACGCGGCTTCTACCGTGAGTGCTGCGGGCATTCAGACCCCTGCTTCTGTCGAGGCAGGGGGCACTCTTGCTTTATCTTCGAGTGCTTCTAGCACTGCTATGTTTGGCTCTGGGTTCACCCAAGCATATGCTTCTCAATCTGGTCCCTTTGTTTCAGGGATGTCCATTGCTCGAAATCCCTCTTTTTCCTTTACCGCCGGTGCAGCTGGATCTACGCCCATGTCCAACATGGCTAGTGGATCAGCTTCTTTTCAGGGTTTCCCCTTTGGGACTGGGCATATTCCTAGTCCCAATCCTTCTTTAGGGTCGTTTCCTTTCACGTCCCAAACCCAGAGTTTTAACCCTTGGGCTCAGGGACCAAGTTCGACCGCTTTTATGGGATGGAATCCTATGTTTGCAACGTCTGGGGCAGGGAATCAGTTCATCGCGAGTCATCCAGGGAATGCTTCTTTCCCTGCATCGAGTGCTTATCAGTCTTTTTATCCTCTGTCTAATGCGTGGAACCCCTATCAGGGGCTTTCCTCTTCAGTCAATACTTCAGCGGGGGGAACTAGCCTGGGTTATGGTAACTCGGCGTGGGGAGGAGGTTCTTCTCCGTTTTCTACGGGCCCTTTTTGGCAGCCTGGTGCCTCATCAAATCCAGGCTATTCTTTTCAGAATGTTTGGAATCCATCCCATCAAGGATGGAATTCTCAGGCTCCGCCGCGATTACCATTTCTGGCAACGTTAAACTTGCCAGACTTGGCGAAGTTAACTAATGACCCGATTCGGTATAGTCCGGGGTGGCCTCCGGTTCCAACCAAACTTCCTTCAGACATTCCTAAGTTTGAATGTAAGAATGGTGAAGATCCAGCAGACCACATCACCACATTCCATTTATGGTGCTCTTCCAACTCTCTGATCGACGACTCGATTAGATTGAGATTATTTCAGCGCACCTTAACTGGGAATGCAGCCAAGTGGTATATAGAGCTCACTGGGGGCAGTTTCGCCACATTTGGAGAACTGGCTGTCACTTTTCTTAACCATTTCCAGTTGCCTGTCAGATATGAGGCTGGGACCGAACTCCTGGCTAATTTTAAGCGGGATGAGGCAACTCACATTTCTGATCATATTCAGGAATGGAGGAGAAGGAAGAGGCTTATCAAAGCCCATATTCCAGGTGAGTTCCTTCTCGAGTGGTTTTTGAAATCGCTTCAGTCAGATATTTCAAAGGATGTATCCATGTCGGGGGTATATTCCGAGGAGCAGGCCATCTTTAGGGCCCAGCAGTTAGAGTTGATCTATTCTCAGTCTGGCATGCTTTACAAGTATTTTCCTAATGCTCCTCGCTCCAAATTGGATCTCTCGAAACCCAGGCAGTCGCATGTTGACGGACTTGTCGGATCTGATCGATGTGTGCATCAAAGACTGCTTTTCTCAATTGGGCGGTTGTCTTTACAATGCGCTGTGAAATCATTTTGTGCTGTAGTTCTTCACCTTCCCGAGTCTTTGTCCGTAATGCTTTGTCCAATCTTGAACCCAAAGGATGAGGACGATCGATGGGAAGAAGAGGAGGGACGTAATAAGAAGAGCGAAATGGGAAGGGCAATGCAGAATAAAACCAACGAGCGTGTTGGTGAGGCAAAAAGAAGAAATTAAGTTTCGTACAGCTTGCATCTTTTGGAGACCATCTCACACCTTTGCCCAAAGTCGGGATGCTCGAGCGCCTTTGTTATCTCGGCGAGGTTCCTCTAGTTCCCGGAACACATTCTTGCGAGCCCTTTTCCCCAAGGGCAGCATTTAATTGCTGGCGCGAATCAAAATCCCAGGGCTTCCTCTGGAGGTCTTCAGGAAGGGGAAATTCCATCGAATATCTTTATGATGAGTGCTCACGTGGATGTCGCTACGAGATCCCGTGATTATGGCGGAGAGGAATCTTCGAAAGCTAAGGAAGTTCCTGATGCTACTGAGCCGCTTCACATCACGAAGCCAACTGTCGAGTCTATGCCTCGGATGCCAAAAGAATCTTCTAAGCAGTCAACGATTAATCCGAACGCAAGGGCTGCTCAGAACTACTCGATTGTAGAAGATCTGGCGCAGAGTCCTTGTGCTATGTCAGCTTTAGAGGTACTCCAGTCTTGTCCGGCTCAGCGCAGTGCTTTGCTCACTGCCATTGGGGTTATTGATCCGAAAAATTCTCTTCTGATTACCTTTGATATGAAGAATTTTAAGAAGAGACTTCCTCATCATATGGCCTTCCATATTAAATCATCGTATCGGAAGACTAATATCTTTCGCACGGTCGTTGATGAGGGTGCTTCTACTTGCGTGATGTCTCTCGCATGCTGGAAGACACTAGGATCTCCCAAGGCTGTTCCATCTAGCACTATTCTTACTGCATTCGATGGTCATTCTCATAGGCCCCATGGTATTGTCTCGGCTTTGCCCATCTGTGTTGGGGGCAAAACCGTTAACATAGAGGTTGAGGTAGTAGATGCAGCCTTGGACTACAACCTTCTGTTGGGGAGGAACTGGATATATGATATGGATGCTATTGCATCCTCACTATTTCGAATAGTATGTTTCCCCCACGAAGGGATGATAGTTACGGTGGATCAACTGGACTATCCTCCTGTAGACCTGGATGCGCCTCCTGACTCATCTGTTCCTAAGTTGGACAATACTAAGGCGCCTGTCGAGAATCTGGGAGTTGGAATGTATTCTTCCCTGATGGGTTCTTTTGATCTTCCTCTTCCTAAGGTGTCTATCAATGCTATTTCATCCTCCAAGGCTCCCCTTCGAAGAGAGTTCTTTCAAACTCATTATTTTTCAGACCCTTGGACCTTACCTTCCCCAACTGCCACTTTGGAGGAAGGGAAAGTGGGTGGAATGGCATTCCCGATTTCTGCAGCTGAGATTGCATATCAGTCTGTTGTTGACACTGCAGAGTCTGATCCAGCTCCTCTTTCGCCGGAAGAGTTGGATGGTGATGTGGCTCCGGCTTGGACGCTTACTTATTCTTCTGCCCAGGATTGTCTAGATACCACTCTTCCATCTGAAGAGGCCATCCTGGAAGCAATGACAGGTATAGAGAGACCGTGGGATGACTTGCATCATCGGTCTTACTTCCTACCTGACTTGAGCGAAATCGAAGCTAGTTTTCCAAGTCCTCAGTCTCCTGGACCTGTTCACCCAGTCTTGAGCCCCTTAGCACCAGCACAGGTTTATGCTGAAGGGAACATGGCTGTGATCTCTCCGACTATCCCGGTGAACATCTCCAAGAATCCCAACATTATCGAGAACGTTTTCATTGGAGCTGAATGTTCCCGTGAAGAAGTTCAAATCTATACCGAGCTCTTCAAAGAGTATAGGGATGTTTTTGCTTGGTCTTATGAGGAAATGCATGGCATAGACCCATCTATCGTCCAGCATGAGATCAAGACGTATGAAAACGCTAAGCCGGTCAGGCAAAAACTTCGTCCGGTTAATCCTAGGAAGGCAGCAGCTATCAAAGCTGAAGTTGAAAAGCTGCTTAAGGCAGGATTCATTTTCCCAGTTCCTCTGACTGAATGGGTTTCAAACCCCGTTCTGGTAGATAAAAAGCAAGGAACGATTCGAGTGTGCATCGATTTCAGAGACCTGAATAAGGCGTGTCCTAAAGATAATTACCCCACACCTTTCATCGATCAGATTATTGACGAGTGTGCCGGTAACGATATTTTCTCCTTCATGGACGGTTTCTCTGGTTATAATCAAATTACTATCCGTCCAGAAGATCAACATAAGACCGCATTTATTTGTCCCTGGGGTACGTTTGCATATAAGAAAATGCCTTTTGGTCTTAAAAATGCTGGAGCTACTTTTCAGCGGGCCATGTCTTACGCCTTCCACGACATCAAGAAAATCATAGAGGCATACTTAGATGATCTAGCTGCTCATTCTCGAAAGAGGATGGATCATCCAGGTCACCTCCGGCAAGTATTTGAAAGGTGTCGTTTTTATAAAATTCGTTTGAATCTGAACAAGTGTGTTTTCGCGGTAACATCCGGTCGGCTGTTGGGATTTATCGTGTCTAGGGAAGGGATAAGGGTAGATCCCTTCAAGGTTGAGGCAATACTTCGGTTGCCTCCCCCGTCTTCAATCCGTCAGCTTCAAAGTCTCCAAGGGAAGTCTAATTTTCTTCAGAGGTTTATCGTTAACTATGCTGAGATTACAAAGGGATATATGAGGCTGTTGAAGAAAGGAGTTCCTTTTCTTTGGGACGACTACGCTCAACGCTCATTCGATGCCTTGAAAAAGGCATTGACCTCTGCTCCTTTACTGAGTCCACCCGATTATAGCAGAGATTTTCTTTTGTATATGGCTACAGCAGAATCTACCATTGGTATGGTTCTGGTTCAGGAGGATGATGCTCTGGCTGAGCATGTTATTTACTACCTTAGTCGAGGACTGGTAGGACCTGAACTGCGATACACCCCGATAGAAAAATTAGCCTTAGCAGCAGTTCATGCTGTGCAGCGACTCCGGCATTATATTATTCTTCGCAAAACTTATGTCTTGGCATCTGCCAATCCATTTCAGTTTGTCCTCAGCAGGCGAGTGATTGGGGGAAAATATAATAGATGGATTGTGATTTTACAAGAATTTGATCTCGAGTTCATGTCTGCCAAATCCAAGAAGTCATTAGTCTTTGCGGAATTGATCTCCAAGTTGCCTTGTGGAGAGGAGATGATCTATGATGAGTCCTTTCCGGACGAACACTTGTTTTTGATCTCTCCACAAGATCCTTGGTATGGGGATATCATCGTGTATCTCCAGACTGCGAAGTTTCCCTCTTCCTTTTCGAAAGATGAGCGCCGTAAGCTGCGTCACTTAGCTAAAAGTTATTTGATTATTGGTGATGCTTTGTACCGTCGAGGGGTTGATTCAATCCTAAGACGCTGCTTAACTTTCGAAGAAGCTGAGGCTGTGCTCAATGATTCTCACGGTGGAGCTTGTGGGGGTCATTTATCAGGGCTTGCTACAGCCCGAAAGATTTTGCGTGCTGGCTACTTCTGGCCCTCGATTTTCAAAGATTGTATTGAATCGGTCAAGAAGTGTCATCCTTGTCAAGTGTATACTCGAAAAATGCGCGCTCATCCAGCTCCGTTTTTTCCAGTCATTACTGTCGGACCCTTCACAAAGTGGGGTATGGATTATACTACTTGTAACCCGCCTTCGGCAAAAGGTCACAAGTACATTATCGTAGCAGTTGACTACTTTACGAAGTGGGTCGAAGCTATGCCTACTTTTGGGAACGATGGTGAGACTGCAGCTCTTTTCTTCTTCAACCAAGTTATCGCTCGGTTCGGTATACCTAGAGAGATTGTCACTGACCATGGCAGTCACTTTCAGAACAGTATGATGGCTGAGTTGGCTCTTAAATTGGGTTTCAGGCAGGAGCATTCATCTCCATATTATCCTCAGGCCAATGGGCAAGTGGAAGCCGTTAACAAATCCTTGAAGACAATTCTTCAACGGACAATTGATAAACATAGATCCAACTGGCACATTATGCTATATCCTACACTCTGGGCATACAGGACGTCAGTTAAAACTGCAACTGGCTTTACTCCGTTTCAGTTAGTCCACGGGGTGGAATCCGTATTCCCCATTGAATGCGAGATTCCTTCCCTTAAATTAGCTGTTGAGCTTCTTCCTGACACTTCTAGTCTGGCAGAGCGGCTTCTTCATCTGGCACATATTGATGAGCAGCGTCGAGATGCCGCCACGTTGAATGAAGCGCATAAAAACCGAGTCAAAGTTCAGTACGATAAGGCAGTTAAGCCTAGGGTCTTTTCCGAAGGCGACCTTGTTTTGGTCTATGCCCAAGAAAAAGATGCCTTGGGGGCAGGAAAGTTTAAATCGATGTGGTATGGCCCCTATATCGTCAAGAAGGTCCTTAAGAAAGGAGCGTATACCTTGGTTGACTTCGAAGGGAACGAGTTGCCGGAGCCCCAAAATGGGCTCTATTTGAAGAAGTATTATGCCTAGGCTTTGGCCTGGCATTTTACTTTGTATATAGTAGTTTTTGTCTTGTACATATCTGTTTGATTTTCGATTTTTGATGAGATGGTGATGTTTTTGATCTGCTTTGGCAGGTTGTGTTGATGTCATGAGTCATTTTGGTTTCGCCGATGGTGCCAGTAGACACACCCGGAACTTAGCTTCCGCGGCTTGGGTTCTTCACTATCCTTCCGGTCAGCTGTTGGTATCAAGAGGGGTCTGCATTGGTCCTGCTTCCAATAATGTAGCAGAATACACTGCAGTCATTCATCTACTCTCGGAGGCAATATCTTTGGGTGTTGATTCATTGGTAGTTTTCTTGGACTCCCAGCTGGTGGTGTCGCAGTTGAACAACACTTATCGGGTACGAGATCCATTTTTATTACGATTGTTCTTGAGGGTACGTTTGTTGCAAAGGTCATTTCAATTTTTAACATTCATTCATATTCCTCGAGCTGACAATTGGTTTGCTGACTCATTGGCTAATCAAGCTTTAGATTGGCATATTAATCATTCAATACAATAATTTCTAATCATCAAAATCATCATACATTTGATACATTTATCACATCACATCAAATCTCGCTGTATATATATCATCGGTATGTCAAAAAACTTTACAAAATTTTGGATCCATAAATGCCGTACAAAACTTGGGCTTATGCCCCATCATGTTCAGTCTCAAAAAAGAATATACAGTCATCTAATATGTAAAATCTGTCTACTCCTGAGGACCCTGCCCAGAAGTTGTGTTCCTATAGAACATCACTGCAGTGGCCACACGGCGGAATAGTCTAACCCAGTCCCGGGGTACTCCTACAACCCGTCTCTGGACGGCTTCTGGCAAGTCCTCCACGGCAGCCAGAGGGATTTGGTGGGTCAGTCCCTCCAAGTTTCTCTGCACGGCCTAGAGTGTCCTGTCAGAATCCGCTGTCTCCGCCTCACCTCTGCGGCGCTTGTGACGTGCTAGGCCCTCAGGACGAACTGGTCCAACATCTGAAACATGATCATTTTTAATTGTCAGTCATTATGAATCCAATCCAAAAACATGTTTGTTTTTCATTTTCATACATATTTGAAAATCCAAAAAAAATCATATAAGTTAAATTTTTTGAAAAAACTTACCGACTGCTCCCCATGCTGCACCGGGTGGAAGTACTAGATCTGGATCTCCTCGGAAATCCATCCCGGCATAGGGATAGTCATCCATTGCGATGATTTGTTCTCTCCACCATAAGAAGAACTCATCGTCCCAGGTAGTTCGGGGTACCTCGCTGCCCCCCAGTCTCTTCATCATGTCTGCCCAACGGGCGATTCTTGGGTCCCGAGGGCTGCTGATAGTTGAGATGACTTTGGGTCTCAAAGCTGGAACTCTCTTGAAGAAGAATGTAGTCAAAATGGTTCCATAGCCAAAGTGTTTTGTTCTTGTTTGGCGAATGGAGGTCAGTTGTTGTTTCATGTTCTGTAGCAGGGCAGTGCACCAATCATACACATGAATTAAGCACTCTACAACTATGCTCATGTGCGTCCTGGACGCCTGATGTAGTGAGGCAGATCCTGCCACTCTACCGATGGTGAATAGGAGGATCTTTATGTGAAAATCCCTGATATCTCTGATTGCAATCTGTGTGCCAACTTTCTTGGAATTATCTACGCAATAGATTTGGACATAGTCCTCCACGGTCAACCCTCCCAGGGGCTTTCCGTGCAGATCCACTGGGTCTCCCCTCCTGGAGAGTCTAGTGATGAAATATATATCTTCCACTTCTATGCGTAGTGGCATTTGATCAATGATGAAGCAATCCTGATCTGGCTCCCAGTAATTTACCAGCATTTCAAGCAATCTCACATTACTTTTCATATTGGGCATTTTGAAAAATTTGAATAAACCACAGTTTCGGAGGACATTTTGTGCCGCGCGATCCTGCATGACCTCTTGGTCTATTGTGCTGTGCTCACGTTCCCTCCAAGAGATAGTCATCCTGAAAATTTTCATTAAAATTTGCATTAGAAACTTCTTTTGAGTTATGGACCTGCGCATACGCGACTTTTCCTGTGCACAGTCGCGTGTATACGCGGCTTCACTTCATTGAACCCGCGTATGCGCAGATACACATTTTTTAAGAAGGGTTTCTAGGAAAAAATTCACTTAATTTTAATTTTTAAACGGACAAAATGATTAAACAGGATGAATAAGGAGCCTACCTGAAGTTTCGCTGAATTCCGACGGTCGGTTGTCCCTGATTTGACGAAACAAGTTTTTAGCTCCAGAGCTCTTTTTCCAAATCGGCTATGCAATAATGAACCAATTGAGAGGTAATTTGTGTATTTATGGCTAAAAAATTGAAAATTTTTGCAAAAATTTCCTTATGCTTATTTTTTCGATCCATCTTATGCTGTATAACTTGATTGCTTGGAAGTGCCTAGTTTGGTATGTTTCAGGTACATTTTGACGATTTCGAGACTTTTCACGGTTTTTGACCCATGTTTTCAGACTCTTCACGGCAGGTATATGATCTTCACTGGCATATAGGTTAGAGAATCACTTTCCGTTGCATCTTGCATTCTAGCCTCCATACTGATCACTTGCCTTAGGGTCGATCCCATCAGGTCATGAGCATTACACCCATTTCACTCGCCGATTTTTAATCATGACTTGATGGTAGAGCCTTCCTTTACATGGGCTTCTTAGTTAGTTCCTCGCTATCACTTGTTGCCCATGCTGCTTTTTATGTAGGCTCGGGAGTCCTCTTTAGTCCCGCCATGTCTTTTGTGTTGAAGCTTCATTCTTCTTCTTCATCACTCATCATTTTTTCTGGCTTATACCCTAGAGGCTCCCTGGTGTCGTTAAGTTGTATTACTGCATTGCATATTGGCTACTTGTTTATCCTGGCCTTTAGCCGGCTTCATTTGGACTCGATGTTTAAGCCAACTTTTGACCTTGACTTTCTGTGCAAGTTAACCATTGCATGCACTTAGCTATCACGACTTGACACCTTTGTACCCATGGATGGAACGTTCCTCTGAGTATCACTGACCAGTTTTCGCCACCTTGTATTGAGCATAGGATTGTTCCAATCCCAGGAACTAGTGCATCTGCTTTCTTGATACTCATTCTATCCATTGTACCATAGCATTCTTTTATTCTTTTTCAGGCTTATTATATGAAAAAGACAAAAAAATTAAATATAACAAAAAGAGCGGGAACGGGATGTATCTTCGTTATTTTGATGGCAGTACAGAGTCAGTTTGTCGCCCTTGAACAAAGCACATATACTTATATATATTTCCTTCATTTTGGGATGGTTCTAGTTTGACCTAGGTTCAGCCTTTACCATGTTACACTTGTCAGTTCTCCCCCGGTTGGTTATCTCTTCCAATCATATGGAGAGTTTGTTTTGCCTCCTGCAAGACAGACTTATACAGTGTCACTTTTTACTGCCATGGTCATCACAGAGTCGTGCTTTTGTTCAAGGGAAGTCTAGCCTGAGTCGGCCATTCTGCGGTGTCTCTTGACTCATTATTCAGTCGGCCTTCCCGGTCTTGTCGGTATCATGTTCTATCACATCAGATGTTTTGATCTTCTGCTCGTGCTGGTTTGAGAAGGTCCCCATTGACTTCTTGCCGGCGGGTTTGTCTCTTATCGACTACGACACATTGCTCTGAGAGCAAGCCTAGAGCCACACCTTGGGCCTATTTCCATCATTGATAGGTGACCTCGTGCTCAGCATTTGATCATCATCATGGGTCTTTGACTGAGTGGTTTCCCCTGTGTTCGACGTCAGCATACATTATCACACTTGGGATTCGTGCAGTACCTGGATTTCCATTTGACCCTATCGGTGGATTTCTCGCCTCTGTGTCAGCTTTCATTATTGGTTGGTTCAAAGGGTTTCTTCCGTGCGCTAGCTTCATCTTGTGCACGTCGGAAACGTACTTCGGTTTTTGGTTCCATCACTCTACTTCGTCCGATTCCTTCCAAATCTTGGCCTGCGGGTTACACTCGCGCTGGACTGATGTGGGATGCCTTAATGCCTTCCTTCCAACAGATATTTTCCCATCGACTCCGACTCATTGCTCTGGGAATAAGGTCTAGAGTCTTTTTTCAGTACCTTAGGGTTTACAGTCATCAGTGGCAGACTCTTCGCTATCGACAGTGGGGATTCATCATTGCCTCCTGATTGGTAGATTCTTTCAAGTGTTCGACTTCAACTCATTCATTCACACTTGTCAGATTGTACTGGGGCACCTTGACACTCATTATCATTATAGGTGGGTTGTCTCGCGTTGGTTAACGGGAAACATCATTGCCCGGTAATCCAACGATTTCTCACATGGTCGACTTCAGCTCATTTATTCCCAGTGTGTAGAATTGTGCCGTTGTGATCGGTGAAGACCTTGGGTTGCATCGGCATTTCTCGGTTCACTGTTGACAGTTCTCTCAGTTTCTGCCAGTGTTGCCGTCCACCCTTATATGTTGCAGTTCAGCACAGCATCATCTTATATGTTGATCCCCGAGTTGCGTGATTGTACCGTTTGATCCGCCTCTTATGATCCGGTACTTGGAGATTCAGTTACTTGATCAGACATCCAGTTGCACTATCTTTGATCAGCTTTCTATATGTGATACTTGGACATTGATACCGACTTGTCTTTCCGGGCCCTGCTCAGATGATTCACTATGTACTTTCAGTTCAGTTATACTTGTATACATGTTGGATCTATTCAGTACTTTCTATCTATATGATGTATTTTTGATTGAGCATGGGTATGCCCGCCTCAGCATGAGTTGACTCTCTGGTTTCTTTCATTGGTTTTTGGCAGGCTGAAATCTGGTGAAGTCCTCTCTTGTCCTTGCGAAGTTCTTTCTGTGTGCATAATACATTTCGGCCATCATGTACCCCTTCTGACCTCATATATTAGGGGGCATCTGTTATAGCATCATTTCTCACCTTGACATGATTCATGATTGCTACATGGCTTTATGGGCACCCATTCCTACGGACTTGGACAAATTCACTTAAAAACAGTGGAAAATCCTTCATACGCGACTATGCCCGTGTTTTTCCGCGTGTATACGCGAGTACAGCTAGACTTTTCCGCGTATGCCATTTTAATGATTAAAATATATATAAAAATCCCTAATTTCGCGCTGGGTTGATGGTTACTCAGGTAGTTCAACCACCCCAGCCCGTGGCCAACTGTTTCCAACTGCTGAAACTACTTGGAGGGACTATAAAAAGACCTCATATGTATGGCCTAAGAGAGAGAGAGAATTATTATTGTTATACTCTGTTGGTATTCCCTATCCAAGTCTGATTCCCCGTGCCTCCTGCACTTTCCCAGTTCATTTCAGGAAACCCTTGTTTCCTTGAGATACACATCACTTTATATGTTATCTCGTATGCACCTGTTTGGAAGGAGTCTTAGCGAGGCAAGGGCTGGACGGATCCGGACGACGGTCTGCGAAGGCCTTGGAAGGATCGGGTGATCTCTCCATGATTACTTTTGTACGTACTATTTATAATACAGAAGTATCATGCTGTTCCCGAAATAAACGTGTTAGTGTATGCTTTAATGTATGAAGAATATTTGTTATACAAGCATTCATTATGATTTATTTAACGTTTTATATGAATCTCACTAACATATAGAGTAGAAATATGCTGTACAACTTGTCCTTTGTGCTGGTTTCTTCTTGTATTTCAGGTTAAGGAGGAAGGACAGTTGCAGGGAGTTTGAACTCCACATGGATCTACTTCAAACGTAGGACCAACGGGTAAACCTCTCATTCTGCTCTATTTCGTTTTTATGAATGTGCATGATCGTGTGAGTCTCTGTTAAGTAGTACGCCCCTGCTCTGTGGAGGTTGAATCCCAACCAACCTCTAGGGTGTTAAATCCCCGAAACAC